>JBBMOC010000049.1:1954749-2275269 GCA_037975185.1 Centropyge bicolor | reverse complement strand
CTTTTGAGAAGAAGTGAACAAGGCTGACATATTATTTCCCTGTTTGCCATCACTGGATGTTTGCATGAATCATGAAGTTCACACAGATCATTAAAAAATAAACAGTCTCACAGACCACTTACACACATACACACATATAGCTGAACACACAAAGTAGCCTATATTAATATTTTTATTGTATGTGGCTGCATGCAGTATCTGACACTTTCTCTCTGCAGTTCATGAAAATAATATTATAAATATTATTGAGATATACTGTATATAGGCTTTGAATACAGTAGATTAGCGACTTCTGATCAATCCATATAAATTTCAGACTTAAAATAATGTACAGTTTTAAGCCTCACCCATTTCTGCACTCACTTCCGGTTTAGGCCCCGCCCACTCCAAATACAGATACAGATACAGATAATGTAGATGGTTAAACAGATACGAATACAGATACAGATAGTGGTGTACTCGCTCATCCCTAGTACTCGCTCATCCCTACTGCATTGGATAAGACATGTTTCCTGTGCACCACACTCCACAAACTGTGCTACAGCTGGAACACTGCCCTTTAAATAGCTGCACATAGACAAGGATTCATGAAGGTGGATGATGGATTGTGATGCATAAATCATATAATATAGCCCACTACAGACTAGCATTATATTACATATAAAATGGCATGATTTCTGAGGAAAAATAAGAGCACAATATAACATTCATGTGATTTCATGAGCTCTATTGAGAGCTGCTTTGTGAGCCACAAAGAAGGGACTAAACAGCATTGAAGGCCTGAGTGAATTCCAAGAACGTGTTTGAAAAGGCGAAGGCTCAAGCTCTTTTTTTTTTTGGCACAAAAATTGCACTACACCCCCCTCGTCGATTTAATACCGTCACTCCATTCTAGTGTGCTCCACACTGATTTCTACATGAGTGATGTCACGGCATGCTGTGAAATTACCAGGAAATGTGGGAAGGAATCCACTTGCACTCAATGAAATTACCACTCCGCCAGCACGAGGTCACTGTGCTTGATCTGCGGCAGCATGAAAACAGAGCCTTCGGTCTTTTCAAAGTAACAAGTGCATCGGTCGACGCCGCGCCGTCGTGCGCTGGTGTCGACCCCCCCGTGACACTTATGTAAATGGCCTAATGTTGTCAAGGACAATTAGAACCTGTATGATGCAAAAAGCCTCCGTGCCAATCTCGTAAAAAGCGGCTGGGTCACGATCTCATAAAATCCCACAAAGGAGAATAGTCCGAGTCTGTCAACCTCAATAAAACCGGCTGACTGACCTTAACAGGAAGAAACTCAACCTTTTATTAATAAAAAATGATAATCAATTAAAATGAGCAAGCTGTAAATGGGAGTTCATTTGCTCACATTGGGGCTCTTTTGGAGAGTCAGGAAGTCAAAGGGACATCTGAGAACTTGTGCACAGACCCCCCTATTCATTCTCTATTTGCATCCTGAAAGGGACTTTTTTGTGTCCTGATCGCTCTCTGTTGCATGCCCTTCAGACAAAGCAGAAATGATTGAACACGCCTTTAAAAATGGAAGAGGATCGGGCCTGTGATCTAACTCAAATGTTCCCATTTCACAGCCCGACAGCAATCAGCATAGAGAATAAGCCATCGCTGAAAGTTAGACACTTGACTTTAATGCCGTACGCGCGTAATCGTTTCAGCCAACACGCAGCACTTCTGAGGAGATTCATTTTCCAATCCGAAAATCTTCTCGCCCCTCATCAAAAATTGATCATGGGCAAACAGAAACAATGCACCTCTCCTGTCCGCAGTGCTTTGCCTTGACAGGAATGAATGTGTTTGCTGACTTCCCCTAGCGTCGAGGTTCAATACTTTGTCTTGAAGATGGATGTAGCTTTTACAAATTGTCAGACGTCCTCAGGCGGACGACCACTTCTGTTTTTCTTTTTTCTTTCTTTCATTTTATTCAAGATGAAATGAACAAAACTAAAAATAAATCAGCATACTGGCAGACATCCGGCTCTCTCTGAATTGCTTATGACTGTTGCACTGAAGACACTGAGATTATCAAACGCCGTCATGCACTCCGCAGGAAGCTTCCCCCTCGTTCTCTGATTTAATGCTTTTATTTTCTATAACTCAGTTTTGATTGAGTTCTGAAAATAAAAATGTCATTTTGCCCCGCGATGCACTTACAATAGATCACTGCAGACAAAACATCAGCAGGTTAATTGATAAAAATGCGTCATTAAATTCTTGGAGTAATGACTTATGGATGAAAAAAAAAAAATACCGCTCTTCAATAATGCACCACCCACTTAATACAAAAGCCTTTTGTATTACAGGCAAGCCTCAGGAATGTATGTCACCGGTTGACGTTAATAGACACCGCACGCACTTCATTCATTCACCGAACAAGAGCGGAGCCTGATTCATTAGATTGCATTTTTTCCGCCTGTTTTATGAGAAGGTGGAGGAAGGTGGCGGGTAAGCTAATGCTGCAATCATTTACCAATCGTCCCGGACCACCTTGGTGTAAGTGCAGCGCCTAATTCCCATTGCCCTTCCGAGGCCATTATGGCTGCTAACCCAATAACGTAATTGACTCCGTGCGCCGGGCTTCAGGGAGTGGCACTGGCTGTTAGCAATTTCCTTGGTGGAGGTGGTGGTGGTGGTTGGGTGGTGGCTCATGTTTGTGTACGCCTGCAGCTGACTGGATGAAATAACCAACAGCTCCAATTGAACCAGGCCCTTGAAACAGATTGCGTCCTCATAGCATCGCTCACACTGCAGCTGGTGGCATTTTTTTTTTCTGAGTTTTCATTTGCTGCTGAGTTTTGCATATTTTTCTTTTGGTCTGAGTCACTTTTTCTGCTACAACACAATGTAACGACCATGGAAATGCGTGTTCTTGGTATGTTTCAGCTTTGTGTACATCTCCAACCCCCCCTTATTTTATCTGGATTTTCTTGCCTCTTCAGTCCGATAGAAACTGAACTGAGGGTTAATAAAAAAAAAAAAAAGTCAAACAAGCCGTGCGTCCAATAAGTCAACTTAAAACAACACATGATGGGATATACCGCGGGATGTCACTGTCCCTCGGGAGCAAATGTCACTTAATTGGAAAGTATTGATTTTCTAACAGCCATTTGCTGCTCTCCAGCCACCAATCAGGGGACAGCGTCCGTGTCCTGGTGAGGATTCCCCTTCATAGATCTTGATTAACTGTTTCCGATTAATTGCCGTGACAACGGGGAGACTGTTTTTTTTCCAGGGGTGGGGGGTGGAGGGAGGTTGATTGACCAGAGCTAATCAGTGAGATGTGAGCCATATGACACTGTTTTTTTTTTTTTTTTGGATTGAAATAATGTCAAGGCAAAGAGAGACAAATACACATCTATTTTTCTAATGAATTAGTTATGGAATAATATAAATAAATAAAATATATTACTGTGCATTATCTTTATCTTACTTTGACACAAACAAATCATACATCATTTATATTCTGTTTAAGTGTTCCACAGTTCACAAGTTGCCATAATATGATAAGAACAAAAAAAACACAATGAAGAATGTAAAAGAAAGAAAAATAATGCAGGGACGATGATGAAGAAATGAAAGAAAGGAAGAGATGTAAACACATTGTTTGCCTGATTATGGGATACGAGGTGAATTGTCCTAATAACTGTGATTGACTTTCATTTCGTGAACGACCTGACAAATGATCATGTTAAACAATATAAAGGCTGTAATTAGTAAAAAGACAGGAACAAAAGAAAAAGAAGAAAGAGTCTTTTTCAATACAGACGTGACCTGACTGTCATATTGATTACATCATATCTATAGTGATATCATCCATGCAGCTGAGAGGAGATTTATATTCATCTTAAAAGATATAGCACTGGTTTCTCAACGTCTTAAAGTCTTAAAGCTAGTCCCAGATTAAAACGCCTGCTTAAACTGTCTTAACTCAAAGTAACTTATCTTAAAACAATGGTAGATTTAGTGTGTTCTTGACGGCGAGAGGAAGTTAAAGCTACAGTAGGACTGAATTGAAGCTGATCTTTAAAGGAGGCGGGTTTAACTTCTGCTTGATATGGCCACATGAACGGTTTTTGAGGAGTAATCGATTACATCACTTTGAAGAAATAACTATCAAAATGCGCGTCTGTGAATGTGGCCACTTCCAATGAGGATGGATGTCACATTCCCATCATGGCCTCCAGATGCTGAGGAGAACATCTGGAGCTGGTTTCTTATCAGTTTTTAAAGTGGATGCTCTGGACCAGATTTATTTTCATCTTAAAAGATATAGCGCTGGTTTCTTAACGTCTTAAAGTCTTAAAGCTAGTCCCAGATTAAAATGCCTGCTTAAACTGTCTTAACTCAAAGTAACTTATCTTAAAACAATGGTAGTGTGTTCTTGACTGCTAGAGGAAGTTAAAGCTACAGTAGGACTGAATTGAAGCTGATCCTTAAAGGAGGCGGGTTTAACTTCTGCTTGATACGACCACATGAACGCTTTTTGAGGAGTAATCGATTACATTGCTCTGAAGAAATAATAATAATAATCAAAATGCTCGTCTGAGAATGTGGCCACTTCCAATGAGGATGGATGTCACATTCCCATCATTGCCTCCAGATGCTGAGGAGAACATCTGGAACTGGTTTCTTATCAGTTTTCAAAGTGGATGCTCTGGACCAGCTCACAATTCAAGGTTTGTTCTCGACTCCTCTCTGTGTGCTCAGTTTCAGAGAGGACGCCATAGTGGACTATTGATCCAACAGAGCTCATATCCACACTTCTGGGACGGTCAAGCGTATGTTTTGAGCACGAGAAAAAAAAAAATCAATTCCAGTGTTTACGGAATACACTTTGTGTCAAGCCAAGATGCTGCTTGCAAAGTGATTATTGCTACACCTGTGCTGCACAACTGCCTGAATTCTCCTGATCCTCAGGAAGATCGGGATGAAGCAGACGTGCTCATGCTGCTAAACTAAATGTTCTGAACAAAATGAAAATATTGTGCAGCAAAATTAAATGAGTGACAAAACCATTATTTTTCTGGATTGTTTGACACAGTTTTTCTTTTTTCCACAATGACTAGTTTTTGGAAAATAATTGCTTTTGCCTCTACTATGTTTTGGTGGTGATTTGGTTCCAGGTTTTTTATGAGCGCCATTAGACCAACAGCATGTTCTCATAATTAACCTAATGAGGCTTAACACAGGTGTTCCTGCTCGGTCTTACTTACCTTCCTCCAGGACTCTACAGTCTCTGACTAACTAAGACAAATGTCCATTAAAGCTACTTGAATGAACTAGTACACACAGAGGCTTAATCTAAGCCTGATCATCTTAATTAGTTTGACCTGTGCTGGTTAGACTGAAGATCATGTGATATATCAGGAAGTGTAGATGCAGCACACCTGTTTGCCCTCACGAGGACCCAAACTGGGTCACAGTGACGCCTCAGTGGTTCAAACACTGACGATTTATTTTCTGTTTTTTTCTCTTTACATTGATTTTACAGCAGGCAAAACACATTTGAAAAGTGTGTATGATCATTCTGAGAACCCTGGCTCTGTTTGCTCACTTCAGAAAAACCATATGATGAATCCGAATGCAACATGTGGCCTGGATACTGTTACAAATACTGCAAGTGTGGGTTGTTTGTCGGGACATATTTAAAATGTATTTGGCTCTGAAATTCATTTGTATATGCGGTGTGTCACGAGTTTGGTTTTTGGCTGGACCCAAGAGCAACTCAACAGACGAGGGGGACTGAGGAAAAAGGATTTATTCAAACACAAAAACTCCAGGACTAACCGGAAAAAAGAGAAATGCTACAAACAAAGGAATCCAGGTGAGGCACAGAAAGGGAATGCAGGACGAGAGTGAGGGGACGATCCGGCAGCTTCAGGTGGAACAAGAGAGCTTATAAAGCTGCCGGTTGTTAGGAGGGAATGAGTAGGGATGAGCGAGTACACCACTATCTGTATCTGTATTCATATCTGTTTAACCATCTACATTATCTATATCTGTATCTGTATTCGGAATGGGCGGGGCCTAAACCGGAAGTGAGTGCAGAAATGGGTGAGGCTTAAAACTACATTATTTTAAGTCTGAAATTGATATGGATTGATCAGAAGTCGCTAATCTACTGTATTCAAAGCCTATATACAGTATATCTCAATAATATTTATAATATTATTTTCATGAACTGCAGAGAGAAAGTGTCAGCCACATACAATAAAAATATTATATAAAATATATATAGGCTACTTTGTGTGTTCAGCTACAGCTATATGTGTGTATGTGTGTAAGTGGTCTGTAAGACTGTTTATTTTTAATGATCTGTGTGAACTTCATGATTCATGCAAACATCCAGTGATGGCAAACAGGGAAATAATATGTCAGCCTTGTTCACTTCTTCTCAAAAGCGCCGCGTTCAGTACGAGCAAAGTTTTTCAATTGACTTCATATCACCAGCCAAACTAAGAGCAAGCAGAAAAAAAATCGGACCGGAGCGGAGGCATTTACCGACGCGACGCGAGCCGTTTTCAGCTCTGTCTTGTCAAATGCACAGCAGGTATGTTGGGAGAGACGTGCAGAGACCATACAGTCTATGGCAGAGACGTGTCTGTGTAGGGAGGGGCGGGCGCTGTGTGTGACTGACTGGCTAATCACAGAGCGCGAAGACAGTCAGTTCCACAATGAGGATTTTCCTTCAGCACGAGCACAGATATTGACGGATTTTATTCGTATCATAATCGTATTCGTCAAACATGCTTTATCCGTAACGGATACTCGTCTGAAACGAGTATCCGGCTCATCCCTAGGAATGAGGGACAGCTGGGAGAAGGGAGAGGGGACCCAAGAACCAGCAGGCCACACCTCCAGCCACTGAAGCCATGCCTGTACAAAAGACAAAACCAAAAACACTGGAGTGAAACACTGAAAAATGCACTGAAAATAAACCAACAAAACACAAGAGGAGCAAACCATGACACAGTGCTTTTTTTCTCTCCACAACCTTCTATGCTTTCATTGGTGCAACAGGTCCTTTAGTTGAGTCTGTACATGTTTGGTCATTTTCAGTGATGCGTCATTGACTTTGGAGGCTGCGCCACTTCTATCAGGGTTGTGCATGGTTTTAAGTGAGGAGTGAAAAAAACACAAACCGAAGCCACTTTCCACTTGAATGTGAACCCATGTGAACCAGATATCTGATAAAAAATTGACGCAATCAAACTAGTCATCAAGCTTCAGTATGTTTGGTAATGGACATTCATTTATTGCTCCATTGCTCTTGGACTCAAAGAGAGCGTATAAATGTGGGAGGGTTGACTCAGACTACAATGTGTGCAAGGTCAGAAAACATGAAAATAAGGTGGCGACACCTTGTTGGCCTGTGTTGAGTTCCCACTAAAAAGCTCATTTTGCTTGAGTGTTTTTAGCGAGTGTTCATAAATCAAGAATACTCTTATAATCTTTTGGGAAATTGGGAAATCCACTCCTGACCCGAGCTCGTGGCCCCCCTCTTTTTCCTGGCAGACTGCCTCGCTAAAGTGTTATGTGAAGTAGTGTATGTGCATGATTCAAAAAAAAAAAAAAGTAGGTTCAAGAGAAATTGGACATTATTCACACACAGAGGCCTCCGACTGACCCCTGCAAAAAATATGTCGGACAGCTGTCAGCTATCAAATCTGGCTCAACCCACCGGGGTGAGAGGTGAGAGACGCCGCTCAGCCCCCGCAGCAGCGCTCGCAAATTTGCCATGACATATACAGACGGCTTTTACACCCTGAACCTGACCAGGCTCCTGTAGTGTGAGATTGTAATCCATTAGGCCACCTGGGGGCAAGAAAACGACTCTGGAGGTGGAAGAAAAAAAACAGACCTGAAAGCAAAAATTCCTTGAACCAGAAATGATGAAGGTTGGCCAACGCTGTCACATAAAACATAACTAGATTTTTGAAAGTGAAGTAAGAGATTTTGTGATGGAGGTGTTTGGGGGAAAAGGAGTCAGCTTACTTGGCAGGTGATGGATGGTGACCAGACTCAATTCAAGAAACTGAGGAGGACTTGAAAAAGCAGCTGAATATAGATGCTCAGGATTCTGAAGCGACCCTGTTGTAGCGATGACAGCATGTCAGGAATCGACACTGTTGAGCTTCCTTTTACATTTAGAACCATTTTTATACTTCCTTATATGAAGCAATGTGGCAGCAGCGCTATATGTAATGCCACACTGATTATTAAGTAAGTCAGCTGTTAAATAACCTGTGGATCAAATGTCTTCCCACTTTCAATTTGCTGAGTTTTTTCCACCATATTTACTCTGCTGCTTCACTCTTACTCCAAACCTGATGTAAAATATATGTTATTTTGCATGACCCAAACACACATTAGTGTTAAAAGCAGGAGAAACAGTGGAGTGAATCATTCACATGTGAAGGCCGTTTTTTTTTTAAGCTAAGCCGTCACGCCAGCGTTGCTAAGCGCCGCCGCTGTAGTTTGCATTTTAATATGTGTTTGTGTGGCGCCCTCGTTTAAACTACCACACATCCATTGTCGAGTTGTTATGACAGGCTGCTGGAATAAGATGGCAATTATTGTAAGCTGTGTAATTTTCCAGCGGAGGGCTTTGTCGAGGAGAGGATGGAGCTCGGCGGAGAAGACGCCGGCCGCCGCCGTGTCTGCCCGTCTTTGAAGTGACGGCAGCTGCCCTTGAAGTGAAGTGCCTCATGCCGACTTGGTGTTGGCATCCGATGTAATGTTGATTGGATCCCCACTGTGTCTGTCGTCTAATAAATCAAGCGCACCGTTCCCCTGCTCCTCACCCTGTCTTGCTCTCACCCCGCTCCCTATAGTCGGCATCCTGAAATAAAACTGACAGTTATCATAATGGTGGCGCCGTGGGGTGAAGGCTGCGGAATAAAAAAGGCGGTCTTGAGGTTAATCTCAAAAAACAAAGTCTTCATTGTCTCTCTCTCTCTCTCTCTCTCTCTCTCTCTCTCTCTCTCTCTCTCTGAGCGCTTCAGATGGCTGGCACGCAGGCCACTCTATAAACTTTAACCTGCATTTTAAATGAGTGGTGGAAAGGACATCTCTCTCTTCTTTCCTCCTCTCGAGACCAATCGGTGGTCGCTTTGGTGGCTGATGGAGCGATGGAGGAAAAGGATAGATGGCGGAGGAGGGGAGGGTTGCGAGCGTTTTGCGGAGAGTGATTGTGAGAGGACAGCGGTGGCAGAAGATGTCCTCTACACAGTGATTAATTCCAGACCCAATGTGATTTATGGCCCCACCACGGCTGTTTTGTAGGTCACTTTGGTGCCACATCACTCAAGCTGTGCAAACAACAAGTCTGATATCAGTGTTGGTTAACCGTAAAGGAGGACACACATGCGCGCCCACGTTGAGAATCAAAATGTTTTGCTTTGATTTTTTTGTATTTGCCTGTCCTGCCATCAAATCGAATCAAAGTGACACAAAGGGACGGGGGGGCTGTGATGCACTGGAACATCCTGTAGGCCTGCAGAGACTGATGCAGCAGTACAGTGCATTAAACATCACCCTTCCAGGTTCCTCGTCTCCGACATTGTTTGTACAGTATAACTTGTGTTTGGAGGAAACATCTGCACTTCTTTTAGTCAGTGAAAGCTGACAGCTGTTGAATGCTGGTACGCAGCTGTGGACAAGCACAGCTCTGCACATACCAGTGCTTCAGTGAGAGTCTGCAAACTCGCTGGATGAGAATTAAAACAGTGGCCAGCTGATTGAGCTTTTCCACTGTGGCAACAAATAGTCTGCAGTGACCTGAGTGGTTGAATTTACAGCACTGTCCATTGAAATTACCTCCAAACAGCGCTTTACTATTTGTATCCAACGGCAACAAGTTCACCCGACTACAACACAGATTTTCAATACTTAACCAACAAGCATGATTTTTTCCTGACTTTGTTATTCTTTGCACACATAGGCTTGAAACACACATACAGCCACGCACACACAAACAGTCTATAGACGTGCATTAGTTGGAGAGATGCCAGAGTGACAGGGCTGCCCACACAACACTTTGCATTGTGATCAATTGGACTTGAAGTGGCTGCATTTATCCCATATATCAGGGGAATCTAACAACAAGAACTATTGATTATACAAACTGACTACATGTGAGCAAGATTATCTTATTCTCTATTCTTCTGCTATCAGGGTGTTTGATTGCAATAAGAGTGTTCCCACTTGAAACAAGAGCAGAACACGTCTTTAAAAAAAAAGAGTATCCTGACTTTGCTTCCTCACCTTCAGCCTGCTGTTTTTCTCTGAACATTTACAAAAAAAAATCAGATGAGGGTCTCGCAGCGAAAAAGTCAGGAAATGAAGCCGGCGTTAACGAGGATCACAATTGCGATTTAATAACTTTCTGATGCGGACAGATACAAAAGCAGCCTGGCACCATTTAGAGCAGTTGGCACACGGGAATGCAATTGGCCTACGTGCTGCGGCTGATGGCATGAATTTGTCAGACACTATTGAAACAGATCAAGTGTGCATTACCTCTGACTCATGCAAATTTAACTTCAGCAAGGTGGAAAGGGAAAATTGTGCCTTCTGTGCATATGAGTTCGGAGTGACTCAATTGGCTGAAATTAAAGCTACCATTAGAAACTCAAATTAAGGGGTTGCTAAGCAACATCAATCCCAAAATCCATTTCTTCAATTATTCTGCTGACGTTAATCCTTTTCTTCATTGTGGTGCTGGGATTATTGATGCAAATTTCAAATGAGAGCGGATTCAAAAAAAAAAAAAAATATTGAAGTCGTCTGAAGAAATAACTTTGTGCAAGGATGATGTCCCAATTACTTTCCACCAACACTTTTTCCAGATCAGCGAGTTCATTTTTTAAAAATGTAACAGCAGAAACAATTAGTGTCAAAATAGTGTCTGCATCTGGACGAGCAACATTCTCACTCCTGGGGTCATCGAGCGACGTTTTGACACCGCCCTCAATGTCTCATAAGACGCAATGTACCCTTTAGCATCTGCATGAGACTGCTAGAAAGTCTTTCTCACAGGAAGTGATCGTGCACTTGGGTCAGGTTTGGGAGAAAAAAGGGTTAAATGGGGTCAAACTTAAATGAACTTCTGTACATCAGTGTTGACTTTTGGTTTCAAACAGGGCACAAACTCCTCATCCCTCCTCCTCTGCACAGGACATTTTCACTCTCTACACTGTGTCTCCTTGCTCTCAGCATCTAATATTACTGCGGATGAGTTTACCTTGGAGCCAGCTGAAAGTCCGGCACGTCTCGTATGGATGCACAAGTTACCCTTGAGTGTCTGTGTGAGGCGCTGGGGGCGGGACAAAACGTCACTATTTGACGACCTGGGAATGAGTCCGGCACTAGACACTCTGCTTTATACAACAAGATCTGCCAGTGTATTTCTTTTTTTTTATTGTGATTCCATCCTCCTCTTTATCCGTCTTTATACAGAGGGAGGAAGAAGACTGGGAGGCAGCGTCGGTGCAGAAGCCTCAGTCCAGCTCAAGCGAGTTCTAATCTTGAGGCACTTTGGAGAAAACCATCAGACTGAAATCAATACCACACTGGGTTGATCTTTAGCTTTGAGACCGACCCGCTCTTCACAAGTTCCTTCCAACAGCGAGGCCTGCAAGCTGTTAAAATAAAGCATGGCGAGAACAGTCGTGTCCAGACCTCAAAGAACACCGGGAGGAAAACAACAAAAAAAAAAAAATTCAGTCGTCCTGCTTCGCTCGTCAAATCCGCAGGCCTTTGCTCTTTTCATTGAGTCGACTGATGTCCAAGGTTATTTATTTTGGCAAATATTTGAAAGTGCCGCATCTTGTCAAGCTTATGAGCTAACCAAGGTCGTCCACTCTCAGGCGAGATGAGAAAGAAAATGTCTCAAAAGAGGGAATAGGATTACCAGCAGTTAGAGCTCGCTTGGCTTTGCTCAGCTTCTTTCAAGACACAGGCAGAAATCTCATCCCGCCGCAGAAAGAGTGAGACTGAAGCATCATGCTTCGAGTTCCCCCACCTGACCTTTAATGATCAGCGTCTAATCTAAATAATGAAATCTTACATGTCTGCACAATAGAGCGGGAGAGAACAGTCTCGCAGCGCCGCAGTGAAGTTTCAGCTCCTGTCACTTGATTGATGGTATTTTCCATAATCCCCTGTTTGTTGTCATAGAGACACATCCTTCCCTCCAACCTGAGAAGCCGCTTTTTTTACCCCCTCTCTCTTCTTAGTGAGTCGAGCAATAATCAAATCCTTGCAATGACATTACATCAGAGCTGACAATGTTTCAGGGAAATGGACGTCCTGTTTTTGTTTTTTTTCAGTGAGAACTGTGTAGACCTCCTGCCCAAATGACAACGTCAAAGGAAATTAACTTGTGGAAAAAATAACCCAGAAGAGCGGAGGGCAATTTTCCTTGACCACCTGGGTCTGCTGTGCCCGAGTATTCCAGACAGGAGTTTTAAAAATGAGCAGTTTTGATATCTAAAAATCAAGAAGCAGCTCTCGAAAAAGGCTTTTCTACAAGGAGACAGTGAGTCTTTTGTCTCGCTTTGACTGAAACATTTCAACAGTTTCATCAAACTTTTGACATTCAACTTCAACAACTTTCCATCCAGTGCCATCATGAGATCAAGATTTCACTTTGTCCAACACTGGTTTTTGAGCAAACGCCTGCAATAACAATGACATTTTCATTAGCACTAATTTGCAAAAGTCAAAACAGAGGAAGATGGTGAACATGGTAAATGTTACAACTGTTAAACATCAGCATTTAAAATTACAATTGTGAGCATTCTGCTGCAGATGTCTAGTTCCAACTATCAATACTAAGATGTACTTATCTTTATGACAGTGAGCATTAGTGAGTCGGTTAAGGATGGAGATGCACATAAGAAAGGACAATGTAAGGTGTGTGTGTGGGCTACAGTATATAATTAGGTTGTTCTGTATGTCCCCGTGCTTTATGCTATTAAGTAAATGGGGTCATTTAGGTCAGAAGGAATAACATGTGCCACTGTAATTGCATTCCCTCCCTTCAATGCGCGTCTCAAACCTATTAATAATCTACACTCATAACCACTCAGGATACAAGACTGATTTATTTTGTGAGTCAGAGTCTCGATGTAGTCAGCGAGGAGGACGCCGCTGAAGAAGAAGAAAAAAAAAATAGAGAAATTGAAAGGCCTGAATATCCCCCCCCCCTTCCTTTTAGCTGACTAGCAGATGTTTGTTTGACCAAGCGGGAGACCCGTACTGGGATGCAGTTGGCTTCATTAGCATCGTCCGCAAACCTTGATTTGATTGCATAATGTATACTGAGTGGAAATAAGGTCAAGCATGCTCGGTGCCTTTTCTTCCTGCTTGAGCATTCAGATGCAAAATCATGAAGAAAAAAAAAAAACACTTCAGTCAGTCCGCATTGGATTGTAAATGTAAAATGAAATATTTAAATAATGATTTGCGAATGATGACTCAGAATACTTAACACAGGCTTAAAACACTCATCTGAATACCTGGAAACAGTTTGATACGAAGGCAGCACAAAGATCCTTTCTGCAGGGATGTCACACCGCGTCATAAAAGCCGGAAACCTCACACATTTCAGCCGCGGAACGAGAGAATTTCAGCCGCCTTCAGCAATAAGATTCACAAGTTTCGGCGACATCCTCGGATCAAATATTTCTTTGAGTGGATTTCAGAGGAAATACCTGACTTGACTTTACCGTGACACCGGCGGAGGGAAGAGCGTTCGGCGAGTTCAGCGATCATTATCTCGGCCCGCAATTCAATGACAAAGCCAGGCTGTAACTTTCCTCTCTATTCATCCATTTTTTTAAAGATAAAACTTTTTAAGCAAACGCCTGATATAACTGCAGCTTAAGTTTTAATAGGATCTCCCTCTCTCTTGTTTTTACTCCAAGTTTCACAATTTTCAGCCGCGGCACCAACTATCGCTCTTGTTCCTGTTTACTGTTTGGAAACGCATTAAATATTTGTGAGCCACTTATGAATACCAATTACACAGACAGTAAAGCTGACATTTGTTTGCAGTTGCAATTTATCTCCGAGCAGAAATGACACATACACCGCCATGCATTAAATTTTCATTTAGCCTTACCTGACTGACTCGCTGAATAACGACAGGAATGAGAGAAATTAACTTGAATTCATTACATAACCTGCATTCGTTATGTAACCTGTTCCTTATACAGACATTCGTTGTGATGAGTCGAAGTAGCGCTCTTTATATATTTTAATGATAAATGATTTCCCAGAAGGGGTGACACCGCGGGGTCAGCAAGTGCATCAAAAAAAAAAAGCGGCAGATGCTCGAGCAAGCCTCGCTGCTCTTCCCTTTGGGCCAGCCTTATAATTGGAGCTCCATTACAATCCTGCCATCACGCTGCGTACAGAAAGTCAGACACAAAACAATAAGCACAAAACGAAGCCCCCCCCTCTTCCTGAAAAAGTTCCAGCGGCAGATATGTGTCTGCTTCTGCAGCTCTCTCTATAATGAGTATTAGCAGACTTTGCTGCTACAGAAGCTTTAAGGACTGCAAATCCTCTAAGAATTGAGAAGGAATCAATCACGTTGAAACCCAACTCTGCACTCGTGAGGTCTCAAACCGATCTTTCATACTGTATTTTGAAGCCAATTAGCAAGGTTTTTTTTTTTTTTTTTTCTTATTGGAATATTACACATCTGTTGCCTTCCAGTACTAAAGCATGCAGTGAGCGAAACCCTCTGGAGATTCAATTAATTAAAGAATGACAGAGCAAAATTCTGCAAATTCCTCTCAAACGTAATGGTTTGGGTTAAATCCTTTGACAGAGGTTGAAGGAGGCGGCGGTGTAAGATTAGCTTTGACCATCAATTTGAAGCTATAAGAGAAAATACAGGAATAGACTGTGACCTAGTTCAGGAGAGGTGCAGAGGAAATGGATCCAAGATGGCCGTTGCAAAGGGGATTCTGTGGCTGCGTAACACAGGATGACGAACTTACTTTGTCTTGGGGGCTGGAGAGCGAGGGGCAACAGAAGGGGTGAGTTATGAGCTACCTCCTCTGCAATCCCCTAATTAAATCACATAGGCACACTTTGGATTTTGTTCTCCAAATGGTTTCCCAATAGGAAACCGTCTCGCTCTGAGGATCTGGGATAAGTGTACATTTAAGGGCACAATCCCAAGTCAAGGCGATGAAAGGATTGAAAAAGTTTTCAAACAGGGATGAATAAGACAATAGTTATCTTTTAATATGACAAATGTGTGAAGCTGTGCCGAGACGCCTTTCAGTGTGAGTCATAACCCTGTGTAACACTCCGTCTTTGTTCCAGTATCTCCACTCATGTCAAAGAAGATCTGAAGTAGACAACGGCGCCTGGAATGATATATTTTTTTTCACCTCCTTTGGCAGAGATCACGGCACTTTAACGACATCCGTCCTCTCAGGGAGAGACGACAGGAAGAGGTGGCAAAGCCTAAAATAAGATTCAGGCTTCCTTGAGGAAGTTAGTGCCTGAGAATGTGATGTTGTCATCTGGTCACTGGTTGGAAGCCTGAATGATTTGCTTTGAATATTTTCTAAGCATTTTGTTTGATCCCGTTCTGTCATTTTGGGGGCGGGCGGCAATTTTTTTTTTGTCAAAGGAAAGAGGACATAGTCATCATAGCACATGATAAGCTGGGAGACACGTGTCCTGCCCACACTGCCCGACACTGTCAAATTTTTCTCGTGCCCTTTTCGAGATCGCCAGAATTGTTGAATTTTGTCAGAATAAGGAGAGAAAAAAAAAAAAGATACCTGACAATCCCATTGTGAAGCGTTCACCTCTTGTAAGGTCAGAATTGGCACTCAGGCCCGAGAGAAAGGTCTGCAAAAAAAGTCTAACTGCTAAATCCAAAAGGAGCCTTTCTGCCCCTGTGGAAGTAACTGGATTCAGCCGCATCACAGCTAATCCTATCCTCTGGGCTGAAAGTGTCATTAAAGAGCCAAAATAACAAGTGGACATGGCCAAAAGTGAAACGCAGCGCTGCACTGTGATTGCAGAACTTTAATAGTAACAAAGTGGCGGGCGGTTAAAACTCAGCATGCAACATATGCAAAGAATCATTTTCTTTACAATGAGGCCATGTGAGGAATTTTAAAGGTGTGGATTTGCTCAATACCTCGAGGTTTCTGCTGTGCGATTTCAGTTTGAATTCAGAGCACATTACAGCCGCCTGAGTGGAAAGTGAAGACAGTCTATCTCCAACCTCTGAGTGAGGGATTGAGGTTATAACCTGGACCTCCGCTGCAGCCGGTGGAGGTGGGGGGAGGGATCTTTTTAGTGGACTAAACTGTTTGATTGCAGCCTGAAGAAGTGAAGATTCAGACTTATCATGCAGGCCCTCTGATCGAGACAGGCCACTATTTCCCTATTCATATTATACAAACGTTGCTGTGTCTTCTAACATCTTTTAGCTGATTTAATAAGAACAGGAAATATGTTTACTAACAGATGATCAAGTGTCTGAAGAGTGAACCGGAGCGCAGCACTCCTCAGTCATTCCTGTCCCCTCCTCGGACCCCCGCTCTTGATGGCAGCAGCAGACAGTGACGGATTGAGGCTGTGACCCAGTGATGGACTTCCAATGCGGCCGTCCGGGGGGGTCTCTTGCTGAAGTCGAGTCGTTTGATTTCAGTCCCCGGCCCGAGATCAAGTCACCCCGTGTCGGCCTCTCGGGTGGCGAATAAAATCCGGGCAGTGTCGGATTCTGCTGCAGGAAGGATGTGACTTTTACTGCACAGCAGCTCGCCGTCAATGCACTGATGTTCAAAATGATCCAAGTTTTTTCTTTTCTTTCTTCTAATAATACACCAATGAAACACAAATATATTATATATAACTTAATGCATTTGTTAGAGCTATATCATTAGTTCTAAAGTCCATTGAGTTCTTCTGAAAAATAGGTCACATACAGTATCTGTAATATTTAAAAAAAATGCTCACTCACATTCTAAAACAGCCGGAGACTGTCATTTTTAGTAAGCGTTATTCAAACAGGACTAAACAGTACAAATGTTGCACTATTTTTAGCTGCAGATTAAGACACATTCTGTGCTTTTGTGAGTATTTTTGGCAGCAGGATGGAGCAAATAAAGTCCACTGCAGCGTTCGAGCTAATAAAGAAATACCACCCAGTAAGACAGCGTGGCTCATTGATGATTTTTTTTTTTTTTTTTTTGGCTACACAACAGTAATTCAATCAATAGTCTTATCAGTTTGTTTTGGTCTTCTCATGAGATTCGCTGACAATGAGATAAATAAAATACAAAATACAATAAAAATACTGAATATTACCAGCCTTATCATGGTGATGTCAGTCTGTCCTTGGCTTGTCTCCAGGCCAGACACATTCAAACATGGATTAATTAAGCGAGTCTGTGCTGAAATCTGTGCTCAAATAACAGAGAGTTTGCATAGTGGGAGAACAAATATTTTTAATTATGTGGTCAGTTGAATGGAGCTTGGTTGACCCAAACTATTTTACTGCTTCTTTTATTTATTTATTTTTGCAAAATGAGATATAATTGAGGGTGCGGTGACACTGGCGGATTCACAAACACAAGCAGGCTGAGATGAATTAAACATGGCACAGTATGTGAAGGAAAGAGTGGCACCGGCGTCGGCCCTTTGCAACCCACCAAACACCGCACTCACATTTCATCTACAGACAAACTGTTTGGTCTCCAAAAGGCTTTTGGAGAGATTACATATCTTTCCTTTCATAAAGATGCCATTAGTGTCTGGGGAGTAATGGGAGCCACTAATTTGATAGTCTGACCTTAAGCTATTCATCAGCTCAGAGGGAAGAGAAGAATAGATGATGCGGGAGATCACATTATAATTTGGCTACAGGATCCAATAGTCTAATGACAGCATTAACTCAAACAGCTGCAAAGAAAATGTTTGGAGATGCGGGGGAACAAAAGGGTGGCAGGCAAATCAGTCTAGATAGTCCAGCTTCTCAGCGGGGAGCAAATATAATATTCACACGATTCCATAAACAGGGAGACGTCCTTGTCATTGTTTCTGCTCGGCCCCTCGAGCTGCTCTTAAAAGTCACAGTAAAGAATGATAATTGTTTCTCCAGAGGATTGGCTGAGGGTTGCAATTTTTTTTTTTTTTTTTTTTTATAATGCCGCCACATACACCAAGGTTATTCCCTTTAAATTAAAAACAACACAAGTCAGGAGCCGGGGGTCTGAGAGAGGCGTGAATTTAACACTTAGGTAAAGTGTCAGCACAGGTATTCTCACAGAGAGGTCAGGCTGATGCAGCGGTTGCGAATCTGGACACGCGTCTCGGCAAATAAATGAATAATCGAGGGCAGTTATCCAATTCCACCCTTGTTTAGATCCCGTTCGCAGCATTAAGAGTGAAACGCAGCCAACATGCAAATGAGGCGGGAGCGCGGCGGCGCGACAATGTCAGGGCTTCGGACAAAGGCAGGTCAAGCTGGAGTGTTGAGAGAGCACACGACAGGACTAGTTTGGTGTAAATAAACAGCCTGCTGTGATGCTTCTCATACCTTACACGCCTCCTCGTTCACCTCCAACATGCACTGAACTCTGCATGATGCACGCTTGGCTCGCCAGCCCAGCAACTCAGCCAATGTGAGGCCCCATAAAAAGGGGCCGGAGTTCAGCACGGCCATTCGCAGCTCTTTAGAGAATGAGCCGTCACGGATGACTTTGACCACACAAGACGCCGCCCGGCAGGTGCCCCCCCCCGATGCCCCGGTTTCCTGTCCGCGACAGACGCCATCTGGCACGGTTCCTGTTCTCGGTACAATGTGGCCAGCATCCAACATGAGCTCCGCCTGCTCATGCAGGAGCAAAACATCATCACTGATAATGCAAAAGAATAAATTGTATACATAAAATGCATTTAAATATAAGCTCCAATATTTGGGCAACATTTATAAAGCTACAAAATTAACAATCAAACTTTGCTTATTGTTTGTCTTCTTTCTAAAAAACCTCTGAGTGTTTGCTCAGTTGTCTTGAATCCTCTCGTTTCTGAACATCCAGCACACTTGCAACACATCCATACTAAAGAGCAATAACATCAAAATGACAATATAACTCAACACAATGACGCTGGTGACGATTAGAGACAAGCAAGACTCATGTGTCTGCAATGCGATTTTCATATTGCACCCAAGGCGAGCTGCTTTCACTCATGCACAAATCTACTGTGGGAATGCTTTGAAGGATGGTCAGCACTATTGAAGTAGAGTATACACAGGCTGTAATCAATGGGCTGGGACATGTATTAAAAAAAAACAACAACATACCAGTGTGATCCTTTTACATGGCTGGAGATAAGTGACATCTTTGACCACTCATCCAGTGAGTTTTATTGGAGGAACTCCCATTTGCCTTGCTTGATTTTTTTCTCTCAAAACTGTCGACATGATGTCTATGAAGCATGGATCAAATGCGCAATTACCACATGTAACTGACTCTACATAGTTCCAGAAAACAAACCCAGTTGTGATACATGTCCCACCGGTGTGTTTGATCCGTTCCACAAATCCACTTTTGATTTCCCTTTTGCTGAAGTCCAATTACAGCAATGGATTATGTGTCCTTCTGCAACGTGCCGACCAGGGCAGAGCGCTCTCGGAGGGCTGTGAGACGCTCGTATGGCCGTCTATCACTGCGGATGGCTTCCGTCGAGGCCACCTCTCCCTGCCCACGCGTGATGAATCTGTGCTCCATTCAAAGCATCATTCCAACACTGTTTTGACCCCGCCGGGTCGGGACCCCGGTTTGGTCAGCTCGCACTCCCCCTCTTCATCTTGGGGGCTGATAGATGCACTGTGCGGGGGGGGGGGGGGTAATGCATCGTGGTCCTCGCAGGCAACAGAGATGAGGTTTAAATGATCTAGTACGTGGTGGTTTGTAATCTCGCTGATCAAATTTGCTGGGGATCCTCTCCCCCACTGCCATCTATATATGGAGAAGTAATGGAGTCGACCACAAGTGAACACGAGAGCCGCACTCCATCAAGGGCCCTCCGAGTCACGGCGGCATATTTGAGCCTGTTGATCTCCAACCTTCTACTGACACGCAGTAAA
Organism: Centropyge bicolor; assembly: GCA_037975185.1. Lineage (NCBI taxonomy): Eukaryota > Metazoa > Chordata > Actinopteri > Pomacanthidae > Centropyge > Centropyge bicolor. The sequence continues at coordinate 2,255,114 of JBBMOC010000049.1, read as the reverse complement.
GAACAGAGCACTTGTACCTAATGCGGCCGACAACTCATTTCCATTTGTGAAGATAATGCATATGGACATTAAATGAATGTTGGAATTGCATTTTATTAAGTGGGTCCAACACATGTTTTTACACAGGAAAATGAAATGCAACGTCTGCATCTGTGCAGCTTGTTCTCCAGTCTATTGTATTATCTACTTAACAATGACACATTATGTTTATTGCATTACAGCTTGAAAGTTGCACAAGAGAGCGGAGCAGATTCTTGTTGTACCTCGACAGCGCCTGCGTGTTTATAACGAATGGAGCATTGGAAAACACGGTGATTGAATGGCCTCCTGACCTTTTCCTTGTTGTTTGTGGCATTTGCAATTCCCCGCTTCAGCCTCTCCCTCGACACCAAGGCTCGGGCTGATAAAATAATGTACATCCAAACAGTGTATGTATATTGTCAAACATTTACCCCGCTGTTCGCCGCCAATTATTCTAATTACATACTTTGCAACTGTGCAATTTTCTGGAGAGGCTGTTATGGTGACAAGTGAAGAGTCGTACTCGCAGACACTGCTTCCATTCTATCCTTAGCGTTCTCCAAAGCCCTCGGAGGTGGGGGCTATGTGGAGTAAACAAGACTTCAGCGGATTATGCCATGAAGCTATTCTGCGGTTAGAGGTCCTCTGACACGAGGCACGTTCACCAAATCCTGAAACATGGCCGCTGACATTTCATAAGCCTAATAGCAAACAATGTGGAAATCAGTTAATGTGATGTGTAGAAGCTATTCAGTATTTTCACCATTTAATATTATTTATTTAATGTTTAATCGTTATTTTGTTTGTATAATTAATTCAGGTTCAGTTACATTATTTTCACTATTTGGGTTTAGGTACGTGCTTTTATTTTGAAGGTGATGAGGCAATTTGCAGCGCACAGGTGAATCTAACTATGGGATGAGGACAGAGAGTCGGGTGGCACTGGGAGGACAAATGGTTTTTTACCAGTAAAGTAGTTCAGGGAAAACAGTTCCATTTCATATCCTTTGTAGCATCCAAAGACAGAAATAAACTGCCGCTAAATGCATTTTTTGGCCGGAAAATGGACTTATTACCTGCATGCACTTTCTGCGTAAGATTCGCTGCCCGGTGCCCGGAGTGGCTTTTTGATTTTATTGTTGCCGGATGACAAATAGCCACTACATGATGTACAGTACGTGGACGGTGACCAAACAACTGTCAGCCAAACAAAGTGCTCTGTCTGTTTGTTTCCTGTGGCGACGCCGAGTGGTGAGGTGATGCACGTGGAAGATCAGCTTCTGAAAGGATTTTCAAAATATGTCGCCTGAGCATTTCAAAATAAAGCGGCAAAACTTTAATTTGTTTCCATAAAGAGCTGCTAAAATGAATGGAATGAATGAAACCTTTTATTTCAGACATGTGAAAACAACAACCCAAAACAAAACAAAACAAGCAGCATATCCATATTGCAAGACAATTAGGCAAGCAAAGTAAGAGCTGTGTTTCATCGTTGCCTCAATTCGTACATATTTACATGCCTGAAAAGGAGCAGGAAGAAGTATACACTTATTTAACCCTACCCCTTCTATATATTTCAAACTTTATTCAAACATTTATTCAAACAACATATTTCAAACATTTTTTAATTATTCCTTTCCTCACCCTGTGTACCCTATATACAACAGCTTGTGTCTAAATTACCTATATACATAAAATAAATATAAATAAAATAAAATAAATGTGATCCTAAACATGCAGCATGTGTTAGTAAGATATGGTCAAATGCAACCTATTTCTCTATCAGTCCCACAACAGGGAACTTCACAGTGTACAGCAGCAAAGAGAAATTGCAAGTCAGCAATATAAACAAGAGATGTATAAAAAGTATTTTTATAAGTTTCTGTCTCAAGTTTTCTGTCTGTTAAAAGGAACTTTCCCTTGCCAGTGTCCAAGTGCTGCTCATGATGAGAACTGTTGGGTCTCTATAGGTAATATTATAGTATGGTCTAGACCTGCTTTGTATGTAAAGTACCTTGAGATGACTTTTCTTGTGATTTGGTGCTATACAAATAAAACTGAATTGAATTGAACATAAGTTTATTATGAAGAATTAATTTATTTAATTTGTGAATAAAGGTTTATCTTGTCTTAACTAGAATGAAAGTATCAACCATTTAACTGGAACAAAAGTATTAACATTTGAACTAGGATAAAAGTATTAACAGTTTAAGCAGATGAAATATAAACAATTCAAACAAGGTCTGAAAGTATGAGCAAATTAACAAGAGAAATATAAAAGGATGATGAGAACAATGTATACATAACAGGCAGATACAGTTGAAATGAAATATTGCATAAGCACATGACATAAGCTGGTGACATCACAGTGCAGTTTTTTGTCACAATTTCATATGTGCACTGTTTGCATATACTGTGTATGTACAGTATATATACCTTTTTTCCCTTTATCATAAGGATGAGAAAAAGATCAGACTGCTGTCCCCACATTACCCTCCCTTCAGCAATATGTCAGACAATAGTTTTGTTCGGTTTCTGCAGGCGATCCAAAGCTGATCGCTCGAAATCATTAACACAAAGCTGGCGCCGGGGTTTAGAGCGTTTTGTTTCGTGTCTGTCGAAGGGCTGGAGGCGCAGGCTAAAAGCGGATAACAAAGTTTCTTGTTGATAATCTTTTCTTACGCCGCTGATTCGTCTGCATTTTAATCCAGATTCCGCTTTAAAAGATACATATGAAGCCCGTGCTGAAACAATGGCTCGCCGTGCGTGCTCAGCCCTGGCTCGCCGCGGACGGATTGTAATGGAAGCAGAACATGTCGATTTAGTCAAGTATTTCCTAAATCCGTAGTTGAGGGTGTTTTTGAATAATAAACAAGACTCAAGCGGATTATACTTCAGACTCTTTCACTGTTGGAGGTCGGAACACCAAGGCCACGTTCGACAAATCCCCCAGCTTTGCTCGCTGACATTTGATTAAGCCAAATGGGAAACAATACGCTGAATGTGACGTCGGCGGATTTTAAAAAATGGGAGAAAGACGGACGGGTGATAAACAACCTCAACACAGTTAAACAACCCGATCGGACTTGACTGTATTCTCCCCTCAGACGCCGTGTGACAGAGTTTAATTATGATGTCATGCAGTTTGTTTTTCTTCCCTTTCAGAGTAAAAGGAGAAAAAAAAGAATAAAATGAGACCAGACAACGTGACCAGAACAATAACATAACTATGTCTACACAGTGTGGTTCACTCTCTCCTGCTGACGAAGGGGCTCAAATAATGGAAGCACACATGCTCACTGTGTAATAGTTCAACATAATGTCTGAATTGCTCTTTTCTTTCAAACACTTCGGAGCTCTGTCACACTTGGCTTTAAAAGGTGGACATGTGCACAATTGTCAATACTGTTTCTTAACTTACTGCCATTGTCACTGTGTGTTTTAATCTGACGTGTTCTATGTTTCCAAATGGCCTAATTCTAACATAAAAGATGGTTTAATCTGCCAAATCTAGCAGGAATCAATAAGTAGCTTCCCATTATTCTTTTTTTTATTATTATTTTGCAACATAGAAAAATGAGATTTAGCTGTTAAAATGGCCGACTTAATCAAGATGATAGCTCGTTCTGCCGCTCCAGATACGCATCTACATTCATTTAAATTAATTTCTATTCAAGCATATGATGATCAACAATATGAGGTCATGATCCATTTATGTGCTGAAGAATTTTAATCACATGTTTTAATCACATGACCTTGTATTTTTTTTTAACATATGGTAATTCACATGACAAGCACCATAGGAGAGATCAGTAGCATGATATTGCTTCTGGCAACTGCCTCTAACCCAAACCATGTCCTTCACCTTGGCTCCGCACATCAGCTGAAAAAACACAATTTCCCATCTTTTATGAGGCCGGTGCAAACAATTTGAGACCTCTTCAACCTGTGTTGCCTGTTTCACCCGCGCTGAATAAAATCAGCCTGAAGATATGCACGCTCGGAATTAACTCAAACTCACTTCAGGCAAATATCACAACTTATTCCAGTGTGCTTTTTTTTCTTCTCTTCCATTAAACAATACATTACTCCCAGGCTGAGAAATAGGACACGACTTCGAGTTTCTCAGTTTAATCATGTGAGGTTTTGATTTTTTTTTTTCCGCACTGTTTGAAAGTGCACCCACCCTCCCTCCTCTTCCTTCCCCGAAAAACATTGTCAGCGCAGTCCTAGTCCTTTTGTTCCTCACTCCTGACAATCAACACCAAGTTTTCTGATCTTTTATTCTTTTCTTTTCTGCTGCATTCTCCCCCCGAAAAGCTCTCAAGCGTGATAAATAAATGATCAAAAATGCGAGCAACGCTAACTCGCCGTAAGTCACCTCTCGGACTATTGAGTTGGATGTCGGGGCTAAAGCTTTAATCAATAAGGGTCGTTTCATCCATAGATTAATGCGGAGCTTGATGTTAAAGCATCATGGGATAGATACAGCGTCTCTATAAATGATTCCTTTTGAATGATACTGGAGCATATCGCTGCTTTTTTGAAGTCTAACATTGTTGCGAATCAACAAAAGCACTGTAAGATTTCTGGCTAAAGAAGCCAGCTTGTGACCGGAATTTCGCCGAGCAGGCCGGGAGGAACGCTTTCTCCCAGCATGCCCCGAGTGAGAATCACCAGCTGAGAGGAAAGGCTCAGTCGCTTCGAATCCAGTTGAGTCCAAGAAAATGCTTTTGACAAAACCTTTGCCACAAAGTCAAAGAGATAAAAACAAAGAGAACAAACACAATGCGTATTTTCTGTTTTGAAGCCTTTGAGCAAAAAAAGCATTTGAGCTTTTGTGCTTTTGGTTTCCCCTGGACTGCAGGTATCCTGGTCAAGTGTGTGTGTGTGTAGGTGTGTGTGTGTGTGCGCTTTATTGGCATGAATGCAACAAAGACAAAATTGCCAGATTGTCAATAATAAGATTAAAAAGGAAAAGTTAATTTAATCAAGAAAATAAACTTGTGTGTGTTTGTGAAAATGTGTGTTAAAGTTGTGTGTGTGAGGGTTCGGGTGAATTTAGCTCTGCAGTATTATGACTATTTTAAGGATTAAATCTTAGCACTCATTAGCCTGGGCACCACCATTAAAGAAGGAAAAAAACAAATAGAGCAAATTAATCATTTAATTGATCAGCCTCATGAGAAGAAATTGAGTTCTTTTTCTCAAAACACTGACCTTTGTTTTCTGCTTTAAAGGATACAGACAAACAGCTCCTCACTGATAAAGACATTTATTTAGAGCTAAATTAATATTAAGCCCTATTTCTCTCTGTTATTAAAGCATATGATGAAGAAAATAAACAGGTGAATAAAAGCTGTTAAGTGGCGAGGCAGCGCTTAGCTCAGTGGACACATAGTGAGGTGAAGTATGTGATTCAGTAACTGAAGCAAAACCAGCAAGATGCTGATGCTCAGGGTAATTAATTTCTCTAAATGAGGTGATTTTATTCGACATCAGCTCTCACCAAGTTGGCAGATGCATTTTGCCTACTTGTTGAAGCGTTGATGGTGTTTCAGCTGGCTTCCCAAAGTGTTCAAGGTTTGGCCTAAGCTTTCAGGCTTGCAAACAAATCCAGTTGAGCTCTTGTCATCAATGTCATTGATTTGTAAATATCTGCTTATTCTTAACTTGATGGCAGCAACATGTTTCAACCAAGTTGGGACAGGAGCAACAAAAGACTGTGGTAGTTGTGGACTGATCCAAAAACACCTGCTTGGATCATTCCACAGGTAAACAGGTTCATTGGTAACAGGTGATAGGATCATGATTGGGTATGAAAGGTTCATCCTGGAAAGACTCAGTCGTTCACAAGCGAGGATGGAGAGAGGTTCAACACTTTGTGAACACATGATTGTATCAAGGAGATTGATACATGGACTCGAAAAGGCTTCATTTACATTTTTTGCCATTGGTCAGTGTGATCACATGATAAATTAGCAGCTAAGTCTATGAATTAATAACGTGATCATTTTATATTGTACAAACACAAAAGTTGGATTAAACACCAACACATGCTAAATACTGATGGTTAATTATCTAATTCATATCGTTTTAGACTTGGACTAATATAACTATATAGGTTAGATGGGAGTGAGAGAGGGGAAGTTAGTGCTGTCTGTGCATGTGTGTGTGGGTCAGAGGAAGGGAGGTGAAGAGAAGTGTGTGTCCTCTTATCCAGCCACAGTAATTAAAGGACTCAATTTATTGGTCATCCCATCTTCCTGTTGCTCGCTTATCTCGAACGAAGGTGGAACGAGCAGGGAGGAGGAAGCTGGCTGAGGCCGAGGGCACGAGGGCGGGGAGGCACGGCTGGACCGGCTGGAGCAGGGTGGGCGAGCGGAGGGAGGGCGGCTCGGGCCGGCTGGAGGTAGCAGGTGGTTAGTAGGTTGGAGAGCGGGCAAACAGCAGGCAGGCAGAGTAATGATCCTGGAGCACGGGAAAAAGGAGACAGCGATTAGCTGGGAGAAAACAACACGAGGAAATAATTACAGAAATCACCAGAATACTAAACACGAGGTGAGGCCTGAAGCGTTTACAGCCACTGTAACTGAGACGATGAGCCAGGGTGGATTTACTGCAGTGAGAGGAGGATGATGGAAGGCAGGTGTGCAGAGAATCAGGAGCCAGGAGAGGCGGGGCCACAGAAAAATGAGCGTGTGAATACATAGTGTGTTAAATGCAGTATACCAAAAACACCAGGATGTACGAGTGCATTATTTTACATGCAAGCTGGCATCCTTTTCTGGCTATTCTTACCCACAATCCTCTGCACAAAGGAACCTATATCGCATCTACTGACAGCTGATAACAGCTCATTGTATGGCATCTTTTTTTTTAAACTTAATTAATCAATAGATTACATTTTAAATCACAGACTGCAATGCATGTTTGAGTACAAGGGTCAAAGGTCAAGGTGCAATTACAAAGTGGAGTGTATGAACAGCATGCACTTTGTAAGGGCATTAAAAGTGAAAGGACAGTATGTGATTTGGAACGGACACACAGGAGACAAAGGGGGAAACGAGTCATGGTTGTAAGCCTGACATAGTGTTTCTCTGTGCATGTTTGGCTATTTATCCGTTCGGAGTTGACTCAGTGAGATTTTTCAGTTCATTAGCCCCTGCTACCCAACAATAGATCTAATGGTTAGCGCACGTAATTGGCTGTGTTTTCAGGGAGAAAACAATGTCTCGCCTAAATAATAAGCAAACCCTTGTGTTTAACAGTTCCTGCAAAATAGTTACAGAACTTTTGTGTCAATCTTGTAAATATAAGGCTTTTACATGTGTGGAAGGAAGGAAGATCTACTTTTTATCTTTCTGATTCCTGCAGCTCTTATTGTGAAAAGCATCCGATAGCAATACAGTATAGGGATGAGCGAGTACACCACTATTTGTATCTGTATCTGTTTAACCATCTACATTATCTGTATCTGTAGCTGTACTCGGAGTGGGCGGGGCCTAAACCGGAAGTGAGTGCAGAAATGGGTGGGGCTTAAAACGGTACATTATTTTAAGTCTGAAATTGATATGGATTGATCAGAAGTTGCTAATAAACTGTATTCAAAGCCTATATACAGTATATCTCCATAATATTTATAATATTATTTTCATGAACTGTAGAGAGAAAGTGTCAGATACTGCATGCAGCCACATACAATAAAAATATTAATATGGGCTAATTTGTATGTTCAGCTATATGTGGTTATGTGTGTAAGTGGTCTGTAAGACTGTTTATTTTTTAATGATCTGTGTGAACTTGGTGATTCATGCAAACATCCAGTGATGGCAAACAGGGAAATAATATGTCAGCCTTGTTCACTGTGTCTCAAAAGCACTGCGTTCAGTACGAGCAAGGTTTTTCAACTGACTTCATATCACCAGCCAAACTAAGAGCAAGCAGACGGTAAAAAAAAAAAAAAAAAAAAAAAAAAATCCGGCCTGAGTGGAAGCATTGACCGACGCGACGCGAGCCGTTTTCAGCTCTGTCTTGTAAAATGCACCGCGCGCATGTTGGGAGAGACATGCACAGACGTCTCTGTGTAGGGAGGGGCGGGCGCTGTGTGTGACTGGCCAATCATAGAGCGCGAAGAGAGTCAGTTACACAATGAGGATTTTCCTTCAGCAGGAACACAGATATTGACGTATTTTATAATCCTATTCGTCCAAAATGCTTTCACCGTAACGGCTCATCCCTAATACAGTATGACATAGCAATAGCTATAGCTAATAGCTGTAGTATTATGGAGTATTTAAGTCATTTTTTATTTCATGCATAGAAGAAGGTGCATTCCACCAAAAACCCTCATTTTATTAGTATTTTTTTTTAAAAATCATTTTTGCGTTTTGGCTTTGTATTATTGCTTTGTATTTATTTTTGTGGTGGGGAAAATTAGCGCTTCCCTTCCTCACTCCGTTTTTGGCTGCCACTGAGGAGGGTGAGTCTGTTAGCGCTGTTGCTAGCTAACGTTTTTAGCATTGTTATGAGTTCATAAAACGTGTTTAAAAGTATGAAATAATGTTGAAATGTTTTCTATGAATTAGTTGTTGAAACAAAACCGAAGTTGACACACTGAATGATTTGAGTCCCTGCCTCCTAACAATTACCAAAAAAAAGCAGGAAGTGTTGTCCTTACTAATGACTCCAAACTAGCAAGCCCCTGTCAAATGTGTTTTGATTTCGTCAGCCCAGTCTGGCCCGGCTCGGGCAGACGGCTCCAAGCACAGAAAAAAAAAGAAGTCAGACAGTGACCCCTCGTAACAGGCAAAGTTCAGCTCACGCGGGAACAGGACCTGACTGGAGAAATCGCTTTGAAGAGAAAGCCTTCCTTTTCAGACAGACTTCCTTCCAGAACTGCAGTCGGCTATACGCATTTAATTGAAGAGATAAATCAAAATGTATAAAATGGCAATGCGCCTGCACCAGTTCACAGAAGTATGCAATTATAATTAAGTGAGAGTCATCCATTTTCCACAGTCACTAACACTTTTTTTTTCTTTTTTTTTCAAATCAACAATGTTTCTTTGCAAAACAGATTCATATGTCTAAGCTGTTTTTGTATTTTTTTTTAAAGGGAAGCTTGATTTGAACATGTCAGTTTATCGATCATGGGCTCAGCCTGCGAAACCAGTACAATGTCTACTGCGGCTTTAGAGGAGCTCTTCAGGGTTATCTCAGTGTGGGAGTGTGTAGGTGGACATATGTTTGTGCTACAAAGCAGAGTGACTACATAAAGTTGGATTAAGTGAGGTAAAGGATTTTCTAATTGACCCGCATCAGGGATTAAACATCAGGATACCTCTGCAGTTGCTGGACCAGATTTGACCCTTCAACCTCGACTTTATATAATTGCAATACAACATTTCTGTAGTACCCTTGAATATACTGAAACATTTCACATATGTGGAAAAAAAAACACATTTCTTTTTTTCTCAAATGGACCTCTTTCCACTATTTCCTGCCTTGGAGCTAACCTTTGATAATAACCCCCTATACTGCTGCAGAAAGGGCAAGTCAGTGGATCCTCTTGAAGCCATTTCTCCACTGTAGAGCAAGACCACACCCCCTTTGTATGTCCAATACAAACCATGAGTTAGGGAGCTGTCCCCAGGAAAGAGGTTAGACATGAACCTCTCTCATAGTTTCCTGAGGGTGTGCGTTGTATGGAACACAGGAGAACAGCTTGGAGAGAGCTTGAGCATCCAGTAGGGTTGAGTCAGATTTCTCTTCAATGTTTAAAGCGCCCACTTTTCTCAGCCTTGCCAACAAGCAGCTCCACATGAGCAGGTGGTGAGTAGTGATCTAACGTGCATTGCAACAGATAAAACCTTAAAATGACTCAACAATAAAAAAATGACTTATTCCTGTTTCACCCTTACTGATTGAATCTCTTATTATTACTCAACTTAATGCACCTAGTACTAACTTGTGTCTCAAGTTGACACACCCTTGATCAGCCTCCTTCACCTTCCTTGGTGATAAAGGCTGAAACACCTAATAATAATAAAAAAAACAATACTTTATACCAAGCCACTATAGGCAAATGCAACAATATAAGGGATTGTATCAGCTTGTCCTAAAAGCAAAACCAATACATCTGTAATCTGTATTTAAACTATAGCTTCTGTATAGAGATCAATAAATAGAAGTAGAAGTCTTGCATATTATACATTGCTGGTAAAATGTGCAGCCACTGATTTAGTATTTTCTCCATTTTAATCATTGTCACACATTAATGCCGCTGTAAGTTTAGATTGTTTGGGGAATACACGAATGCATTACCACACAACAGTAATGTGATTTTGACAGAAATAAATGCAGACGTTTGCTGTGATGGATTTACCTGATGCCAGTTGAAATTGAAACATTGGAGGTTTTATCACACAGACAGATTCTATTTTGCAAATATGTCAATATCTGAGTCCCCAACTGGAGTAAAGACTCCATTAGGCTTTGAGGCAATATAAGGGAAAATGCAAAGGTGCAGTTCAAGCAAGGCAATGGTTATATAAAACAGCTTCATAATGTGATATGGTAAAACATTCATCCACACATTTTTCCTTCTCTCTCCCTGTCTGCTGTTATTTGCCAGTGACTGAACAAAATGTCAGAACAGTCCACCTGGAGAGTGCCGGGCAGATGGAGAGGAGTCTCTGCTGGAACTCAAACCTCTTGACAGCATGGGAGTTCAGGAGGCTCGCACAAAACGCCTAAAGGGAAGCCCGGGAAAAGAATCTACACATCACAGAAGAGGTATTCACTCTGAGGGAGAGGGCACGTGGTCAAAGGTCTGAAGACAGCTGAGTGCTTTTTTTTTTTTATTTTCATCCTTGATTACGAGACACAGAGGGTCGGGTAGAAGCGAGGAGGGAGAGGTGGTGCTGTTTGATTACACTGTCCAGAAAGCAGTCGTTTTTGAAAAATCTTGAAAATGAAAATATCCATTTTACAAAACCCACAGTGGCTTTTTGAACAGAGACACAGAAGCTGGAGCTGATGCAGGGGCCTATAGGGAGTTTTCAGTGCAGTATATGCAGAAGGATGCAAAAGCACACAATGACCTATTTGGATTGTGTCTCTCAAAAGATTTGTGCAATTTTTTTATTTATTTGTGAATTGAAAATATTGGAAAGTCCATTGGGATGAAAGTGGCAGCAAAAAACTCACTCGCTGCGAGACAGCTTCTACCTTTCATGCCATGCGATCAAATGCATTTCATATAAATATAAATGTTCCTTCCTCCTGCAGCCGTGCACAGTTTGCTCTTCTTAAAATAATAAAACACATATTTCACACTTTATCTTCTCCTTTCACTCGTATAGTATGTATTTTTTTTTCACCTTAGCTTACTATATGTGCTGTAGGTTTTTATTGTTTTATTATTTTTGGCTCAGCTAATAGCCCCCCTTTTAAAATGATTGATGAAAACACCACCTGCCGAGGCCAGTTGCAGCGTTCCCATTCACAACTTGCTCAAGACTGTATCTCTCTAATGAAAATATGGATCATAAGTTCTCATCTGCTTTACACGTTCATAAGCAATCTGCCCCATAAGTCTGTTTCTATTCTTGTTCTCGTGGAATTAAGTGCTCTCCGCTGGTGGGCTGGCAGGCGTAGATGTTTTTATTTTCCAATTACGTCGGGTGGAGGAGGAAGCCTGTGGGGGCTCAGGTCAAGTTCTGCAGGTTTGAAGCCCTTAAGGGCTTGTTATGGATCTCAAACTCATCTCTGTGAGCTGTCTTAACTCCTGCGGTCGACACAGTTTCGACCTCTCCATCCAAGACCGCTTCTGTTCTGGGATGTCGAGGGTGCAGGAGGGTGGGGGCTTCGGGGGGTGATATTCCTATTTATTTTTTCCCCAGCGCTGCATTTATGTTGACAGTTAATTTAAGCGGATCAAGGTGTCCAGTTGCCTTGTCTAAAGCAAAGGCTTAGTATGACAAATAGCAGGGCAGTAAACTCCAAGTAAACTCCGGAGAGAGCGCCGGCCTGGATTCACAGGATCCTGACAAACATCCCTGTTTCAATTAATAAGAAAAAAAAAGACTGAATAGCAGAAAGAGAAAGGCAGAGAAGGATGGTGCCAAGTTCAGCCGATCAATTAAGACGGCTTTACCTGACGGCTGCATGCCTCCTCTTCTCGTATAAAGGGATCTGACATTTCTAAAGCGCGACGTAATGGAAGCGCGACAGGTACATGCTTGAACTTTGAGACACTTATAGAATATGAATTCCAATATAATTTGCGTCACTCAATCGGAGAGATCGGCCGAGGTTGGAAACAAAAATAAAAGATGGAAGGACTCGTTGATTCACATGCAAAAATGGATTCTGCTTAAAATCAAAGGGTCCCGAAACTTTAATTTTCGGATCATATGAAAGCGAGTTACCTTTGTTTCGCCATTGAAAGGAAAGATGCATAAGGAGCCCTCTCATTTAGACAACCTTGAAAGTTAACAATCACAATCACCCCTCGCACCTAATCACCGGCTCTCAGCCTTGGCTTTGATTTTTATGGGGAAACAAAAGTGCTCGCTCGTTCTGTGGCCTTCTCCTTTCCAGAGTGTTTTAAACACGGCGCCGGCATAATCAGTTTGCAGTCCACTCCAGCCAAAGGTAATTAGGAGGAATGTAATAGCGGCTGTATTGTGCAGCTCTGATGGCTCCTCGCTGAGCTAGGAGAGGACTAACTACTGAATCAGCACGCCACTGCCAGTATATAATGTCATATGATGTCTTTATAATGGGGGATGCTCGGGGAAATTAGAAATTATTTTTGGTGGTGTTGACAAAAACATAAGGTTTGGGAGATCCTCACACAGCATCATTTGATAGCGATGCAATTATTTTCACAGTAGTGGAAGTCTAAATTTCTTCAGGTACTTATCGCCGCACGCTGTCAGCGATCTGGCAAAAGCAAAAACAAAAAAAAAAGGCTTGTAAGAGCTTGTGAAATTATGCTCCAAATGTGAGATGAAAAAATAAAGGCTCTGGCATGAATAAGTAAAAGATAATGTATTTTACATGAAGTGGAATATCAGTGGTCTGGCAGGAATCTGGGTTTGGGATTTGACAGCATTTTTGCAATTCTAGATGCATTTTGGATGACTGGATCTGACTCTTCTTCAAGTAGATCAAAGGAAGCTTGATGATAACAAAGGTTTGTGAAACACTGAAGAAGTGAAATGAAATGAAAAAACAAAACTAAAATTAAAGTCATTTGAAGAAAAAAAAACATTAAATGTACATATTCTATAGCTACTTATAGCTGAATATTGGGTAGATTTGTTTATATAATGAACAGTATATATATGTTTAATGTAAAACTGGATCAAAAATTAAACAGCTCTAAGAATCTAACTCTACGGGGATTTAAAAATTAAAAAAATAAATAAATCATGGAATCTTTATCATGAACTCCAACAGTAACTCATATATTGATTCATTTATATTTAGCCCCTCGTGGCCATTAGGAGTTCAGAGATGACGCACAACCAAGAGTATCAACTCTTCTCTGTCCAGCAAACATGGCCATATACATGTACAATCCAATTAGTGATATGATGTGGCAACAGTCTATTTAAAGTCAAGATGCAGCATAAAAGTAATGCATGGAAAAAAACTGAATTCTAATGCAGCTTTTAAATAAACATCATCTGTAATCCAAGCGTCCTCGCACAGGTCACGCTCACTATAAGTAGCGAATGATGCAGGAGGAAATGATGGGAGATGACTAAGGTTGCCGTTGGCTATAGTTAATGTATTTCATTTCTAATCATTATTCAGGTAACATGCTGCGTCGAAGATGATGTGACAACTGTCAGAGTACATCATATGCTAAAGACCTAATCAGTATTTGTGACAGTGTAAATGCGGTGTACCTACTTACTGAAGAGTGTGATACGCATTGTGTTTTTTCAGTTGATTGTAGGTGAAAAACACTTTAACGGAAACAGACGTTATTAAATGGATGTCTGTTTCATGAAAGACCTGTCAATCAGTTTGCCTCAGGAAGTCGGCCTGAAATCTCAACTGAACTATTTTCCGATGCTTTTTTCACAATTTGAATGTACAATATGATTCATCCATTTGAATGTATGTGTGCATTGGAATATGTCTTTAAGCCTGCAGTATAAGATTAGCGACATGTGGCCGTTATTAAAACTTCGAAGTGCTTTGTGCACAGTGGTAGCCGTGAGCGTTCTGTGTGCAGCTCTGTGGACTCGTGTTTTCTTATGAGTTGTAATTGCATGATTGAAGCTCTTGTGCTTTTAATATGCTGCCGTCGCCACATGCTTCTGTTTTATATTATGTTTGCTAATGTGCAAAGTGCAGCATCAACACTGTGCTGCAGATGTAGCATCTGCTCCTTGGTGTGTATGTGTGTGAGTGTGTGTGTTTGTCTTTTGCTTCTTCGTGGAAAGCTTGCATGTGCTGCTTCAAATTAAACGATCAGCTGTCTAATCCTTCACTGGACTGGTTGTACTTCAAAGGCCGCGGCTTCTCAGTGGGCCGTCCTCACTGTCAGTGAAGCTCTCTGCACTGAGAGCTCACTTTCGGCCTTTAAGGGTGCAGCAGATGCCTTTTGCTGCCCTTCCATACTTCTGTATATCTTGCTCTCTACTCTGACCTTTGACCCATAAAATCATATCTGCACCTTCTCCCACCTTTGATCCAGTCAGATCCAGATCGAGTTTTTGCCACAGTTTCTCCCGTCATCACAGTACCCAACTACTTTCCCATCATCCTCTCTTCCTCAGACATTGAGGTGCGCTCCCCTTGCTTGACTAGCTGACATATCAGGTTGGATGTCTGCCCGCCGCTTTAAGCTTATCGCCAGTGACAACAGCACAGTGAATCCTGCCCAGACCACTAAGCATCTCAGTGTGATCCCTGGCAGCGAATTGTCGTACTCGTTGCAGCCGCAGAACCTTCCTGCAGATTTGTGCTTTAAACCACTGGTCAAACCCGGGCCTTCGCTCGCCGGGGGACACCGATCGCCTCGTCTGATCTCTAATCATCTCCTGTCTGAAATTCCAGCGCAGAGGGATTCACATGTCCGAAGTATTTTCTTCAGCTCGCCTTCTTTTATCATATTCATGAAGCGAGCTAACAGGGCTATAAAAGGGAACGCTACATCACCCACTGCCGTCGCAAGACCAAATTCTTAGCTCTGCCTACTTTGTAAAAACATGGCCCCACTAAGCTTTGGCTTTCCTCCCTCCTGACTTGCAAATAATGAAAGTTAGAGCAGACTTTTTAGGAAAACACTCACTCCCCATTTTGCCTGCATAAGCTCGAAAACTAATCTCTTTAAGAAACACTCAACATTTCATGTATTTCTTCCACGACGGTGCCAAACTAATTGAAGACCACTGCAGTAGCTCTCCATTTCTTTTAATTATTCCGCTATTTTTCAGTTGTTTCTCTCGAGCCCTCGAGCTTAGAAAAACTGCCGCATTTGTCTTTTCTTTTTTTTTTTCATTCTCCGTCGCTTTTGGAAATGCATTGCGTCTGGGACGTGCTCCGGAGCTGAACCCCGGGGCCGTCAGCCACCTGCAGCCCCGAAGAACCCACAGACTGAGCCGCTAAAGGGACGGCGGGGGTGGAGGTGAGATAAAGACAATATAAAGGAAAAAAAAAAAGTGAAGAGAAAAATCTTTACTTCCATCTATTGTCATAAGGAATGTGGGAGCGCCGGCTAACAAGATGGATGAGCTCCCTGCATTGGCCGAGACGTAGGCTAGTGGGACTGTAATGTTCACTGAGATGTGGCCTCAGCTTGAGCTCCTGCACTGAACTCTGCAGGGAGCTTTCCGTGCGAGCAAACCCAGGAAAATAAAGAGGTGAGGAGAAGAGGAAGGGGCCTTGTCATTTTTTATTCTTTCTTGATTGTGGAAGTCAGTGTGTGCTGGGATATTTCTCAAGAGCAGATCCTTTTTTTTTCCACTGGTTGAACCATATAACCTGATTTCATCTTCATGTCTGTTGCTGTTAAATCATCTGAGATAGAAACAACAGACAAAAACAGAATGCAACCATTTGCAAATGATTACAGATAACAGCCTATGTGGTGATATCCTTTATACAATCATGTGTGAAAGTGATGAACCTCGCTCCATCCTAGCTTGTGAACGAGCCTCTCCAGGACGCCCCTTTGCTATTATAGACTTCTATACATTGCACTTGTCTCGAGGCAAGTGAGTTTTCAACACTTATCCAACTACAGATGCTTTAAAGCGAGACGCTTTCTTTCTCTTACAAGTAATAAGTAGAAATAGTGAGCTACAAAATGCAATTCACAGTTGGGGTTTTGCCAATACAACCCATCAGTTACTTAACATCATAGCACCTGGTTGGGGTATAACCTTATTCCCACTATGGGGGGGGTGTAATTATCGTGATTAAAAGAGGGCAAAACAAAGGATCTTATGAGATTTCAATGACGCAAGATTCATTTGGGACTGATAACATGCTGCTGTTGCTCTTTACAGGGGTTAAGGTTAATTACTGTCATGCCGTAAAAATACACAATAATAATTAGCCAGCTTCACTATTAATATCCGTTCAAAGTAATAAGCTGTTAAAACACCCTGCGATGGACACTCATGGAAATGCGATTTCGTTTCCAGTACATTTTTATGTGCGATTTTATTGACACAAGCATCCTCAGCACGACCAAAATCAGAATTAGACAAGTGCCTTTGGATCGAGCCTTTGGCCTGTGAGAACTTATTTACATGAGGAGAAGGCAAGAGGAGAGACAAGTGCTGTAATCATCAGCTGTCTCGACCTATTGTGATTTCTATTTGTGCATTAATCCAGATTTATTACAAGATGTCTTTCATGGATATCTGTAACAATTTCAGATGCAAGTTTTTCTTTCTTTCATGTTTTTTGGCATCTTCAGTCAGTTTTGCTTGATGCCTGCCTTCTTGAAAAATATCCCAGCTCTGTAGAAGCAGAGGAGTCTGTTGCTCTGACCTCTGCTTAAATCTACACTGATGGAGGAGCTCACGTCCCAGAGCTGCTGCAAAGCGAGCCCTCCCAGCTCACTGTGACCAATCCCGTCTTTGTGCTGTGTCTTACCAGTGATCCACCAAGTGAATTTCGAAGAGCGAATGTCGGATGCGCTCGTCACTCAGCAGCGGCCCGCTACAGGGGCGTGCACGTTCTTATCATTCTGCAGCACCTCCGAAGACCTCTCTGCGAAGCCCCTAAAGTTGGCTGACAGCACAACTGTTCGGCCGTTCACATCGCCTTACTCATGATGGTGACGAGTCAGCGTGCAGACATGAGGTGGAACAGCTGGCTGTCTGCTTGAGCCAAAACAATCTGGGAATACATGCTGCAAAAAAAAAAGAAACTGTAAAGACTTGAGGAACCCTGCTTTGCTTCCCATCAGCATCAACAGTTGCATAATTTGAGCCGAGTTGCATCAGCTCCGCAATCATCGCGTCCGTCTGAGACGTCGACCCGGTGTGACAGAACCAGACAGCATCGCATCATCCGGTCAGCGGAGGAAATCATCTACAGCGACTTGCCCTCCCTCCAGAATCCGCAGGAATCATGTGACTCCTTCTTATTGAACTGTCAACACCAAGACCAGCAGACACACGAACAGCTTCTTCCTCGGAGCCGTCTCCCTAATGAACACCGACCCGCTCCCTCGGCCCGTCGCCCGTGCTCTTGTAAATAAGCAGATATTGATATTTGTCACTGCTAGATACCAAAATAATGAGATCTAAAAGGTCTAATGTTGAGTCTGTGGAAAGAGTAGTCAACTCGCTGCTGTTAAGGAAACAGTTTAACTTTTCAGTTTTAATTGCTAATTAACAATTCCCCGTGGGTAGACAATGTCAACAATAAAAAAAAAAGATTTTCATTTCAGCAAATATGGCAAATCTCATTGAGTCGATGGCATCGTCTCTATTCATCTGCACGCATGGAAAAATATAAAGGAAAAGAAATCCAGCTGGTATTTATACAAAGACTACATCTTTCATTCAACCTCGACCAAGGATTAGTCCTCCAGCCATCTGGATATCAGAGGATTCGCTAATTCCTGAAGTAACAATGTTGGACTTTGTCTGTCTGTCTCTCAGTTCTGCTTATTATAAAAAAAAAGAAGAAGCCAGAACTGGTCATCTCTTAGTTGTCACTTCCATATCGCTTGGTATTACAACAAGGGATCAAAAATAGAAGTCTGAAATTCAACCTAAGACCCGACTGCACAAGTTGTATTTTAGTTCATCCTGTGCTTGTCGTTCAGACACCTGCCCGGAATGCCATCGTTTCATAATGAACTGAGATGCACAGGGTGCGTCAGAGGGAAGCTGCGTGACCTTGAGTCGCCGAATAAATCGAGCATGTCTGTTCAGGGAGCCTTATTTTTATTATATCTCTGCATACAGGATTGTGAAATAACATTTGAGTCACAGCTTTGCGGCGTAATAAAACCGACCGGCCCTTATGCAGTCGCAGTCATTACTGTATGTTAGTAACAAATTGCGGCGACCTTTTCCTTTGTTAATTTACTGGGCGTGAAAACAGCACCAGATAAAAACAACACACGGAGCCGGGAGGGAATCTTAGTGTCAGTATTTTTTGTTGTTCGGGCCATTTGTGCGTACGACCTCAAACGACGTGACAGCCTTCCCATTTTCATTTTCAACATCCACATTGACAACGTGCTCTTCGGTGAGTAATGGTATGCAATGGCTCAACATCAATTGCGAGCTCTTTGGTATTTTTCTCCGTTCACCCAGGGCCCCCTGGAAGAGACGAGCAACGGCGGAACATGAGAATGATTAATGCGACCAGATGAACCCCGTGGTGTAAATCATTCTTAAAAAGTTGATGCACAGGACGCTGGGTAATTACATGATCACAAATGACCCCGGCGAAATAGTCATGGGAGTGCACTGGAGATGGTATTTAATGTTGATTTATGACGCCGTGTCGTGCGTGCTCATCTTACTCCTGAATGCCTTGTGCAACAGAGAAGAGTGAACAAGGTTTCTGTTGCGTATATAAATGAAGACATTCAAACATAATCAATAATAATGATGGCAAAAATTGAGACTCAAATGGAATATTTTATCGAAGCTTAAAGTGGGCTTTTATTAAATGAAAATAAAAGCTACAATACATAACTCGATTGGTTTACTCATTTAATTATTTCCAGCCAACTTGGCCTCATTAGAAAGATGTCATAAAGTACCTCACACATTTTGCATCTCCTGATTTATGTTATGGTCATGTTCGCCATTTGTCAAATGCTATCAGCTGTTCCTCAGCCTCCTCCTGAAATCAGCTATCACCTCCATTGTTTTGGCTTGGTTCCCATCGGAGCTATTCTGTATCCTGACACTGTGTCCAAACGTGGATCCTCCGAAGGACATGGTGCATAAATCCCGAAGGCCGGGCTGACCCCTTGACGCCGTCCAGCCCGATAGACCGAAACGATGCATTCGAGCGACCCTCGTCAACGCAGAATGTCAAACACTTAAATGCTTAAAAGTGCCGCTGTGAAACTAGATGCCCGAGTTTACAGTAAAAGTTCAATATGACATTTGTGCTTAACATTTCCGCGCCGCTAACAAGACAAAACCGCGGAAGTTTATCGCCCCTATTAATTACACCTCGTAGCGACTTTTCATCGGCCGGGTTCAAGCGATATATTACCGGTGATCAATGACCACCTGAGTGCAAATACCTGGCAAATGGAACACGTTGGCTTGATATTTCCTGAGTTTATGAGATGAAGGAAATTACCTGACCGCTTCATTAATTAACTGGGCAGTGCTCAATGGATTATGGGATATTGAGGGCTGCGAAGATTTGCCGCATGTGGCTTTCAAATTTGGAAAACAAGAGGCTTTCTTTAAACATATGAGTTGATGTATTTGGAAATGCTGACCTTGGCGGAGTGGCCTAGGTCTATTAAATGAGCAGATGTGAGTGAGTGTGATTTTTCTTCTCACAAACATATAGACACAGCCACAGTACATAAAGGAAGAGTTACCAGCAAACTAAGAGAGACAGGCTTATTGACTAACAGATTGGCAGACGGACAAAGTGACAGTAAATCGCTTTGATTTTCCTCTCTCCGTTTCTTTGAGCTTTTTCCTGACACAAAGCCAGACAAACTAAAAATGACTGACAGCCTGCGAAACGGCCGAGAAGACTCCTGCTGGAGGTATTTAATAGAATCGAAGCGATAGGATACAGGTTCTCTGGATATGTGCACGGGGAGCTGATAACCAGCTGGTCAACTTAATCAGGAAAAGTTGCGAGGGAAAGGGGAATAAAGGAAGCGTTGTGCCTATTCTCATTCGAGTCCAGATTGGGCTGTTTTTATCAGAGGAACGTGGTGGAATCTCTCAGCGGCAAAGTTGAATGAATAAGTGCTTTTGTCACATGTCAAGCTCGCCTGGGCTCCTTGGCCTGTTTTTGAAGAAGCAACAGAGCTACTGACTTAACCGCCGTGTCAAAAACAGACGTTTCTGACAGGGACATGAGGCTACTTAGAGCTTTTATCACACAATTACTTCAGTCCAAGGTGATGCTCGGCACAGCGCTGGAGCTGGCCCTTTGCAGTGTCGCTACACTTAATCTGAGAGCTGCTTCCTTATCTCGTCCAGGTGTAAAATCAAGTGGAAGTAATGAAGGCTGCGTGTTTGGCGGCACGTACAAATGAGCTGCTTTATGATGCGTGGCGATACATGCAAATTGGGGGCCGCGATTAAAATGCAAGCGAGGCTAACTTCCCGTGCAATCTAGATAAAATCCAACTATTAAAATACCATAAATAACCAATTTGATTCTTCAGAACTTGGGGGGGGTCAAGTTTTGAATTCGACCCCGAGCAACGGCTCACTTTAACCTGTTTAAGGAGGCGTTTTGAAATATGCAAAAAAATCATATCTGTCACGGGTTTGGTTTTTGCTGGACCCAAGAGCAACACACAGACCAGGGGGAACTGAGAGAAAAGGATTTAATTGAAACACAAAAAACTCCAGGACTGACAGGAAAAAGACAAAAAGGCAACCAACTGAAAGTAGTTCAGGTAGAGAGGAGCTCCTCTGTGGCTGGAGGCTGGCTCGTGGAGACCTGAAAGTGAGGACTGAGCACTGGTGACAAAAGGGGACACTGGAAACACTAGAGCAGTGATTCCCAACCTATGGGCCGTGGCCCACCAGGGGGCCGCGAAGGTATTGCAAGTGGGCCGCCAAATAATTTCCAAAATATTTTGACTTTTGTATGGGGGTGGGAAGAGTGTAATTATATAAAAATAAACAGAATACTGTCCTTAATGTTAAAAATCAGTTACATTTAAAATGATATTATAGATGTTCAAATATTCTTTTTATTATTAGTTTCTTTTGTTTTTAGAAATGAGAGATTGTTGTTGAACTTTTGTTATTATGGGCCGGACCATTTCGCAGTGGGACCACAATACACTTGGCCTGTTTATGAAGCTGAGGGCTGAAACTGCAGCATAAACATGGACTGCTGGCTAGCAACAGGGAGAATAAAAAGAAAAGAGAGAGAGGAGACTGGTGAATCAACAAGTGATTTCCCCACCATCACAAAAAAAAAAAGATGTCGGAGAAAGTACAGTGCTGAGTACTTAGCACTGGGATTTTTTTAGTTGTCATCTCTGATATTTGTGTGGTGCTGATGCACAGCTCCTTGAATGGCGGGTTTGTGTGTGTGTGGTGTTGGAACATGTTACAGATGATGTGTTTGTGACTGTGGATCTTCCATCTGGTTTCTATTGTATTCAGTTCAGTCCTTTATGTTTCATCTTCAATAAAAAAGCACTCTGGGAACACATAGTTTTGCCTCCGTAATTATGGAATCAAAGGTGGGCCACGAAAATTTATGAGACTTAAAAGTGGGCCCTGAGTTGGAAAAGGTTGGGAACCACTGCGCTAGAGAAACAGGGAGAACAACTGGAGACACAGAACACGAGAAAGGGAGTGCAGAATGAGAGTGAAAGCTGCCGGTCGTTAGGAGGGAATGAGGGACAGCTGTGAGAAGGCAGAGGGAAGCCAGCACCTGCAGGCCACACCTCCAGCCACTGAAGCAATACCTGAACAAAAGGACAAAACCAAAAACACTGGAGCAGAAAAATGACTGAAAAATGCACTGAAAATAAACCAACAAAACACAAGAGGAGCAAACCATGACACATATCAGGTGAGACAACAAAAAGTTTATTTTCTTTGCTCACTTGTGTAGAAGCATGGAAAATGGAGTCAGGGATTCGTGACCTTCTGTTACTCGAGTGCATGGGCAGCTTTGTTTGAGTTCTGACTCTTGAGTGAGCACAAAAGTTATCTGCTGTGTTAAGACGGCTGCAGCTTACTATGTTTGTGCCATGTTCAAATGTATTTGACAGTCACTCAGTCGAGCATCATTTTACTCCCTGTATAAAATATGTCAAATACAAACATAGGCATCACATAGGCTCTCCTTCCTTCCTTCTCCTCAAACCAGAGCACATCAAAGTGTCTTTATGAACCTGCTGCTTTTAAAACATGCTCACAGCGTCTCCACATCAGACGCTCCTGTGATTTCCTTTTTTTTTTTTTCTGTCAACAAACATGTGTAATGTGGAAGGTTACTTTTCAGTTTCACTTCTCTTATAATAATTATCATAAGTATAAGTTAGCATCAGCAGCTAATTTTGAATTTGCTTTTCTCTCTATTTGGTCAATGCCCCCCCCCAGCAGACATGGAAGAAGAAAGGTGAACATGCTGTGCTGCCATATTGTTGAACTCTGAACGAAGGACCCTGGAAAAAGAAACTGAATGATGAAGGAGTCCAGAAACTTTGAAGTGACTTGTGAAACGTTGGTCTCCATCGAATAACAGAAAAGTGAAGAGCAAGTTTTCCCAGTGTTGCCGATGATGGTCGTGGCGGTGATGGCGAGAGAAGATGACCTTCAGGGATGTGACAAGTGCAAGTGGGACATCATGACCTGAATACTTCATCTCCAAGAAAGAGAGGAGAGGACACTTCAGCTGCAAACTGTAAGTCAGATACTCCTTCTGCCTCTTTGCTGGCTGCTTTGTTTCCTTGATGGCTCGATGATGATGTCCTCTTCCTCACGTCTCTCTGCTGCTGTCTGTGTGTATTTAACCGCTCGCTGTGTTCTCGCCTATTACGCCTGTTGCTGCCTTGATGCTGAAGCTGCTGTGTTGTTGCTGCTGCCTGCACACACGAAGCCCGCCGCGGCTTTCAAACATTTATTATCGATCCCATTTTTGCATTTATTGGCTGCCCAGTCACCCATAGGCACCTGAGCAATGGAGCAAGAGGAGCAAGTGCATGCCTGTTATTCAATTAGGGGGAGGAAAGTTATGGCTTTGCTGCCTTACTTTTTTGTCTTTGGAAATGCTCCTTGCTTGAATATGTGCTGCAGTTGTGGAGTTTACATTGTTTCTATATGGCTGTGTTGTCTGCTTTAGTGATGTTTTATTGTGCTATTGTTGGTCATTTGTGTTGAATTGATGTGAATCTTTGTCGTATTTTCTGGTTTATTCTAGTGAAACTATACAGAGGAATGTGGTTGGATATGAATCAATAATCAGGTGTGCACACATGCTGCTGTTTGTACTGAAGTCATAGTTGTGTTTGAACATTAGTGCTCAGTGGAGTGATGTTGGACTGGCCTTTAATGCAATTGTGGCCTCAAGGTTCTCTTTAATTCAACAATAGTATCAGTAGTTTAAAAAAAAAAATGTTGTGGTTACTCAGTACATTTGCTCTAGTTCTTTTACTTGAGTACAATATTCCTTTACTCTTTGCATTTCTGTTTTTAATACATCTCATACTCAAGACACAGCTGATATGATCATCACATGCAACCAATCATATGCTTTGGTGATGTTTTATTCAGCTGTTTAATGTGATTTCATTTCTGTGCCTGATATTGCTTGTTGCACCCGCCATGGTGTCCACAGCTCTTTTTAATTTATTGTTTAGTCATTAGTGTTTAATTGATGTGAATCTTTGTTGTCTTTTCTGGTTTATTCTAGTGAAGCTATAAAGAGGAATGTGGTTGTATATGAATCAATAATCCGGTGTGCACACATGCTGCTGTTTGTACTGACGTCATAGTGGTGTTTGAACATTAGTGCTCAGTGGAGTGATGATGTTGGATTGGCCTTTAATGCAATTGTGGCCTCAAGGTTCTCTTTAATATAACAATAGTATGAGTAATTCTAAAAAAATGTTGTGGTTGATCAGTACATTTATTCTAGTACTTTTACTTGAGTACAATATTCCTTTACTCTTTGCATTTCTACATCGCTTTTTTTCCTTTTTTAAATACATCTCATACTCAAGACACAGCTAATATGATCATCACATGCAACCAATAATATGCTTTGCTGATGTTTTATTCTGCTGTTTAATGTGATTTCATTTCTGTGCCTGATATTGATATGATATATTTTCATTTATTGTTGGGTCATTAGTGTTTAATTGATGTGAATCTTTGTCGTATTTTGTGGTTTATTCTAGTGAGGCTATACAGAGGAATGTGGTTGTATATGAATCAGTAATCATGTGTGCACACAGGCTGTTGTCTGTACTGAAGTCAATTTGAATTCATGGTTGTGTTTGAACATTAGAGCTTTATGGAGTGTTGATGTTGGATTGACCTTTCATGCAATTGTGGCATCAAGGTTTTCTTTACTTAACAATAGCACCAATACTTTAAAAAGTGTTATGTTTGCTCAGTACATTTATATTTACTCTAGTACATTTACACATCTCATACTCAAGACACAGCTGATATGATCATAACATACAACCAATCATACAAACACAGGACCTGTTGACACTGTGTGTTTGTGAGCTGTCGGTGAGAACGACCTCTTGATTGGTTTGCCGAATGAGTCATGTGCTTTCATATCTGACTAGAACACCACAGGCTTCGTTGTCTGTTGAAGCTTATGGATAAAAGTGTGCACATGCATTGATGGTTTTTTTTTTTGTTGTTGTTGAAGCAAACATAAACTTTCACAATTTCCTTTAAAGTCTTTATAAAAGCAGCCGATCCAGTCTGGCACTTCTGCCCTGTCATAACATCACATAAGGCGCTTTTGAGTTATGTGAAGTAAATATAGCCTTCCTACTTACTCGTTTATTATTTTTTTCATACTTCTGTATCCACTTTTCTGCCCTTTACAACGCAACTACTCCACTAATGGTGCCGTAAACCCCCAGAAAGCCGACGCCTCTCCTCTCTCTGCTGACATTGAACGTGACTTGCAGCACGCTGCTCGCCACAAATAAATGTCGTTTCTTGATGGCGGCTCGTTCCCGCCGCCTTTTGACTCTTGCTGAGGGGTGTGAGCCAATAACCGGCCGACCTTGGGGGGTGTCTAGTCAATTTGAACTGCTGGGGATGTTGCATCTAGCTGTGTGAATCATGAGCGCTTTGATAAGTCCTTGAATGACCCGCGAACGCCCCGGCTCGCTCGGCGAATGGATGGCAGTCGCCGAGGGACGGATCTGCTTTTGTTTTTCATAAACCTAATGAGTGTAACGTTCTTGACAGTCTATTTCAAGTCCCCCCTCAGATGAATGTCTTCATAATGCTTCATTCTGAACGTAGTGTACGCCTTGATTAACATGAAACCAATTCTACAGTCGATGATTATTTTGCGGAATATTCAACATACGCGCGTGCTGGTAAACATAAGTGGGTAAACAAAGCTTATTGCCGCGGAGGCAACAAAACAATGTAAATCTGATGAATCCGAACGAGTTAAATTTGGATCAGACGAGCTCATTTCCATAATTATCCAATTGTGTTTGGAGAGTGACTCATTTAAATCAGCTTACTGTTGAAATATGCATGTCTTGACTCATTTAAAACAAGGACTTATCTCTAATACAGTATACATGCAGAGCTGTGGTTGGCAGCGACTGTAATGAAACGTCGCCTCGTTGACAGACACAGTGGCGTTGATTTGTGAATTCAGCGAAAAAGCCTGGAGTGTACCCTCGACACAGCACGTTCCACACATGTTAATAGAAGGATTGATGAATAAATATATCACTTGTTTTCAATTATTTAACTCAGACTATATTAATATACACAAATCAGAAGCATTGATCAAAGTAGCTGAGTCGTCATTACGATTGGAGGCTTATTTTCTCTAATTGAATCCGATGTTTGCCGTTTACTTCCTTTTGACTTTGTTCTTTTTTTCAAACAGAATATTTTGAAACGGTGCGTATTACTGTGCTTGAGTGTGTAATGTGACAAACTAAACCTTTGATGGCGTAAAATCATTCTGTCATCTCTATCTCTGTTTGGCTTTATGAGAGCGTTCAGGGCAGACGTGTCTTGTTCTGGTTTCAATATTGGATCGACTGGTGTGTGATTGACAGCTGATCGCAGCTGCAGAGGACTTTAAATATTGGTTGAAAGTTTATATTTGGGAGTGGAAAGCCCTCCATTTTAACTGCTAAACTTATGGGACAAGTATCTCAGTACCTTAAACTATAGATTATGGCATTAATGTCTGCAGCCTGCTCTTCACCATTGTGTATCTCTGGTATGTAGTTATCCATTAAATCCATCAACCAAGCCATTGGTACACACCATAAACCTGAGTATACACCCCTGCTGTCTGATATTTGTTTTCTCAGAAGCTTACATCCACATGAATACTTTATGTAAATGCAATAAAATTTTGAAACATCTACTTTCCACATTCTTTAAGTTACCTCACTTTTTTTGAGTGGGAGGGCGTTTTTTCAAGCTTATCCACTCAACTGAACTTCCAAGCGATGCATCATTGAACGCGCTGAATAACGTCGGGAGTTATCGCTTATCAACAAGCATCAGCAATAATTACTTTTGACTATAATTCCAATTAACTCAGCGGGCGATTTCGCATTTACACACTTTAAATCCTGCCTTATCTTCCCGCCTGCTTTTTTTCCCACAAACTGTTGTTCATAAGATGATGAAATCTCCCGGCTTTGTGTTTGTCATCGCCCTACCTCCCGACATATGGTAAACTCATTAACCAAGATGCGAATTACCTATTAACTCCGCAGGTATCTGTCAGGTTACCACGAATAAAGGTAATTTACAGAGGGCCGAGCCGCAAACAGCTGTCAGCGTTGCTTGAATCTGCCTTAGGGGGCATCATTCCGAGCGTGTCTGCAGCAGTTTAATCAGACTGCGGGAGCGACTCCTTTCATTCGGTTCACTTGGTTAAACAAAGCCATTCAAATTCGGGTGCACATCACACAGCCCCGCTGAGACTGCCTAAATCTTACATTTTGAAAAAAAAAGAAAACCGGGGTGCAATTCATTAAATGAGACCAAATTCAAATAGAGGAAACGTCCCAAAATAAGTGAAGGAAGACAAGTGTTAACATGGAATGACCTGCAGTTACTCAAACTTGTGAACAAATATGAGTGTCAAATAGTGTGTTATCAAGTAATCTGCTCACCTGTAGAGAAGCAAAAGAGCTCTTCAAGTTTCTTTTTGACTTTTTGACTGTGGCAAACCAGTGTTATTTATTATTCGAGAACACATCTTCCCACCAGCAGAACAGTTTCAGTCAAGTGAGTTTGATTCATATAACCCAATATCACAAATTTGCCTTAAGGGGCCTTGTAATTTGTACAGTATATACGACACCTTGTGTTCAGTTTGGAAGAGGAAAAACTCGCAAAAAAAGCAGAAAGCTCAGGAAGAGCAACAGAGCTGGGACAGACATGCACTAGATGTGTGTATAGAATAGACCAACATAGTAAAATGACACGATCATAACGATGCATGATGTTGTCTTCTTGCTGATATCAACTCGTTTTGTCCAATTTCTCCCACCTAATTGCAGAGAACATCAAGTCTCTCCTCCAGTGGAATTGACTTATCATGCCTACTCTTATCGTGACGACCCACTGGCAAACGCAGACATCACAGCCAACTGTTGCACAAGCCTTCAGAATACGTGACATAATGAACACCTGAAGCTGGGTCAGTGTTAAATAAGACACACACCGAAACCACCAGAGGATCAGAAGAAATGAGCCAAACATCGTAGGTGTGAATGAACCCTGCCAGTTCTTTTATTGATCTATAATGTAGAATCAGATCACAGGGTTTTTTTCGTCAGAAAAAAAAAATCTAAAATGACCTCAAAAGAAAACCACCTCTGCACTAGTTCATCAATCAATCAATGTTGAGTTAAAACTGAAAATGTTGGCTCTGCGTTTGGCGTTATCACTGAAAGAGTTGCAAATAAATCCCTTTTTTAAAGTTACACTGATATTTGCTGTCCATGATGCAACACGTTTGAGCCTCAAGTCCCAGAACTGTGATCCCAGCATTTAAAGGCATCTCTTTTTAAAACGCCTCACATGGGAAGGAGCTCAAACTAAAATGTTACTGCCCCTCTTAACGAGTCTTTTATATTTTCAAGCCAGTCGAGCTCCATTACAGTCACGGCTAAAACAGACTTGACAATTTTAACTTGTGTGTGTTTTTTGACTCCCAGCCTGCAAAGTCGCCTCTTTTTGATGAAAGCTGTGTGGGATAGCGCTCAGGCCCGACGTCTCACTGCCCCCTTTCCACTTTTCTGAAATATTCAAGTAGCAGGGAAGATCAAGGTCAGTCCTGAATTTCAAAGGCAATTTTTTTTTTTTTTTTTTTTTGATGAAACTCATGTCGGCATCCCACTTCAGTATTTTACTGCACAAAATGTCCCCTTCATCCCTTTAATTTCAAATTCGACAATCAAACCTCGTCTTCATGTTCTCACTGCTCCAAGCTACGAAAGTCACCTATGTAATATAATGTAAACAATGTTGACTCATTACTTCCATACAATCGTGTAGTTCTGACAGCTCCCATTTACATATTGGAGCTCAAAGCTCACATCCAACACAAACCCCATTATCGTGCTGCTTTTCTTTGTTCTTGGACACAGTGTTATAAATCACACTCAGGATTGTTATGTAAGACCTGCTTAGTGCTGAGCCTGAAGTGTGATTAAAATGCTGAGGAAACATGGCCTTAATTAAACATATGGCGTACGATCCAGAGAGGAGAACGTGCCACAAACGCAAAGCGAATGCGACTGTATGTTTTAATGGTATCAATGACACTGGGTCTTCTGATGCCTCGAAAATATAACAGGGGACTAATGTAAACCAAAGTAACAAGTAATTTGCTGTGGACCCAGTCATCTAGAGAGAACATGGACATGTGGAGAAGACCCAGGAAGCGTCTCCAATCTGGCGGCGGCGATGGCGGCAGATGGAGCGGACGGCCAGCCAAGGAGCCTCTGTTGTCAGCGCCATTCACAAATAGCGCGGCGCATCACGACCTCGCGAGCTGATTGGGAAACAAGACACAGGCGAAAGATGAATCGACCCCCCCCACCACCCGCTGCGTAGCATTAAAGGACACGTCTGCTTTTCCTCCTCTTGAATGACAGAGGGATAGTCCACCCTTCTGGTGTGTTTTTTTTCCACTCCTCGTAGACACGAGGAACGGGCCGCCGAGATCAAAGCGTGGAGCGTTAGCTGGCCCACGGGAAGGAGAGGGGGTTGAGAGCCGGCCTGCTCGCACGCCGCAGACTGTTAATGCAGGGTGGGGGGGGGGGTCGTCTGGGCGGAGGGAGTCTGGGACCAGACACCGATCCCAGTTGGGGAGCTATATAGAACGGCTCGTACTTTTTGAAGTCATAAGTAGGTTTCAAAGCGCAATTTTTCACATGATTTGGCGGCATGACCTTGCACCAGTCATGTTATGATGAAATATTATTGGATGTATATGTCTTGGGATAGAAGAAAAATGTCCATCTTAACGCACTTTTTTCACATGAAAATCCATCCTGTGCAGTGTATGGCCACAAGTATGTGGACAGCCATGCGTGCATACTTCCGTTTCCATGATAATTTACATGAGACCCCTCACTGTGCATTAAGAGAATAATGCAGCATGCAATTATATTTAATGATTCGAACTTTGCAACAGTTTGTCGACGTCCCTTTTCTGTTTCAACTTGACATTGAGAAATTGGATTCCCAGTTTGTTGTGGAAAAAACAGCCCTGACCTCAGCCCCATCCGGCACCTTTTGGAACAAATTGGACCGCCGACTGTGACCCGGGCACCGTCGCCCTAACGTCTGTGTCCGACCTCACTAATGCACCTGTGGTTGTTGGGGAGCGAAAGCCTGCACCCATGTTCCAATATGTTGCAGAGAAACATGTCGCATGCTTTTGGCCATGTTATTTTCAATGCTCATGCTCGTGTGAAATCCATTTTCATTCTGGTGTCTCAAGACATTTTGGACAGTGTTGACACATTTAAAAACACATTAATGTGAGCAAGTCAGTCTCTTTTAACAATCAACCAATCGACAGCTGGACAGCAGAAGCAAAATCGCCCAGTTAGCTGAGTTCAGTTAGTCATTTCTCTACTGTTTTGTTGTGCTTCATAAATTGTAGTTTGTTCACACTCCGGCACAGAGAATGAAGGCTGATGTTTTTTTGTTTTTTTTTGTTGATGAGCGCCAGACAGCATCGAACCCATCAGCGCAGCCCGCCACAGTTATCACTTTCCCCCATTTTACATCTTTGGTGATCAACGGCCTGTGCCAATCCAGCGGGATAATTGGCCGTACATCTTCACCAGTGAAAAGGTTAATTAGCATGCTATTATGTGGGTGATTGAAAGTTATGATAAATGATGTAATGGGTTTTGCTCAAGACTTGTTTTTTTGCTGCAGTGTGCTGCAACCAGTCATGTTTGGGTTGTTGTTTTATTAGTTTGTACTAGTGCAGCGCCTGTTCTAAATGTGGGCCGGCGGCTTGACCTCCTGGTGGCGCGGCTTGTAGCTCTCTCAAGAGTCGCTCATCCAAACAACTTGACACTGCGCCTCAGTGTGTCCTGAGGAATGCACCTGCCACATAGGTGCGTCCCTGAGCAATGCTCAAGTAGACATGTCATTTGGGTGCAAAAGCTCACAGGAGCATTTAATGGCCTCATTGAAATCAAACCCCCATTCAGTGTTTTACATACCTCAATAGCGACAACTTGTGTTGATGGTGTTTGCTGCATCCGGAGTACGCTGAGCATCGCGAGGATGGACCGACAAAATGATCCTAAATGAAATATTTTTGTGATCTGGCAAACGCCCAGCGCACCCCTGCCAGGACTTGCACCTGGAATCTCCCACCTAATGGATGGATGTGTTACGCTTACAGCAGTTGACAGGGCGGGGGCTTGAAGCCGTTCCAAACAGCGATGGCGTATCTCTGGTGTACGCCGGTGTATCTCTGCGCCAATTTTGGTGTATTGATGCGGAGCTGGCTCGATTACGAGCAAGGACACTGCAGGGAGTTGAACGCCATCTCAGTGAGCTGAGAATACAATCACCGGTGACTTTCGCTTTTCGCCACTAAAATGTAATGAAAAGTGTTTGTGTAGTTTAATATCTCCAGTCTGTGTGGCCTCTTCTTTATTTAAAAGAGCAGGCTGGACCAAGCATGTCGTCTGGTGGTGTATCAGTGAATGGTTAATGAACTTGCGTTGATCAACTCAAAAAGTTTATTATTAGATATTAATAGTATTTCAATGTTCACCATATCTTCTAATTGCATGTAAATGATGTAAATCTTATTTCTAAGCCATCACACATGCACAATGAAGTTACAGCGATTTTCTGGAAGAAATCAATGTGTGAGTGCTAAACAAAGGAACTGATCTCTTCCAAGAACCTAAATAATGAGGTGCATGGATGTCAAGGTACAAATAATGACAGAATCAAATTTGTCCTTCACCAGATTCTCAAAACCAGAAAACCCTTTTTCTTCTGATTGCACGCACAAGGCTGTCGTAAGTTTCCTTCGTGACCTCCAAATCTGGTTTGACGCTGAATCACGTCAGCACACTGCAAAAATAGACATATACATTGTCATATTCGAGGATGAAGTAACATCACTCACTACATCTGCCGGAGCGGAAAACACACATACTCCATTAGTATCCGGGGTTTCTTTCCCGTCCCCTCGCGAACATAATGTAGGCCTACACATTCTCCCATGACTCATTCACACATACAGTGCCATGATTTTAGATGAAGTCCCGCTTGTTAAGTGTAAAGATATGTCCTGTCTACATTATAGAGGCTGTCCACTGACTCTCTCTATGTGAAATGTTACAAGTTGTACTGCTTTTTTTTCACCTAGTTTGAGGAAAACGACTCCAGGACTTTTTCTTTTTTCTTTTAAAACAAGTGCTGAGCAAAATCACAGAAACAAAAACCAATGCAAGGTCTCATAAGCATTCAATGTGGCTTTGTTTTCTGCATTGAACAGTTCAAGATCTTCATATAAAACTTTATATGAAGTCATATTTGTGATAATAGATCTTGTTGTCTTCAATTTCAGTTACAGTTTTGTTTAACATGTTTGAAACATTTGTCTGTTTCATATCTTCACTTCATGCCACTTGAATTGTATTATTAATAGAGATGAGATCAGATGTTATGTGGAAGGAAATCAAAGGAGCCTATAGTGTTGCATACTGTTTTTCCATTCATCCTTTGGTCCAGAGGGATCACAGACCAGCTGGTAACATAAGCATGTTGTAGTCTGATGTCACATTGCTCAACCTTTGGCCATTGAGGGTTTTTTTTTATTTTATTTTCACTGACCTCTAGCTGCCGTCCCAGAGCACGAGCAAGTTGCTGTGTGCAGCTCTAAAGAATTGAATCCCTCCCTCCATGCTACGCCAGCTAACACACGCAATCAATTGTTTGCTTTAGTGAGGGGCCGCGTTTGATTAATCACTGTGACAGACTCTGCGAGATGAACCCACTCCTTCGGCGCCGCCGTCCCTCAGACGTGGGCATCGTGCAGAAGCAGCCCCTCCGTCCCATCGTCGGCCCCGGCCCACAGTTTAGACAAGCGGGGCCGTAAACTAGGCATAATTGTTTGAATCTCAATTATGTAGGCAGTTTGTAA
This sequence comes from Centropyge bicolor, assembly GCA_037975185.1. Lineage (NCBI taxonomy): Eukaryota > Metazoa > Chordata > Actinopteri > Pomacanthidae > Centropyge > Centropyge bicolor. The sequence continues at coordinate 2,222,024 of JBBMOC010000049.1, read as the reverse complement.
TCTCTGCCAGAAGGGGACTGCTTAATCACAGCAGCGGGGTGAGATATCACCGTCAACAGACATTTGTCTACCACATTGGTAATCTATAGCCTTGTTCCCAATCATGATCACATTATAACCCACACATACAGCAAGCGGAGACAAGGAGGATACAAATATTTTTCATGCTACTCATACGTTTTCCCTGATTAAAATTTCCATAACATCCTGAGGGGGAATCATTGTCATGTATTATTCATATCAAACAGCCCTTAAGCATTTAATAGAATCATGTGTGAGCACACAAACAGGTGCATTTTTAGATTAGTATGCGTGCACGTGAAAAAAAAACATTTCTTTTATTAAACAGCGCTGTTGAAACAAATCATTATATCATCAGCGGTGTTAAGCGGGGATAGACCGGACAAATAAACGGATTTGGACTTTGATGTAGAGCGGACCACCAAAAGCGGCTGCGCTGATACTCGACAGCCGCTGGCAGAGCTGTCATGATCGTTTAAGGCTGCACTGTCTAGAGGTCATGATGTAAAATAGCAAGAAAACAGCATCCTGGTTTAGTGTGCGGCGCAGAGCTGACCCGGGCCTGAAGGGCACCCTAAGGGGGGATGTGTTAATGGGGCCCCTCACCACTACCAACAACAGCTCTTTTTTTTTTTTAATCAGGAAGGAGAAAAGAGCCAGAAAGGATTAAAACAACTACACGTATCTATAGTTATGCAAGCATCCCTGTGAGGCTGTCATGCTCATTACAGAATGGAAAACAAAATTGTTGCATGAAGAATGGACTGATAGCTTTTATTCTTCTTTGTATTTCTTTTCCTTTTTAATTTGACAGCTCATTTGAATGTCGTGGTTTATGATGATAGCATGAATTACATGTTAGTTTGTTCAAAGTCTACTTGTTAAAAAAGCAAAAATATAGTAAGAATTACACTGCAAAGATATAAATATTACTATAATAGTAATCTATATCTGTGCTACAATAATGCATCCTGTTACTGCATGACGAGCGAATATATCATGATATACGATATATATACGACACGATATATGGAGATGGTGCAGCATCATTGGACACTAGGTGTAAGTTCCACTCTTGTGATTTACATGGATTAACTTGTCACATGTTTTTCCAGTTGTCCATCATGTGATAAACTGGCATTTCCTGGCACTCAGCTGGTGTCAAGCATGGAAATATGGCAATCATTGAATTCATTTTAGCACACCAGAGGCTATTTCCCTCCTGGTTGCTCGTGCCTGTCCTTGACTACCTCGCAGTTTGATGGTTGAGATTCATGCCCTGTTGCCAACATTTATGTTTTGGCTCCCAGTTCTGTTACACTGTCTGCAAACAAGACATTTCATTTACACACACTTCTGAAAAGTGTTTGACTTACACCAGTGGAATTAGTTTTCCTCCCCACCTCTAAGAACGGTTCTTTGCTCTTTACAATATTTATTAATTTAGCTTAGCCGCCGCATTTAATCCGTTTTTCTAATAATAGTTTGGCTGCTCATTTTTGAAAGGAAAAAAAGGGGGGTTGTCTTCGATCCAAGAAACTCAAATTGCAAACAAGCTGTTAGTGGAGTGGCATAGTTTCAACAGGGGATGCCAAACTGGGGCTCCTACGGACGGCTGCTCCAGGATTGCCCAGAGTCTTCCATTGGGCATGTGACGCCTCTGCACTATCTCCTTATGAACACTTAGCAATATACATAAAGAGGAGTGAGAAATAAAATGCTAACTGTATAGATGATGACAGAGCATGCAAATTTCCCAAACTATACATTCATTTGTTCATTATCCACGCAGCGTTTTCTGTGAAATCTTCAGAGTTCAGTAGAGGAAATGCTTCTTTCAGCACATCTTTAAAGTTCCCACTCAACGCAAACATATTGTGGCACTGCAAAGGGAAAAAAGTCCCATTCAATTTCACGTTTCATGCGGAGGCCACATATAATTACTGCGAACTTATCTCGTCATCGCCTCGCCATGAGTGCCTTCAAAGCCCAGTCAAAATGTATATGTGCTTTTGATCCAATATCTCTGCCCCTTTATCATGTTGCAGCGGGATTATTGGGATCACTGTCTGTCGGAAGCAATCCGAGGCCCCAGACAGAAGCATGACCAGCCAAACTCTGTTTTTCTGCTTGGTTAATCTGACAGCACCTTCTGAGGAGATCCAATTAAATCTCTCCTTCAAAGAATATGTGACTGCTGGAGCATAGATGAGATGAGAAGGATGGGCGGGAGGAAGAGAGAGGTTGTGGGAGGAGGAGGAGGAGGGGGGGGAGCGGGGAAGGGGTCTCTTCTGTTTTAATCATTCCAGATCAGTGTCACACTATTTAACCAACCCCTGCATGCCAGAAGAATGTGTTTGGGAGAACAGTGGAGATGAAAAAGCTTGTGTGTGTGTGTGTGCGCGAGCTGCAGGGCTGAACTGATAAACACATCATATATCTCTTGATTAAAGGTGATAAGAGGAATAACATCTTAGATCAGACTTATCAGTGCTTATAATTACAGGGCAGAGCAGAAGGTTCACGCTGGCTGTATGTGTACATAAATTGCTGCTTGAGTCTCACAGTGCAAAAAACAACTCGCAACACTTTTCATTCACAGTACATTCATAATGGCAATTATGAGTTTGAAGTGCACTTATGATCATGAAACTCTCTTGGAACATTTGTGTCACTTTCCTTGGCAAATTACTCGACTTCTGCAGCGGCAGATTACTGCACTTCTGTTCGGGGAAATACAAAAATAAATTGTTTTTCCCGAATTGAAAAGTATTTCCCCAACAAGACGCCCATACATTAATATATCAATATTAGAGTCGAGCGTTCGAGCGCCTTTTGAATCCTTTCCAGAGGCCCTTGTTTACTGAGACATACTGTGGTAATACAGCTTTATCACGCCTGTGACTAATTGTTTGGTGGTGGGATCCCAGGGGAGGAAGGGAGCCTGTTGGGATGCAGGGTAAAGAGGATGGCAACCTCCTTGTTGACACAAATGATGATTTTCCATTTCTTGGAAAAAAAAAAAAAAAACAAGGAAGAAAACATCCAAAGTATTCGTCACTAAAGCGGCTTGTTCCCCTTCTTCGTGGCATCCTCCAGTCATCTCGCAGTCAACAGTGCGTGCCGGAGGCGGCCTCTGCCAGAGTGAGTGGCCAGTAATTATACTACGCACGACAGGTATTTTTCTGCTAATTAATTTTGGGATAAGCAGGCGACCGTGCATGTTTTCCACTTTATTAAGCAGTCATGGCGAAGTGCTGGCAGTTTAAAGTGTGCCCTACTTTTTTCCAGCCCGCCGGGATGGATGGATGGATGAAGGGAAGCCAGGGGAGATGAGTGGTGGGAGCGAGGTGAGGGAGGGTGGATACCAGACTCCGACTTGCATGTGAGAGAGATACGGATGGATGGCTGGATAATTGCACATATTAAGTGTATAGTCGGGCCCCTGTGTCAAGTTGAACCTGTCAAAGCTGAGATTCCACTTCAAGCCTCTAAAGCAGCAGAGGTGCTGACTCTCCCATAATGGTGTTTAGACCCTCTATGTCCTCTCCCTCATCCACACGTTTGTGCGGAAAAAAAGCCTCTTAGGGCTCAAAACCGCTTTAATAGAAACTCCTCAATTTTTATTTTTTTTTTTTGCCCCTGCTAGAAGAGCGTACACTGAACACTTCGCCACAGCTAAAGAGATCCAGAACACAAATGTAATGGTTTCCCGTCACAGCGTGACAGCTGCTGCGAACAACGCGCTGTGACATCCTGCAGAGTGGATAGTCCACAGTGGAAGTGATCCCCCGCCCCCCCCCACACCCCTCCCAACCAAATCTCCAAATAACCTCTAATTGTCAGAGTGAAGAGTGTGCAATTGTCCCAGCTGTCTGCGGCACGCTGAGCCCCCGCCATGTCTGCCTTTGTATTAATGAGATGCACGCTTACAGTAGCACTTCGTGTTTCAAGTCGAGATAATGAAATGTTTCGTTTCTTTTGATTTTAGGATGCGGACGGGACTTAAATTATAGGCATGTCACAGCTTTAGTTCCATATTTGTAGTTTTGGTTAGTGATAACAACATATACATCAAATTAATTGCTGCGAACATGACAGCAAGAACAGGAAGTCAGAGTTAAAGGTGTCTGACGAGGCAGACTGTCTGGTCATCTGACGGCTCTTATTTGAAATGTAAAGGAAAATTGTTTAATTATTGTGCCAGCTGTTGCAAACGTCCATCAAAATTTGACTTCCTGGTTTGACAGTTGTTAACATTACGGGTGGACTTCCTGTTTTATCTCCATCATAGCAATGTTGCAACAGTGTTATTATACATTAAATCCTTGGTGCAGTTTTACTCTGTGGGTTCATTTTAATAAGTGGAGTCAGTATCAGCAGTTTTAAGCGATGTAATTAAACCAGGTATGTCCAGCAACAACATCTGGCCCGAGACCAGTAAAGGAGTGTGGAGGATGAAACAAGTCGTTTTAGTCTGTTACGATCATGCCATTTCCCCTCCAACATCCTGATGGAAGTAGTAAGAGATCATAAATGTTGTTCAAATCTATTTATAATATCACTTTTATGAGTTGCAAGATATGTGAAACTGAGCCTATTTTATTTTGATTTTCCTCTTTAATAAAAGTGATCTTTACTAGTGAATATATTACAACCACAGCTTACTGTTATAGAGCACAAACAATCAATAAGACTGATGTGACAATAAACTCGATTTATCAGACTAACCGCCCTGTAAAGTCTTGAGTTATGTTCTCAATTACATATTAAAGTGGAAAAATGCTTCTGGTATAATTTTGCATTGTTATGTAAAATGGTTGACTTTTTATATATTACATTTTAAATTGACATGTTAATGAGTTTTGTTCCAGCGCGATCGCCGACGACTGTGGTCTAACAAACTCTGCGCGGCTTGTTGAAATGACAGTAGAGTGGTTCTGCTTTTAATGTCTGTAAACAAATGAAGTGAAGCATCACCTGCTTTTATCCATCTTTAAAGATCAGTGTGCCAACTGATACAAAACAATCGACCGATGAGCTGTGGGACATTTTTGATCGGCGCATTAATGCAGTCGTCGCCTCACGTTGGAAGCTTAACCAAAACCCATTAACAGACTGGGGAATTTCACATCACATTTGGCCTGGGAGACGCCGGGTGTTACTGTACAGCAGCCATGCTCTGTGTCTCCATTTGTCTCCCAAACTTCCCACACCAGAAATCATCTTTATCTGTACAAACACAGTTTTGTCGCCGCATGAAAGGAAATCTTTGTAGTGAGACAACACAGTGATGCAATTTTCTTTTTTTTTTTTCCCTCCCCACCCAGCAACCCCCCCCCCCTCTCCCTCCTCCTCCTCGGCAGCAAAATGACGGCGCATTTGCATGACGAAAAAAGCAACACGGGCCTCTTTGATATGCCTCTCCTCTTCATGCCTTCCCCCTCAGTTCTTCTTGCAGGCCCCGCTCACCAGGGACAGATAATTGTCTGGAATCTTGCTCCCTCTTCCCTCCCGTTCCTCTGCTTGGCAGTAATGATGGTAAGCCTTTTGAGGTGCAACAGGGCTAGGGAACCAATTACGGATTCTGAGTTTAGCCGGCTTCAGAAGGGGGAAGCCAGGAGGACCACACTGCTGCACTTTGTTAGGTAATAACACAGAAATTAGCCATTAACAGTGGGTTTATTTTGCTTGAGATCTTGCCCTGGATGAATTCAGAGGATCTGCCTGTGAACAAATTTGCCAGAGTCGAAGGAACCAACTAATGCAGACTGTTTAATTACAAAGGCTGTAACACGAGGAGATGATAGGAAATAAGGGGATTTTTGTCGTTTCAGGCAAAAGAGTTTGAGGCCTCTCTCCGTTTTAAGCTCGATAATCCTCTAAATCAAGTCAAACATGTAGCCCGCTCCCCCTTCTCAAAGGGAGATAATCAATTACGAACGCAAAACCATAATCAGGGTTTCTCAAAAATCTTTGGAACAAATGGGTCAACATGTTGTGTTGCATTAATAATGGCGCACCACTTGCACTTTCTGCATTCCTCCTCACTCCTCTGCTCGCTCGCTCGTCTCCACTCATTCAATCACTTTCTCCCCTCCTCACTCTCCATGCAATCGGGAATGAATGCCTCAGCTGCAAATTTCCATCAGACTTGTGAAATGAGTGCCAAAAACAAAGACTGCAGCTGTGTTTTTAACCAAGGGAAGCCTTTTGTCTTACAGGGACGACTTGTGGCGCCCCCCGCCCTCGCCCTCCGTCCCCCCCACCTCCCCCTTCGTTGTCTCATCCGAGTCAGCAGCCGGGTTCCTTTTGCTGAAAGATTCGTCTCCTCGTGAGACTGAATGTTCCATCCCGCCGCTTACATTCTCACCAAGGCTTATTATGCCCACGATAAGGCCTGTGGCTGCACACACAGGAAATATTGATTATCCTACAAGGCAGGCAGCGGGGACACGAGAGCGAGTGGCGGGGGGTTGACAAAAACCAGGTCAAGTTCTCTTGAAATATCAGGACGGAGAGCGACGTCAAGCACAATCAGTCCTTTTTTTTTTAATGCAGAAGAGTCGGGGTGTGCCTCGCGAGCCAATGCGCAAACAGCCCTTGATGATAAAGCTCCACCTGTCTGCAATAATCACAGAAAGTGCAGCGCTCGGCTACTTAAATCTGCAAACGTGTCTCATCAAATTCCGTGTGATCCTCCACCAGCAGGTGGGACGCAAGGTCAGAATCGCTGTCGTTGCTCAGACAAAAGACGCGTGTCGCTGTGCTGCAGTCGTCCACAAATCCAGGGCCAATTTGCCAAGATTGTGTTTCAACTTTTTTTTGTTGCTGGAACTTTACAAGCTCAAGTTTCTCCTTATGGGAGCATGATAAAATAAATGCCCCTGAAAGCAATAAACACTGACAAATGCTGGGAGCCAAAATTGTTCACAGGGGCATTTTCTGCTTTCAAATGCTTTTTAGAAAATCATCAGTCTTGCAGACGATGACTGAGGAAAAAACATTAGAATTAGTTTGACTTGTTATTGCTGGTTATAAGGCAGGAAGACGTGCAGATTAACAATAGAGTAGATATGTTGAAACTTTCTGTACTTTTCTGTGCAGCCTCAACTCAACACGTTCATTACAGAAACAGGTAATTTGATTCTTTTTAGGATGAAAATTGTTCCTCGGGGTAAAGAGTTGGGCCATTTTGAAAACCCCAGATCCACTTTACTGGAATTTGTTGGGAGTAGTTTCAAGGTAAGTTAGACAGCAAGGATATCTACAGGGGCGTTAAACGTTCCCAGTCCCCTGGGAGCGCTCCATTTACCGAGGAATCCTTGAATAATTGAACACCGAAATTAATTTGATTAGAAATACAGCCTCGAAGACAACAATGAGAAGCCGGTGTTTACACACAAACCGCACTGAAAGTTGGTTTATTTGCAGATCTCACAGAGTTTTATCAGCGGCGGTGTCAAGCACACTTAGAATCAATGTCAACCGATATGAGTCCCCGCTGTTCTCGCTCCTAATCAACATATTGCAGAATGCGCGGCCTTGCTGTGGGGAAGGTGGCGGAAGGGACAGCCAGGCTTAGAGCGGAGGCGGAAAAGAAGTGAAAGATCTTCAAAGCATCTGCTTTACAAGTCTGATGTATTCTCACTAGCTGTGTTAAAATCCTTTGTGTCTCATTAGGCTGCGATTTTGGGACGGTGCCTTTGTGCGCTGGACAAATTCTGTTTGAAATGCAAGGGGGCAGAGAGATCTCTTTGCTGTCGGCAAACCCATGGGCTCCGGCTTCGTTAGAGAAAAGAAGAGGGTCACTTGTCTCAACCAATAAACGGTTGATTTCATCTTCCTTTTTAATAAGACAAATAAATATTTATAATGGCTATAATTTAGGTGGAACACAAATGCCAATGTGCGTCTGCAAAAACCAAAAGGTGTAATGAATTCAGCTGCTAAAATTAGATATCGACTGGCGATCTTATTCTGTTGAGCAATTTGCAACGAGTGGTCTGTGAAAGAACAACAATAATGATAATGGCAGTTATAAGAGAGAGCGAGAGATCGAAAAAAAGAGTTTGGTGCAAACACAAACTCCACCCGAAGGCAGCATGAATTTTTGAATTAATTGAGGCTGTTGATGAATATTGTGTCCATTTCGGTCAGATATTATGGATGTGCACTTAGCTGAATATGAGACTTAGGAACAGCAATATAAACACTAGTTAAACTTGTGAATATGCAAAAGTTGCAAACAACTTTAAAGCAAAACACAAGAAAATAAGTTCACATTTTTTTAAAGGAGAACTGTGATTGTGGGACTAAAACTAGCTGTGTCAGCAGGAGTAGCTGAGTATGAGGAGATGCTGTTTTGCTCCACCTCATTCAATTAGAGGAATCTGCAAGTTGAAGAATTGGAAACAAGGTGCAACATGTTAGAATTGGTCACCTGTTGAACTCACACTTCAAACAAACAGGGGGCAGCGTGTCACCAGAGTGAATACTAACTGCTGCTAAATGTCATTAACTAGTTTGCTCAGTTTGTCGTGTAGCTTATTATAACTATAATTGCTAACAACACTGATAATAACAAGGTCAATGGCGAGAAAGGCAATGGCAGTAATGACGGCGGCAGATCACAACAACAATAAAGACGATAACAATTAACAAATAAATAGTTTGTTGCATAAATATAAAGCAATGATACAATGGAGACAAAGGCAGAAACAAACATCAGTAATATAAAGTTCTATTTTTTAATTTATGGATCAAACTATTATATAACATTATGCTTTCTTGTGCACATTGGCTGAGCCGACAGGAGGCAGGTCTAATATCACCACAAAGCCACCTTTTGATTGACAGATTCATTCCTTGGCAACACATATTTGACTCAGGCTCTTTCATAAAATATTGTTTGCTTAAGTTTGGAAGAAAGCTGCAGAGACTTTGCCAGACAGGTCTATCATTTCTGTCCAGCAAACCAAAACATGCTAAGTGCTTTAGAAAAGATACATTGTGCAAAAATAGAAAAGAAGCGGGGCTCCAATTAGGATCTGAAGACTTGTGTAACACGGCGAACCTGCCCTTTACAGCTCCTCGCTGTTCATCCGGCTCTTGTCTTCTCTAATTGCGCCGAGGTTGGACGTCGGTTTATTCACATCCAATAATAAGGGTTATAATTGAGCTCAAAAGGAGGACTCGGCGAGGTTCACTCCCTAAAAGGATGTCGTCCCCGGCTCTTTTTAATCAAGGCGTGCGGCCACAGCTTGAATGAGTGTTGATAGCTATGAAGGTGTGAGCACAGTCCTCGGGAAGCTTTCCTGATGGCTCGTCTTTGTGAGCAGCATTTGCTTTGTTTAGTGTGTGTGTGTTCACGTGTTTCTTTAAATTGCAGCAGACTTTATGAATCAATGTTTTGTACAGGGCCTGTTCAGACTCAGAACAAATGAGCCGAGTCAGAGCTGGTTTGATATTATATATGTAAGGTATTTACAGTCGATGGGAAGTGCTCACTCGGCGGTACAGAATTTAATTTAATTCTGGATGATCATGGTGTAAATGACGAACATATGGATGCGCGGCGCTGCCAGAAACAGCTTGAGCGTTAACCTTTCCAATATGAACTGGGTATGTTTTCATGAGCCAAGGCCTTAAGTCGAGGATTAGAAATTTGATTGCAAAATATCTCATGATGCTCACTAACCTCACATCATGTTTGGAGAACAGTCATTATGAGCTAAAGTGGCATATAAATTCAAATCTGAGTGCTTTTTCTTTATCTTTTCTGTTTTACTTTTTTTTTCAATGAGCTCTTTTCAATCACAGACCTGCTTTAAATTTTCCACCGTGCCTCCCTGCACATCTAACTGCAATACCTACAAGACTTGAGGCTGAAAAAAAGAAAATTTAAAAGTAAGCTTGCAACATGGAGATCTATGTAGCAATGAGAGAGTGCAGGACACAAGCTGTTAAAAGTCGACTCATGCACCATGTTTAAAATAATATATGCTTTATGCAACCAGCAGCAGTGTGAACAAGAAAAGAGAGCACAAAATGAAATTTACATGAGGTTATGAATCAAAGAGCTGTAGAGGTTTTTTGAGCAGACAGCTCAAGTGACCCCCCCCCTCCTCCCAGCAAACACACACTCACTCACCAACTCCGGAGGCGTGAACACACTCTTTACCACTGCAAACCACAGCCGTACTGTAAGCAGACCCGACGGGACGCTCCGACAACTGAGAGACGCTGACGACGGGGAATACTAATGACGAGCAGGATTCCGGGATGAAATAAATCACACCGGAAGACGTCGCGCACGGCCCGCCCGACTTATGCAAAACGCTTACACATCTTTGCTGAGGGCGTTTTGCGGTGAGAGTTTATCAAACCTACACGCGGCGCTCACAGCCATCGCGCCCGTTCAGGAACATTTTTCTCCGCTGTCACTTTTACTGACAGATGTAAACGATGCCAAAAAATGCCAGAGCGTCATCTCTCAGTGTTTTCCTAAAAACACAGATGTCATCGTCGCTGACAGAAGACGCCATTGTGGACGGAAACTGTCGCAATGTTGTGTTAATATTAGCACCATGTCAGAGCGTTTAGTGCGGAAATTGCTCCAAAGAATTCCTGCTGACAGCAATTTTCCATTTAAAAATTCACTCATCCATCACGTAAACAAAGGGCAACGTTGTGTGCATGCATCTCACACGTCAATGATCTCCTCAAACCAACTGAAGAATAGATAGCCGAGATGTTTTTGCCCATTTTCCGAGCTGTGCATAAACTAAGACTTTTTTTTTTTTTGCTCAGCTTTGATTTATCTTTGATGTGCTAAGTTCATTAGCGGCAATCACTGAGGCTTGTCAGAACTGCGCTAAAGTGATTTTGTTAATGACTCTGGAGATGGATCATCCTGATGTATGTAGGCGTCTCGCAAGGAAAACAGAATAATGTGGCTGCACTCGAAACTCCAGCTTCCATGGGCTCATCGAATGCTCACTCGGAATAGTCAATACCTTCTCATTAGCAGGGGAAGCATCAGGAAAAAAAAAAAAAAAAAAGTTGTCAAAAGTACAGCGCTCGGCTCGTCTTCCAGGCTGGAAAGGTTGAATCGCTAAAATGCAAAGAGCAGCAGCGAGTAACAGAGAGAGAAAATTATTGGAATGTGTTAAAAGCCTCTTTACAGTTTGCACAAGTATGAGAGTAGGAGTGCAAGGTCAGTAAATCTGCAGTTGTTCTTATTTAATGATGTATTTTTATTCTCATGAAATTGTAATAAGTGCAACTTTTTTTATTCCCTACATTTCCCATCATTTAAAATCTGACTTGTTCTTTTAAGCTCTTATATGTATATACATCAAAAACAATGTAATCATATCTTGAGACCCATTTAAAGCGACCTCACTGAAATAGATCTGTCGAAATAAATAATACATCTGAATACATCCCATATGCCGTGTTGCATGACCCATGTGGATTTAATAGACCGAGCAACATGCGCCGTGCTGTTGTTATTGATTTTAAATGACACAAAGAATAAGCATCTTACACTGACGCGCGCCGCAATGCTATCACTGTTAGCCGTAAAGGCCCCAGCAGACGCACTGCGCCCCCGGGGGCCCTACAGTAGAGTCTAGCCTTGCCAGATCCCGCCCCTCTCTCTGTCATTCACAGGCTCCCACGGGCTTCTCTGCACCAGCACAACCATCGGGCCGCTGCATCGATCCCCGCCCTTCATATAATGGGACGGCTAAACAGACACAATGCAAGCAGCCTCCCTAAGAAGCTTAGTTCTGCTGCAGCCGCCGTTGATGCAATTAATGTATTATTTAGCGGAAGCAGTGATTAGAACATGCACAATTCGACTTTTAGCGCCGCACAATGCGGGGCGCCGGCATCTCCCCTGAGTGTGAGCAGATTACACGTGAAAGGGCGTAATTGTGAAAAACACACATGACTAAATGTGATTCTGTCTCCGTGGGGGGGGGGGCCAACAATTCAGGACAATGTCACACAAATCCATAAGTGCATCCATGAGTATTTTCGACAGCCGCAATTAAAACCTTCGGCGTTTTGATCGTCACGCAATATGTGGTGTTTAAGAATGAAAGGGCAGGGTATTGATTTAAACACTGCAGAGTTTATCAACTGTTTAATTTTCACTACAGGCTTGTGAAAGGCCCCTTGTTAAGATATCGATCCAAAAGTTGGCAATCACGAAAGCATTTATGGCAATCTACCGCTTCTTTGGAATGTCTCGTAAAGTGACAGTGACGAGGCGTAAAATGCTGAGTCGAGTCGGTTCAGACGCGTCAGCAGTAAAAATGAAAAAGGAGAAGTTTGTCATGAGGATGTTGCTGTTTGTGATTGTGTTTCCACCAAACTGGAGAGCCATCGTTCCAGGCTACATTCTAGACAATAGTGCTCAGCCCGCTCTTCTTTTTTTAATCAGGTTTTATGTTATGGTTGGTGGCGAAATTCCAAATTGTTTCGCAGCACAGTACAAATCCATCATCATCAACGGTGACCCTCCAGCCTCCTCCTACACATTCCCTCGTCTACCAAATTTGCAAAAACTTAGTATAAAAAGAGTGTGAAAGCTTCAGGATTTATCCGCTCAACAAACAGTTGACTCAAGAGCAACTTTGCAGAAAAGATTTGGACCGACTGTTGCCACCAAAGGTAGATCTGAAAGAAGCGAATCTTGGAGCCGAGGGAGCTCTGAATGAGCGCTGGGTTTGAAGCCGCCTTCTGAGACGAACTGAACGAACCAACCGGCGCCTCAGAAACAAGAGCTTCTGGGATTGACAGAGCAGCCATGTGCTTCCCGATCGGCCTCAGCGCTCAGCGGGATAGACGCCGCCAGATCTCTCGAGAACATATTCCCTCATTTGGTGTTTGGATGAGAGAACTGCCTAATGCTGTCACTCCAAAATCTTTGGATGTTCAGCTGGTTCGAGATCTGTCGACTGTGAAGACCACATCAATTTCATCCAGTAAAACTCTTTGTTTTGTTACTTCATACATTAACATGATAAGTCTAAAATCTGATATTGAAGCTAATAGGAGACTTTGAGAGGCAGATTAATGGTTTTTTTCTTACCTGACCATCTTTTTCTCTCACATCCACACATAAAAACACAGAATGGAAACATAAAGACGGACGAGAAAAACATTGACAGCTGGGTATTTATTTTCTTCCATACACTTCAGACGCGGGAGAATTCCTTTGAACGGCACACCTAAGCACATTCCCATTAAATTAGAAGCAAGTGCCATTAAAAGCAACGGAGACGTCTCCGCACGCATCCTCACCTGTCTCGGCGAAAGAACACCTGTCAGAGACCGAACACACTGCAGTCGGCTGAGACGTCTGAACGGTGACAGTCTAATTCAATTGCAGTTAAGCCCAAAGGCAACACGGTAGCCTGGAATGTAATTTGTAATCAGCCGCGCAACAGCAACTCAATAGCACATGATTAGAGCCCTTCACTTAAATGTGTTCAACTCAGTGTTAAATCCACCAATCAGCATGACACCTTAGCCTATATTCTTCTTTTTTTTTTCAACTCGCCTTGAACATATAAAATCAGGTGAGGTTTATGAAAGCAGTTTTTTAGTGGTATTATGCAGCCATGCATTATTAAGGCCTCAACTCCCCCGAGGGCAAAGAGTCCTAATCTGATCTTTGGAGCAGATCTGATGCTTCGTCTGGTGTGCGGACGGCACAGGCCGAATGTGCGCCGGCGAGCCTCCCGCCGCCTTGTTTGCATTGACAGTGGATGTAATGAGAATCAGTGTCGAGCTTCAGAGAGGTTTACCTTGCACTTTTTTTTCTCCAAGCTTATTGCCTCCCCCTCTCCCTCGTAAACTTTATGGTGCTGAGTGATCCGGGGCGTGTTTTTCAGAAGACGGGTGACATTTAATAAGAATGAAAGCATGTTAAGTTTGCATTAGGATGTAGCGCCGATAAACATCAGCTGACACACAGTGAAATATCACTGTCTGACTACTTCTCAAAAAGGCCAGGCCGCAGTCTTTATTGTCACTTAGTCCAGTCAGTGGGTGCTGAGGACTCTGATGGTTTGGAGGAGGAGAATATTACACAGTCAGTTTGTGAGTGCCTGAATGCTTTGGTGGCTTTTGCAAAACAGCAGGAGGGTGAAGAGTTTGTGTGAGGTGTGTGTGTGGTGGCCAGATGCAGTGAGTGATGTAAACGTGTGTGATGGAGGGCAGAGACGCTCGGATGGTCTTCTCAGCCGTCCTCACTGTCCACTGCTGAGTCTTGAGATGTGGAATTTTACAAACCAGGCAGTGGTGCAGCTGCTCAGGAGGCTCTCAATGGTCCCACTGTGGAATGTGCAGAGGATGTGGGGGTGACCTTTTTTTAACCTTTGCTGAAAGTAGATATTCTGCTGGGCTTTCCTGACTGTGATGATCATCTATCAGGGAGTGGTTGCTCCAGCCTCTCCTGCAGTCAACAACTATCTTTTTTTGTTCTGTTCACATTCAGCAATTTATTAGCTCCCGCATCTCCTCTGTCTGCTGACTCATCATCCTCATTGATGAGAACCACCTCATCAGCGAACATGATCATGTGATCCGAGCAGTGCACAGTCATGAGTCAGTGGACTGAACATCAGTGGGCTAAACACGCAGCCATGGGTGGCTCCGGTGCTTGGCGCTGGTGTTGGCCCCTTCAACCAATCATTGTGCAGGTTGGTAGTTTGACAGTCACTGTACTGTAGAAGTGTCTGGCGATGGTAGATGTGAACAGTGGTTGTGCTAATCTCCACCGTTACTGTTAAAGAGCCAAAAGAAAAATGGCACCGTTTTGGTTCCAGAGCAGCCGCTGTGTGCTACTTTTTTTTGTTAAAGAGAGCAAATTAAAGTTTCAGGAATTAAGATGAAGGTAGCGTCTTTGCTTCTCCTGCCCTGGAGCCTCTTCTCTTTATATGCTAACAAATGCAAAGCCTCTAGGCCTGAATTGCATTGGAGAAGCTCTGCGTTGAATAATTAACAGTCACGTTACTGCTACCCGACACACTGCGGCCTACACTTACAGTAGGCAAGCGTAAAATTAATTTAAAGAACAAAAAAATGCATGAGACCAAAATACAGAAACAACTCAGAGCTGAATGTTACAGTAACTTAAGTGGAGGTTATTGTAGCTCTATTGCTCATTTAAAACAGGAGAAAAATACATCCATTTTCCTGCCACCAGTAGCAGCGGTGAGCAAACTTTTGCTGAGCAGCAGGAAACAGTGTCAACCTTGAAGGTAGATGCTCATAGTGGCTGCACTTTTTAGAAGTCATTCAGAAGATTACCCACCATTCACTGTATTCATATTTTTTAACATTCTTCCCTGAATAAATTCCAGAAACACCTGAGAGAGTGAAATGTCCATCAGATGGACGGTGAACTAGTTTTGGATAAGGGCTCCTCCAAAGTTGACTTTACTTGACTTTCATTCTTCTCTCCCTCTTACCTGGCGCACCGCTCTGAATGCTTAGCAGAATAAAGCTCGTGGAGACAGAAACTATCACCTTGCAGATAAGATGGGTAGCAGTCACATTAAAGTCCATGAAAAAATAATGAATCAGCTGGCTGTCTTGAAATTCTCTGTGCTCCAGGTCAGATTTTCTTTTAGGTTTAAGAAGTGCAGCTCAACATTCTCCAAAACAACAAATGTCATCAGGTCGTGTCTTGTATCATAAACTCATACTTGTGTCTCTTACCTGCTGCATTTTCATGATTCTAAACGTTGTAATAACCTTGATTTGAAAAGAAAAAAACAATGATAATAATAATGGGAAGAAAAGGAAATTAAATGTGAAGCTCTACTTACCGGCTGCCTCACATAGCAGCCCACTATAATCATTTTCCTTCTAGACACTCTCTGGAGACAAACTTAAATGTCCTCTAATTTCAGAAAACCCAAAAAACTTCAATATGCATTTGACATCTAAATCATTTTATTAAGAAATCTTGCAATTTAGAGCTCACTCACTTTTTTCCCCATTGGACTGTTTCAATCTCACTGGCAAGCTGATCTGATAATTATATCATTTTCATTTCCATTCATGTCCAAGGTGAGCCCTACAAATAAGTTGGAAGCTTGCAAAGTACATTGCATTTGTAATACACACAGTTCCTCTGTCCTGCTGTGAAATGGCAGAAATAGATCGCTAATAGTAATAATTTATCATTCAGTCTGGATTTCAGGTCAGAACACTCAAAACTTTGCAAGTTTATGTTGTCAAGTTAATTTAGATTTCTATTTAAAAAAACCTTGTACTTTTATAAATACAACTTTTACTGATCGCAATTAGGCCGCATTTTGGGAAGAGAACCCCAGGAGGCCCAATCAAATCCCTCAGAGAGCTGTAATTTAAAGACAGCATGATGATATACGCTGTGACCTGTACGTTGAACGGAGCCGTCAAAGACGAGGATGATATCATAATCTGCAACCGCAGAGTAAATTCAAAGCAGTGGGGACGGACAGAGTGGCAGACTTCTGTTTGTTTATTCAGGCCGTCATCTGCTCGAGCGTTCAGAGCACACCCCGGGCAGTCCGGCCGAGAAGTGGGAGCAGCGGAGCGTTCGAATGTTTACATCGGCGGGGAGCGATACCCAGCTGACGAACTAAACTCGGGACTCGCGCTGTGAAAATGGGTGTTGAGATTCTTTTCAAATCGGGCTGTCTTCTGCATAAACTCGATGTCACCGAAAGGTCGTTTCAAGCGTGAGCCTCTGCTATTTTTTTCCCGTGATCATGTCTCACCTGGTCACAGGCCCGACACTTCAAATTATGACACATGGTTACTTCTTTTGCGTTTGTTTTGATGCGCTGTCAAAGCTGGGGGACGGAGTGTAAAGACAGAAAAGTCTGCATATGGAGGAGGTTCTCCACCCAGGAGACTTGGTGACATCTTTTTAACTTATGTACATAAGTGAAGGAAATCACATTTCAAAAAAAAAAATATTAAAGGTTGTGTACATAGTTTAAAATGCAGATATCAATTACAGACAGACAGACAGAGTACTTTATTAATCCCTTTGGGAGGTTCTCTCTGGGAAATTGACTTCTCCATCATTCCTCATATATTGCACTGTTTTGAATACAAAGTATAAAGAATATAAAATATAAAATATAAAATCTAAGAATAGACACAATAATAACAATAATACAATAAATTAGGCAGTAGCGATAACAGAAAATTGAGTCTGTATCCCTGAGTGTGTACAGAGTAATGGCAGCAGTGGATATGTTAATGCTAATTGTAATGGTATAGTGCATTAAGGTAATATAATATAATAATGATATAGTACAATACTATAATATAAAATAATACAATATAGCATATAGTAGTAGTATAATATAATATAGCATATACAGTGTATAACATACATGTACATGTATAATATAATATAGTAATGTAATGTTATATGTACTACACTCTACTACATATAATAATAATAGTAGTAATATACTACTACTACTACTACTAATAGTAATATGTTGTATAAAAAATAATGGTAGTATAGTAATAATAATAATAGCAATAATAATATTAATAACAAAAAGTAATATATAATATACGAGTATACACCACATCTGCACGACGAGGTGATGCACACACAGTGACAGTCCAGTTATGTTATTATATGAGTTATATTGCACATGAGAATTAAGGCCAATTAAGAAAATACATTCAAAAAAACAGCCATCTATTGGTGAAAAACCATTTAGCAGTCATTGTTTCACCTTCGGCTTCAAGGCGGGAGGATTTAACCCTTCTTTAATTAAAGGAAGTAGCCATGGCACCAGCACGCAGAAGGAGAAACCGTTAGACTTGAATCTGTAAAGATTTTAGCTACACACTACACATGCTCTGGAGTTATGAGGAAGGACTTCTCCCACATTTCTAAAACATCTGTAGATTTTCTTTTTTTCTCATGATTAATCATTTAGTCTGCAAGATAGAAAATGTTTGACAAATGCCCAACAAAAAAAATCAAGATCTAAGATAATGCCTACAGCCTAAAACCCTGGGAATATAAAATGTACACTGGACTCATCAATTCAATGTTTAAAGAGACTTTTAATGTAAACCTGTATCCAACAATTCAGTTTTATTCCAAAAGAACCTTACTGGACTTACTGAACCACCTCACACATGTATTCCCCCAGCCCCGGGCTCTGACACCATAATGCTTTATGATTATATAACCCACAGTGTTATCACCTGGACATCCTCACCCAGACTTCTTTCAAACCCCAGAAACACCTCATAAGGATTTTTCTTTCATATTCTCTCTGACAAAAAAAAAGAACCTCAACAACAGCGACTATAGGAAGTAATCCTCTGTCTTTATCTTTATTGTATAAAAGATGTGGCAAGGTGGTGTCTTTTACCCTCCAGCCTTGAATCTTAAGGAAGGTGCCTGGGCGACGGCGCTGCAGTTATTCCTCCCATATTTCCTGTCAGCCTCCAGTGTGCCACCTGAGCCTGAGCGAACACTTTGGACTGAAATTATTGTGAAGGGACTGCACTTCTTTCTTGTCTCTGTAATGCCTTGCAGAAAAAGCCGGTGACAGCCCGCTGGGAACTGTACGAGCCCCCCCCCCCCCCCCCTTTTTTTTTAAAGCTTGTTGTGTCGCATAAATTCAGCAGCACAAAAGAACTTCTTGAAATTGCATCTAGTATATCTGCAGTCGAGTTTCAGTTCAGTTTTTTATCGGCCCCCTTTGACGTGATTTCGAGCGCAGTAATGTCGGTCGAAGTGAGACATCTGTGCTTGCAGTCTGATCCAAGATTTCCTGTGGGTGTTGGCCTTCCCTCTTCTGACCATATTATTGATTCAGATTGTGAGGAACGTTACATTGAAAGGTTGCATCTCATCTGTGAGAGCAATGCCGGGGTTCGGACATCATGGCTGAGATTGGCCTGGAAGGCACTCATTAAAAAATATATCAGAGTGGATAATGTATGAAACATATTTCACTGTTTGCTCATCACAGCTGCTGCCGAATGTCAGACCCTGGGAAGTTATTTAATCAGGCCTCACAGTCAAGTCCGACATTGTTCTTGTTAGAGACCACGAGGGCACGTTCACAACCGCTAACCTCACATGTGCAGTATGTGATAGCCCCACACGGCCGTGGTCACTCTGTGTGTTAACAGATGATTTACAATGATTCCTTATCCAGAAAGTAAATTGCAGGGTGGTATTGAGTCTTTTGTGATGATTCTACTGCAATTTTCCTTCCCACAATGCCGAGCCAATGGAGCGTCCTCTCCTTATCTCCCCGAGTCCTGGCTCGAGTTTTTGAAAGATGTTCCCTTTCCTCCATCTAGCTCTTGTTCAGCCATGAAGATAACAACCCTCCTCCTCCCCCTCCCCCCCCCATCCTCTGCCCCACACCCGCTGACACATAATCACAACCCCGACTGAAGTGTGTATCTCTAAGAGCAGATTCTCATGCTTATAATAGGAGGGCACAGTGCACGCGAGGGCGGATGTGTGTTTTCCTTTGAACGTGTCCTGGGCAGCTGCCACAGCTCCTGGTGCTGTAATGTATTTTCAAAGCGAAGGGGCTTCGGCGAGATTCACAGAGTACCCAAACTCTAAGATTGAGGTGAAAGGGACTACACGCCGTCGCTGTCGGGGATGATGTTGTCTTTCATGAAACGCCTCGCAGTGCCATCAAAAGCCAGGCCAACGGCGAGAGCGAGATTTACCAAACAATTACCTGACATAATAAGTGGTCAGAATGTGCCAGTGGGAGAGCAGATGCTGGTAAATGGGAAGCATTTGGTTGACATTTTCCTTTGACTCCCTCAGTGTGCAGGCAATGCATGGGGGACGGCATACAGCTCAAGGTAATGTAATAACACTGGCTGCGCGCTCACAACTGCATTTCCCTGCTTTGCTATGTATGTATTCTCTTTTAGCCGCCCATGCTGGCACGGCAGCTTGTCTTCACCAAATCTCTTATTCTGTTTGTGAAGTGACAGCGTAGCTTACAGCGACACTTAACCACTTGGAGAAAACATCAGTGCAGCATCGTCCTCGCTCCTGGTTTTGGACTCCATGTTCTCCGTCAGGATGAAAAATGCCAAACAGAGAGCGGGAGAATTACCATACTGCTTATCGGCTCGCCCGTCCCTGAGCCACATGACCTCACGGGTCAACAGCAAAGGAACAAAATGGTTGTGCGGAGGCGGCCAAAAGTGACATCAGTTGGGGATTCACTCCACCAGTTTGAATCCTGATGTCGACAGATGCAGATGTGAGATCGCGCCTTTAGCAGGATCGACTCAGATTACTTTTCCCAGATGGGATTCAAATCAAACAAGCCAGAAAGAGCTAAATAGAATTTTTAAAAAACTCATTAGAGTTTGCCTGTTTCACAAACAATGACTCATATCCAGAGGAGGGGGATCAACTGGCAGCTGCTTCATGAGATAATCCATTCATTCCCAGTTCAATGTCTCCGAATGACGTCTATGATCTCTGACTTTTCCTCTAGTGTCACCATGAAGTCGAAATGTACGGCTTTGAGTAACCTATCTACAACTATTATAACTATTGAAATCTGGCTTTCATGTTCCCCTCAGAATGAAATATTCACTTTGGTGTTCCTTTAACTTCTCCTCCAGAACCATCATCAAATTTTCATTTCATCCAATACTTAAAGTATTTGCTCATAAAGCATCCCATCAGCCTCAGCTGCATCTTGAGTTTAGCGCTAACAGCTTCATGTCTGCATGCAAAATGAATATGGAAACATTTTAACATGTTAACAATGTTAACAATGTCATTCTGAGCATCATGTTTAAGTTGACATTTGGCAAAACGGCCTCACAGAGGTTTCTCTTTTTCTGGCCACTTGTACATACATGCTCTTAAAAAAAGCAGAGTTGTCCATCTTGCTGAGCAAATCTGAGACTTGGTTGAATAATTTGGTGAAACCCTTAAAAAATTCAGAGCAATTATGATTCAAGCCTCGCTGTTGTATTAAATCCAGTTTTATGTGTGTCAGATAATTAATATGACAAATCTGCGACCTGGAAAAAAGGCTTCAATAGCAGGTGAAATTAGATTATTAGATAATGAAGTGACGACCATGCACAAGCACCTTCTGTCAAAAAGATCACGTCCTGTAAAAATGTGTGTGGCTTCGTCTTGAAATGACACTGCATCCCACAACAGAGTAGTATGGAGAACGCCGCTAACTAAATTAGTTGTGGAAATGACTTTGAAATGATTCTTAAAAAGATTCTTTTAATCTCAGCTTTTAGTTCACTTGCACAGACAATTACAAGAGAATGAAGCCGCACGTCCGCGGGTGACACGCCGCCACCTCGAGGCATTAATTTCGCGCCGAGGAAAATCCGTCACTTAGAATCCACACTGATCTTTCAAAAAGTGACCCGTGGCATTTGAAATTTGGCTCCCGGCTTACCTCACCCACCGGAGAGACCGAGAGCAAGAGCGAGCGAGAGACGGTTTCACCAGGCGTCCTCGTTGCTTCTTCAAATAAAATCACATTTACACTGAGGCGTGAATTAGTAACCGCCGGTCTGGACGCAAAATCCAAACATCTAATTGTTACACAAGAAGAAGAAGAGGGAGGTTAGATTTGTCAGATCTACTGTCTCTCTGTGCCATTACACTTGCGTAGTGCACTGTGGGGTCTCTGCATGGATTGTACTGTGGCCAGCTAAGAAGCAGATACTGTATATTGATCAAACTCTGCAGGCCTCCCACCACACGTATATGGAAGCTTAAGCTTTTATTCCACTTCCTTTTATTAACCTCCCTGTATGTACAGAGGTATTACTGAACAGAGGCTCTGATTAATTCAGTATCTGTTTAACCCATGTACATCTGAGTATTGCCCACAAGCCATTGTTCTATCAATGCAATTAATTTGGCATAATCAACTCCTATATGAGTCAATGCATGAGTACGTATTTTATATTGCTAATAATCTCTTAAGCCATTGTTAAGGGAGTTCAGCCGCGCTATGATGGTTGCAGCAAGCGGCCTTGCAAGCTTGACTTTTAATATTCGTCGACGTGGATATTGTTTGGAAACGCCAGAGAGGCGGCGTAATGAAAGCAACAGGCGGCCTCTCCGACTCCGCCGCCGAAGCTATACATCACGCGGCAGACAAGATACGGATACTTTGTTACCAAGAGTGCTCCGATCATAAAATGTCAACTGTCACTTAGGCTGTAGTGGTTCGCGATGGCATTTATCAACCATCTCGTAGTTAGAGGACCTGTTTGCTGTACCCCAAACCAGACAGAGATTGATGACAGACAAGAGCCATAAATATGTGCCGCAAATGGCTTTAGAAGCAGATTGTTCAAATCTCATCTCAGCACTTTGAATTGCAGATTTATAGGCGGCCAAATGTGCAAACTCTTGCGTCTCAGCCGAGCCTCAAGTGATTAGTGATGATTCGCCTGAAAGCTTCAGACGTGGTCCAGCGGAGTCATCGAGGGCCAATTCACTTTCTTTTCAGCAACCTCAGGGCAGAATTGTCTCTCATATCTAAAACTAAAGCAGAGCTGTAGCCGTAACTATCAGATAATATGAAACCGGGATGCTCTGATCCAAGATCCAACTTTTTTCTCTCCCACTATTGATTTTCAAGCCTCAACTTCAACCAAAGTGATACCAGTGCTCTTTTTTCCCAAACCTTGCATTTGTCTACCTCACTGTGTGAAATCTACCACAATCATTTTGATTCCAATGTATGTTTTGAATTTGAGAAAGGGGGGCGTGCTCAAGCTAAAATGTGAGGGTTGCTAAATTGCCCTTTTAACTGCATGCATGTCTAGTGCAGCCATTACAGCCTTTCTTTAATTTAGTGCCCTTTAAACACTCTGCAAATGAGGCTGGAAAAAAGGACAATTACGCAATTGCACAGAAGGAATTTTTATCCCATCGCTGGTGCAGCCACTGGTAGCATCATCACATGAGAAGCTGTTCTTTGATCCCGGCAGACAGCTGACAACGACAAGGTCAAAAGATTAAGCCGCTATATGTCACCAGTTATTTATGTCCCTTTGACTTTGAGATGCTCTTCAAACTCTCACTGACGGATACAATAGGTCTCATCGCAGCAAGTGCCACATACTGTAAGGACACCAGGCTGCAACTGGGTTACAGTTATTTATTTTGGGAACAGTTTTTCAAAGGGACACTGCTCAGGATGGCGGCGTTGCTTCGGTCATGCATGCACACTCGCTGATGTGGCTTGTAGCATTGCAAGGATCACAGTTATGTCCCCTGGCACCAAAGATAATCCGCGGATCAGCCGACCCGGGTCATAAAAATTAACATCCTGATTAATAGCGGACAGGTTGTAGGCGGGTGCTCAACAGTGCAGCTTCATATTTTAAATGTCCAGACATGTCGACAGATTGGTCCGGATTTAATGTTCATTAATGTTTCACACAAGCCAGGTTCAAATAGAGAAATTGTTTGGAGTAAAGGCTGATCAACCCTGAGGTCCATCAGAGGTGTCCAGAGAAGAAGAAAAAAAAATCAGAAGCTGAAAAATTCATTCATTTGAAATGACTGAAAGCAGCCTTTCACCTGCAAAGCTCACGCTGCTCAGTATGATTTAAGCTGGTGTGGGAAAATAATTCACTCAGGTGGGCGGCAGGTGGATGGTTTTATGCGTGCATGCAGATTCGGATGACATCATTTTTTTTTCAGATCCAAAGCGCACTTGCTTCCTTCACCTTGAAATTGTCTAAGCATTTAGTGCAAGGGCTAACAAGGGAGGTTTTATCTTAAATGGTAGCCCATTAAACTATTCAAGAATAGTTGTAAATACAACTCGAACTGAAATACTGAAATACATTTGTGATTTTTAACGCGGCACTTTCCCAAAAGGCCCCTTTTTAGAAAGCAAGCTGAGGAAAAAAAAACATTCATTAACATCAACATAAAATGCTATCGATGCATTTGACTTCCACTCCGAGGCTGAGTGCCAGTTCACTGTGTACCATTTAAGGCTCTGGGACCTGCTCTCTCCCCACATGATTTCTTAGAGCCTTACAGGGCTACGGTCTGGAAAAAAAAAAAAAAAAGTGTTTATTCTGCTGGGCAGGGGTAAACATCCCTTGGGCCCATCAGTCACTGCTAGCTGTTTGAGTGCAGTCCAAGATGGCCTCCAAACACACCCCCACCACCACCACCGCTGCCCCCCCTCTCTCCTCCCTCTCCCCTGCAGTGAGAACCTGCACGGCCCATGTGATGTTCCAGACGCTCCTATTTGCCCAGAGTGGTCGGTGTGAATCCAACACTAAACTCTCCCCTTCTTCTCAGAATTTGTCATTCCACTGGGAGTTGCGCTGGAGGGGGATACCTGCTGCCACGACACGCAAAGGAAAGCCGGGCCGTGACCCTCCTGAATTCAAGGCAATGCACCCCCATGTTGACCAAATCCAGGCCTGGATGGTCATGCAACAAGAAAGTCGACATATTGGGGTAAAAGCGGGCCGGCCGCTTCTGTCATCAGTACAAATTCCACTTCATGAATTTGCTCATTCAGTCGCTCAAAATTCCATCTATTCACTCGTATTTCACCGTCAATACCTCATTCATCTCATCTGCCTGAAATACATTTATGCATGCGTTCTTCATTCGCACGGTAAACGGCGGAGGAAGTGGCTGAGTCAGTGGAGGAGATTTGCGTATTATAATCTGTCAAATGTTAATCTGTTTCCCGGATTGTTCCAGAGGTGTAAGAAGTGTTGAAGCTGCGAACGCACACAATCCGACTTCCAGCTGCGCCGTGTAAAGGAAAGGCGAGTGAATTTGTGCAGCACCTTTTTCAGCGAGACAATTCCAAACGCTTTACAAAAGATATAATAGGCATTAAAAAAACACCAGCCTCCATCAGGCAGATGCATCATTAGAAGCTTCGGGAGCCACAGGTTCCTCTAACGAGAGGAAATGAGACATCCCCCCTCCATTATTTGACCCAGGCCTTGATTATAGGACCAGTTTTCACAGCTTGTCTATTATGCCTTGTTCAAACATGTCAAATCTCATTTAGGAACAAGTCACTTCACCCAGTGTGATAAACACAGGGGAAAACATGGCCTTTGCAACGAAGCCAGCAGGGTGCCGCCACATTTCACACGATTTCATCACTGTGTCCATTTGTATTAAGTCCCTTGTTTGTAAGATGACATCCTCGACTGCTCCTCTGTTGAAGGGGATACAGTAGATCACATTATCTTCTTATGGAAGTTATTACAAGATATTGCATGATATTTAAATGTCAAAGAAAAAAACTCACTCAATATTAATAAATACACTGTTAAATTAAATAGTCCCGTCACTATTATATATATATATATAGTCAAAGCCCGTGAAAAATACAAATATACTTTTACTACAACTTAAGTCTTTTGGGATAACTTTGTATCTGCTAAATGTTTGATTATATCTGTAAACATGGTCTAAAGTCATTATAAAATTGTGCATTGGTTTTTGTGCATTGTAGATGTCATAGTGGATTTTATACCGGCTGCATTCATTCAAACACATTATTTTGTATAGATCACGTCTCTTCTTACTATCAGCACGTTAGCCTCCTGGTGCACATTTTTTAGCTTTATATGTCTCTGTATGGACGTGTATTTTGTTTTGTGGTCAGGGAAAGTGATATTTGAGCTAAATGAAGGTTAATTCAAAGTGATTTCCACCTGTAATTGACCGCTGGTAGGAAACAGGAAATGAAGATCGCTCACCCCGGCCTCCTCTGTTGGACATTTTGTGGTACTACAACATCTTGCTACCTTCGCTGTCTTGGTCTTTTTTGGCATCTTGACAATCAGGGATTCATTTACAAAAACAGATATCTCAGTCTTTATTCTCCTCAGTTGTGTTTTTTGTGCACTCCGATGAAAACAGTGTTCCTTTATTTATTTAATTCTTATTATCTTTTTGCAAATGACCTCTGCCCTTTGCTTTGCAAGAACATTTAATCCACTCCACCATTTGAAGGTAAAAGTATTCCCTCACTGCACAGGGAAACTGTGTGTTTGCACAACTCCAGGAAGTACAGCAGGTCAAAGTTGGTCTGTGGTAGGCGGTAGACTGTTTGGGTAATGATTTCACTGTTCGCCATTTCAGTGAACCGGAACCATCATTCTGTGTTTGCCCTGCTCTGACAGTACTGTCTGTTGGAATTACTTCTGGTTTTGATTGTGCATTCACGAATGGATGATCAGTGAAATAATCAAATAAAATCAGTGAAATAATCAAAGGGAAGAAAAAAACACCTGCTTAGAAAATAGTCGCTCGTCAGATTCCGACCTTTGAATTTGACAAAGTCTGGTCCAATTTGCAGCAGACAAAAGCAACCGAGCAGGAGAAAATCTCAATACAAGACAAACATAAAAATAAAGTGAATACACAACAGACTGTTAACCTTGATTGCTTGTTGTGTGCGACAGCCAGGTGAAAAAACATCCTCAAAATACTACAGCGTGTTGAATGGTGCGATAATCAAAGAGGGAGCATTAGAACACCAAAAGTCATTTTTCTCTGGCACGTACTGCACTTGGCAATATTTCAAGGTAGGATTTCACCGTTTATGACAAAAACACTCTGAACAACACGGGCGTGCTCAGATTCCTTCAGCTATTCAAGTGCAGATTTAATGGCGCGTACACATACACACTTGAATACAGAACCAAGGGCAGAAGCCAAACTCTATTTGCAGAGGTGTGGAAGACTTGAGCGACAAGCTCATTATGCAGTTCGGGACATACTGTATCATCGATTAACATTCATCATGCTCAATCTACCTCAAACTCCTTCGTCGCCCCCCAACCCGCGCCGCAAATGCAAAGCAGCCCCCACTCCCTTTTTACTGCCACAGCCATATTTGTAGACAGAGGTTAATGGGAATGGAGCACTGTGTCACCGTGTTGCCGTGTATTAAGAAGACCCGCAGCTGGAAGGTTCAGGAGGAGCCATGTTTACCCGGCGACACCTTAACAGCATGTCAGAGCGATTCGCCGCCGCTCAGGTCAGGCAGTTGGGAAACGGCGTTGAAGTGTGCCGCTCCCCGGTGCGAAGGCGTTAAAAAAAAATTCAGCATGCCGCAGGAGTCGAGTGCTGTGATGAGGAATGGCAATTAATGCATGCATCATAGTTGAGTTGCTGGCTACCACGTACGCCCCAGCATGGTGTTTCCTTGATTAGTCATCTGGGGCTGCGTTCAAGACAAGAGGCACAGTCAGGGGGAAGAGCAACAAGGGTGTAATTTCCACTTTGGGTGGAGATGGGTGGGGCATGTTTTTTTTTTTGCACAATAGCCGCTTTATTAATAACTGTTGCACATGCATGAGATATGGAGACAATCATTTACAATTTACAATTAATAATTAGTCAAAAAGGCTCAGACAAGTTGCAGATTATCTGGAGAAGAAAACACACAAGGAACTGGTAATTGCTAATGTTCCAGCACACTTAGCTTTAAACCTGTCCAATTAGCGCTGTCAATACATGGCCACGTGGCAATTAACCCTTTGAACCCTGGGCTTTTTTTTTCACTTTTCCACTCTTATATTTTGACTCTTGTCAAAGTATGGCATCCAGTATATTCTTATTTGCAGGGTATGGCTTGCTACTAAGTGGTGCTATACGTCTCCTTGCACACACCAATATCAGTATGTGAGTATGAGAATGGATGGAGGAGTGCGTGTGTTTCAGAGCTATAAGAACCGTGTCAAAGCTCAAAAAATATATTAAAACCACTGATGGAATTTGTCACCTCCATAGCTTTTCTTTCTAACTTTTATTTGTAATCATGTTTGAACAGCAGTTCCTGCAACGCTTTGGGCATTTCAAAAAGTAAAATGATTACTCTGCAAAAAAAAAAAAAAGAACTTCAAAGGAGCTTCTTTTGTGTCTATTGTTGCATGGTGGGTTTATATTATCTGGAAAGAGTGAGTCATAATATGCGTGTGACGTCTGTGTGTTCAGAAGTCTGAGGAGAAGCGGTGCGAGTTTTGAAACCAATTGCGGCAATCAGGCTCCGAATATCAAATCTAGCATCGCCAAAATTGTTTATATCAGCCAATGAGCTAATCTCCCTCTCATTAGCTGAATCCCTTAATTGGCAATATCTATCACACGCAAAATGGTCATCAAACTATAAAGAGAAAATGATCCACCTACACAGTGACAGCACAGATGTAATCACGGTGTAAAATCCAACTACGTGACTTGCAGGGATAGAACAATATCCAGACCTCCTACGAGTCACAGTTGCTAAGATTATGAAGCAGGAGATATCTCGTCAAGTGCGAAATTTAAATGAAAGAACACACAGGGCCGACGCACATGCGCATCCATGAGACTAAATAAAGAAGACAGAGAGGTTAGATTTTCACTTCTGCTTTGTGATCAATAAGTCATAAGCAAAAAAAAAAAATTGCAGAGGCAAACTGCTTTGCAAAAAAGAAAAAAAAAGCCTTTACACCCACGCGTTCAACTCTTCTTCAGGGCTTATAAAAACAAGTGGCAGCCCACAGACACACCAAGGCCGGTGTCAGCTGCCAGGCAGTCGGAGTAGCACCGGATAATTGTCACAGGTGCAGTCAAGAAAGTGGGTGTAGACATAATGAGGAAAATTCATCAGTCATCAATATCAGCGAGCAGATTTTAAACGCCCTAAAGACGACAGAGCTGGAACACGTAGGCCCACTTAGAAAAGCCTTTGTAATTTTTGCAAAGCTGTGGGCCTATTTTTTTTTCTTACTATAACTCATTGATCAAAAAGCAAAGTCTCACCTCTCTCTCTCTCTCTCTCTCTCTCTCTCTAAGTCCCTGAAATGTCCCCGGATCCGGAGCGCACCTGCTTTTTGATACCTGCGTTCGTCAAGTAGCTGAAGTGCTGGCATCTCTCTATACGTATCCACATTTACTCACTAGAGAGGCAATTAAGTTTGTGACATAAACAGAAAAAAATGCTCTACACGCACAGAGAAAAACAAAATTAGCGACTAGTGTGAGTCAGAAAGGAATAAATCCCTGCACTGATAATGTTGCATCTTGGCTGCAAATGCATTTTTGAGGTCATATTGAGGTGTTATTTAGATATAAGAATTTGTAGACTAGTTACCAATTAATTCAATATTTATGGCATTAAAAGAAAGTTTCGGTGCTGTTTGATCAATGGAAAAGTTGCAATGACTGTGAGTGTACCTGACCTTTGACCTCTCTGCGTGGTGGATGTTGGCCAATTACTTTGAAACGCTGCTCCCAAAATAGAATCAGGAACAATACTGAGATCGTCTGCAAGAGGGTTGAAAGATAATGCGCCTTTAAAAAAGATATAAATGCTGTGATCTGCACTCATTTTCTTTGATTGTGCAGTTCGACTTGAGGACAATTTAAAAAAGTGGAAGCCAAGTTTCGCAGCTTCGAAGTTCACTCAAGGTCACACAATGGAAAATGTTAAACCCAACATGAAACCGTTGAGGTGAAAAAAATGTTTGCTTTGATGCCGTCCAAGACTTTGGCGTGCAACTGCTTAAACACACATTTTATTCCAAGGGAAGGACGTTGCACACAAAATTAGAACACTGCATTTTGCCTCATTTCGGTCGATCGGCTGAATCCACATAATGCGTGTGATTGTTTACCAAATGAGGGTAGTTGTACGCAGAATAGTTGCAGGGCAATAAGGTTAATTCTCCTCTCTGCAAATCACCATTTTAAGTGAGCAGTCCAATGGAGCTATTAATGCTGTTCTCCAAAATTACTGAGGAGGTGTTTTGCTGTCTGTTTACTGCTGCGTCTTCCACTAATTCCAACAACGGGTTTTTAACACGAAAATCCCCTGTTTTATGTATAAAAAGTTCATTAACACAAGTGTAGGATTCAGGGTTTTTGGAGCCCCCAGGAACAACGCAGGGCTATGAGGCAATTTTGGCATTGTGGTGTATTGCATCAGTGGTCAAAAAAAGCATTCTTCCCACACACAATAATCACAAAAGGAGCTGAATAGAGCAAAACGCCTCTGCATTTCTTAGCTGCTAAAATACCTAGAAATCCATTTTAACCAGTCATTTAGCAATAAGTGTATAGACAAATACAATGTGCATGTGTGTGCGTGCTTGTATTTATTTGTTTCCCAAAAGAAAGAAATAGAAATAGAAAATTTTATATTTAAACCAGTTAAACCAGTTCAATTTATTTGCGACAGTCACACAACATAATAATGGACATCTTACAAAATATAGAACAGTTTATGTGAGACTGAAACAGGCAGAAGCAAAATCTTGTATGCCTAGAATATACTGTACATTTGCATCAAATATAAGTTACCTTATAATGTACATTTGAGACTAATGATTAATAGAAAATATACAATGTGTGACCTTACTAAAGAAAACAAATTCATTCATTTACATATCTCTCAAAAATAGACTTGGAGATCATCTTTTTAAACACAAATAATGAGTTACAGTTTTTCATATCCTTAGTCATTTTATTCCATAATTGAGCCCCCCAAAAAGACAAGCATCTTTGTTTAAACCCTTTAGAGAGTAAGAAGTAAAGTTACAGTACAGCAGAGAAAGAGCCAGAGAGGGCACATTATATACAGTCATGCACTCTCTCTCTCTCTCACACACACACACACACACACACACACACACACACACACACACACACACACACAACCAAAGTGGTTCCAAAAAAAAAAAAAAGTCAGGTAAGCTAGGTTAAACGGCCCCTATAGACCGCCTGAATGATTTAAAACTCAAAGGCCACCTGCCTGGCACCCCGGGGCCTGTAATTGCCATCACTACACTGACAGCTCCAGAATCACACAGGAGAGGGATTATCTTGTGGCAAGGATCCTTGTGTGCAGCAGAAGCGCACGCTTGATTGCATTAAGGTGCCCGCCCATGTGGAGACCTTAAATAAAAAAAAAAAAAAAGTGCAGTTGGTGTACATTGTGTTTTTAAGGTGGCTTCAGTTAGAGGCTGCTGCTAATCACTGATGACAAGGATGGGGATCAATACAGATTGTATAGAAGTGGATTCCAGGGAATAGAGATTTAAACTGGATACGCTGGTTGTTTTTAAAGACAATGCACAGCAACGTGATTCCATCATCTCATGTTTCCATTTCCTCTAATAATTCATTTAAAGTAACTATTGCTACTAACACACACACACACAATTAAAATTAAAAAATCTCATTAAACAATGTTTTATTCAAAATTATGTCTCCACTTTACATTTATTAATGATTCATTTCTGACAATGGGTTGCTTCACTGTTTTAGTCTACTGTATCAAGTTCATTATCTTCTACAGGGTGAACAAAGGCTTTTTTTCATTATGAATGAAATTGAATAAAACACATCTTTATAATGTGAAAACAACATGAAATATAAGATTAATATTAGATTTTGTAACTGCAATACCAGTAAGTAACTTCTGAACAATCTCATGAACAGTTTATTCTCTCAGAGAGCTCAATGGGATCAAGTTGGTTGGTAACAAAACCCTTGCCTGAGCTGAAGCCATCATGTACATCCTTGTGCCCAAGAGGGTTGTTTTTCTCACTTCTTCTCGAATTTTCCAAAATGCAAATGCAGTGTACATATCCATTACATGATAGCCTATGAAATCACCCTGCTATGTTGGAAGTGGTGCTCCACATGAACAGCCCAAACACTTCAGAAACACAGATTTTTTTTTTTTTTTTTTGGCAGGGTGCATTGTTACTTGGCCGCTCTCTGTTCAGTCTGCTCCTAAGAACTTTGACAGCGTTTTCCCCGCTCTCAGTCTTGAACCTTTTTTGAGGTCGCAATCCAAATGCACTCACATGAATCTGAAGTTCTCCCCCCTCCACCCTCCACATTATGTAATTTGCAACCCAGATAAAGTTCAGGCTGATAAACAAGAAGAGTGTGGCACACCAACAACACATGTGTGAATGTGAATACACACATCGCAGCTGCTTTATTTATGCATATACAACATGGTGGAAGATTCAAAGTTGGAGTAACGTGACCTTTTTCTCTCAGTTGCTTGACTCCCATAATCGTCATAATCAAGAGCAAGAGAATGTTGCTGTTCCTTTTTTTTTTTTTATCAAGCTGTTTATTAACCTCCTAACTTAGTGAAGCCTGACTATCCAACAGCTAAAACTGAGTTGGTCTTAAAGCTGATCAGTAGCTCGCCATGGACATCCCCACCTTGGATTGACCTGCTACTGCTGCCATTTTCCAGACTTGTGTCATCCATTCATTTCTCAGACCTTGCTCAGTCCAGCAGCCTTAGGTTGGATGATAACAACATCCGAGAAAAATGCTGCAAGAGCCAGCAACTGAAGGGAAAGTGTTGCAACTTGGATGAAGTGTAGAGAAGTTTTCTCAATTGAGATGAGACGAATTAGTCTCCCAGCAGCACTATGCACTAATGAATACATATCTACTGGTTGTTGATACAGAAATGCAAAAGTTCAAGGGGTCACACCCAAGAAAGAAATCTTACAATTCGGCAATTTGGAGCTGAACAAATGATAGTAGCAATGCAAACTGTGAAGATTCTCGGGCCTCTTGTGCAGCTGCCCCTGGCATTCCTGCACCCGGAGCAACTTCTCCCGTTCTAATATTTCTTCTTCGAGGTGATACAGCTGAATTTGCATATTAGCGCTTGGATCTTGGACCACATCCAAAACACCAAAGGGGCTTTCTGCTGAGCCTAAACTCTTAAGGTAAAAGGCTCTATGGAGGTCTGGGGGACTATTCTCACTGGGGATAGAGAATCTAATTGTTTAAGCAGAATGTATGCAACCTTTGTGAGCAAATTACGAAATCTGGTTTCAGTGGCAGTGGGTTTCATTAAACTGGTGATGAGGAAATGATGAGCATGGTCAGTGAGATGGTTGAGTGATTTTCCAGCTTTGTTAAGGTATTAGAAGTGTCTGTGCAACAGTCTTTGGAGAAATGTTACTTTTCAGTGTCTCGCTACATAATCAAGAACAAACTGATTTGTCTTCTGCTTTTTATTGGCAGTGTAATTTCTAGAACTTAAGAAAAGGTTGACCAGAGTAAATACACACACAGACGAAACAGAGTTGTGATTGGCTGATTAAGCTCCCTGCTTGGTAACTCTTTTTCTGTCTCTAAACTTGGAACCAGTCAGCACAGCAATTACTTTTGCAGTTTTTTTTTTCAAGCTTGTACTGATGTTTGCAAAGTTAGAAACATCTGAAAGCAACATTTCAAATATAAACATCTGCATGTTATATGTTTTCATTTCCCTCTGAAAAGTAGCATTTATGAAATGAAAATGGGACAAAAAAATCCATTTGCTGCAAATTAGAATGCATTAACAAGCTAGAAATGGTATTTCTCATCAATTTACACTGACCTTTCCTTTGTGCTTTTGTACACATCCCTCTGATACATTTTAGCACAATGTTGCAAGACCAAAGATTAGACACACATTTATTTAGCTGACAGATGTGAGCATGAGGAAAGTAGATCTCTTCTTCCACCACCTGACCCTACCTGAGTCTCTGGTCGTGGAGGTGGAAGGCAAACAGACCTTGATCTCATTTCTTGAAAAACTTCTCTATGGTTGACATGGCATTGCTCTTATACAATACAAATACCTTTGTTCTTTTTTGTGGTGATCAAAAGCAAAGGGTTTTTTTTTCCCAGCAGCATGAGGAAACCTCTTGTCATCGCGTCCTCCTGATGAATGACACCGGCCGTCTCTCACGTGGCCTCGCTGTTTGCTTCCTCCTCTTCTCGACACCAGCAGCTGGCGATTTCGGCCGATAG
Organism: Centropyge bicolor; assembly: GCA_037975185.1. Classification (NCBI taxonomy): domain Eukaryota; kingdom Metazoa; phylum Chordata; class Actinopteri; family Pomacanthidae; genus Centropyge; species Centropyge bicolor. Next base: position 2,188,132 of record JBBMOC010000049.1, on the reverse strand, counting down.
CAGTTTTAGCCCATAAATTACCTAATTTACTTCCAGTCAGCCCAAGACTACCTCATTATACCTCAGACTTGAAACATGATTGCAGTGTCCACCTCGCGGACTGCCAAGATCCCTTCATCTCACACACCCCCACCCCCACCCCCACCCCCCTCCACAATATTGAGATGAGGTGATGTAAATGCGCCTGACCCTCTTACACCTCTCTTTATCTAATAAGTTGATACTAGAGATAGGTTAGCCACTTGAAGGATTGCTGTTAAGCCGAATTAATACATCATAGCAGCTGGATGCGTCATTCTATATGGCGTCCTTTGTGGAGGTTGAGAGGAGGGAATCTAAATCAGTGGACTGTCACGACTCGATGACGCTCTCCTGCGCGGACGGATCTTGTTACTTAACCCTCAACCCTGACTTATATGAATGCAATATGCACATTCAAGGGTCGTGCATGCTAACAGTGGTTCCTTATTCAGAGCCATGTTCATGGCGGACGACATTAGCGATAGTGCGAAGATGCATTAACGCTGTCAGAGTGCAAGCTTGCATATTTGTTTTTCAGCTGACCACGATAGTTGCATCAGCCGCTACCAAGAGACACCGAGCTCGACTTTAAAGCTAATCCTCCAACTGTGATCCCATCTGCTAAACCTGAAACTTTATTAACGCGTCAAAGATGATACACAGCCCGGGATTTGTAGCTTTTATCATTAGCTGCTCGTGATTGTGGGCCGGTCTTCGCAGCGAGGTTTAAGGACCGGCGTCGTCCCACATCGTTCTCCAATCTAACAAATCAAGTGACAAGATCCAACCAGCAATGTCCATCTATCAATGCCATCTGACTTCCAGGCCTGAACTTCTGACTATGGCCCCAAGCCCATGATCCATTTATTCAAAATCTTAATTTCATAACTGGCCACAAATATAGTGAAAGAAAGGCATTTATTTGGGACTATTTTCAGCTGTGGATTAATATTTATTTTGTATCGTGGGTATTTAAAGAAGGCGTGTGTGGGATTGACTCAAAATACACCGCAGTGCCCACGTTGGTGGAAATGAAAGAACATGACACCCGGTGCAATAATGTGCTTCACTGATGTGTTTTTAATAGCTTGTGGACAACAATGGAGCTCTATGGCAACGCAGAAATAAACCGTATCAGACTTAACAGGCAATATTTGATAGATCAGTGTCATTTTGGATTTGGTGTCTGTTACGAATTCTAGAATATCACCAGCCTCACCATGAAATATAGTTGGCGTCTTCTCCCTCAAACAATGCACATTTCAAAACTGTTTGTTCAAAGGTAAAACAAATTTTTTAGCCTTTATGTTCGACCAAGGATGGAAGATCTTGGAATCACAGGCACCTATCCATCTGGTTGTTTTTTTGGCAATGCTTGGCAGTTGTTCCTCGATTTGCACTTCACTACATTTCTGTCGTACCCAGGGTGCTGAAATGAAACAGGGAAAATGTTTATGCCATTTTTAGTTTTGCTCGTACGTCCTCGGTGGGATGGAGTTTTAACACCAAACATGCAATGTTTTCTAATGCGGGTGCACATTTTTGCAGGCACCTCCTTTTTACATTTAAAGACCCACATGAATGGTAAACATCTCAGAATACTATACTATATATTACTGCATTCATAGAGTGCAGGTAGGACTGAATAACTACTCAGTGAGCTAGACGGCAGCAGCACAGGGTAATTTCCCTCCTGCTGGAAATCATGTAATGATCAGCCGTATAATCACCATTTTAAGCTTTTCTACGAGATGAACGCCTCACATCAGTTGACCAGAACTCTCCATTTTTCCCTCTCCTCGTGTAATCGGAGCTTCTTCAGCCCTTGATATCTGATCCTGGAGGACGCTCAGCCCGTGCACACATCCAGCAGTCCTGGTTAGTTTGTGATAATGCACCATGGGAGATGGTAAATGGATTGCAAAGATGCAAATCAGTGCAAAAGCAGGATCATTTTTTTCAGATTAACTACACTTCTTCCTTTGCATCAGGCTAATGCAGGTGTCTGTTCTTCACTTTGATGCATGTGAAAAGGTGGCTTCAGCTTCTTTTATTAACGCCGCCTGCCTCTGCTGTGTTCACTCCATTGGCTGGCAGTGGATTTCTGATCAAACATGACCAACTGAGGTTTCCATGTACACAGCATGGGTTTGTTTGCATTCATAATTTAACTCCAATAGAGCATGTTAGACCCCAGTATGTTTAATTTATTATGTTTACAAGGTTACAGTATTCATTCCCCAATTTCAGCACAGAAGTGGAAATCAGCCCGCGCGTCATGTTGAGCATGTTTGACGGCTTCACCGTGGTCATGTGCTTCCATGCGGTTTCGCTGCAAAGCGCAGTCATTATTTCTAATAGTAATCTTGCGATGAGTAAGAGGGAACGCCACCTGCATGGCAAAATCTTTTCTCTTACTTTTCTCCAGCGACCTAATCTTCTCCATAATTGATGAGTTGTCTGCATTCAAATCAGACCGGAGTCGGCATCCAGACTGTTAAATATGAAATGGAGCAAAGTTGCACACTGTTCTAGTAACTCGATGTGTTGGGTTGCAATCATCTCATTTGTTTTTTACAGTACACTTGAGGTCATGATGCCATAATACAGTATGCAATCAATGAAAACTGCATTTTAAAGTATCTGCCGTGCCTTGCATAACAATGTGATTCTGGCTAAAAGCTGGACATGGCAACACAGAATTGCAGCTATTTGTTGTGATGGGTGTGGACGGAAAGGCCCGAAAGCTACGCCCGGTGCCAAAGTTTCAATTAGATGAATAAGTCAGATGTACAGTATCTAGCAAGGGGACACTTTTTTCCTATCGCCATTTTGGCTGATAAGCTGGCTCTATTTTTTCCCCCCTCACATCTTTCCTAAAGCTGTATTAAATCAATAACCAGTCTAATGTGTTGGCAGAAAAAAAAAGTGTCTCTGTTGGAATGATCTTGAGGTATTTTCCTGTATTATGCGCCTACATGTGCAGGACCCAAACTTACCTCCGGTCCACATTGCCTTTGCTGAACCCTCTGGTTTGTCAGCTGCTTTTCTCTGGAAACAATGCAACGTTCATGGATAATTCAATTTCGACTCAAGGGCACTGAAATATAAAAGGCACTTGAGGCCACTTATGTCATTGTTACAGTGCCAACTAATGCAGATCTTAACAAATGTACTGCCCAGACAGAGACACGGATTTCAATTACCTAAGGGAATAGACGGCAATGGCTCTTTGTGAGGAGGACATAAAGGGACAGAATTGGTGTGGTGAAGTATTTTCTGCGACTTCAGGAAGGTCACCAGGACACCAGTTTAGTCAAAGAAACAGATTTTTTTTTTTTTTGTCAGGATGAGGGAACGTCTTCGGTTTGAACTCCTCTCTGAGGCCCCGTTGTGAATGCGCACATGACAGCTATCACAGGCCTATCATTGAAGCATCATTGGCTGTCTGAGCCTCGCAGCCCTCATTCACATAAATGTCACAGCGATGCTCCTGCTGACTGAACGTATAACAGCTCCGCGGAGGGGAACAGGTAAAATAAATACAGATCTCCGGTGTGAAATATGGATCACGTGCGCGGTGAGTTGGAATAAATCACATGAAAGCGCTCCTGTGTATTCATTTCAAAAAAGCATGCGTATGGTCATCAGCGCGGCAGGATATAAAGGAAAGCACTCCAGGGGGTACAGGATGAGGGTTGTTTGAACAGAAAAAAACCCCTTTAGCTAAATTAAAGTATCCCTCCCCAGTGGTGCAGATGCACTGTGAAATTTAATTACAATTCCTGCAGCCTCTGCTGAATTACTTTCACTTGGACACTTTTTGAAATCAAAATAAATAAATGTAGGAAAAGGAATGAAAGGACCGCTGGCTGAGGTTCTCCGCAGGAAACGCGTCACCGCCGCCATTCTGCTCGCCGCCATCCTTTAAGGCAGGAAGACTTAATGAATTATTTTGCCCCTTGTATCTCCCACCCTTTGAAGAAGGGGGGAAAAAAAGTTTAATTGACACTCTGTCTCACCTTCCCTCAAAGAGGACACACCGCGTCGTTCTCCAGGGAGCCTCGCATTAAATGAGACAGAACAAAAGGAGGGAGGAATTCACATTCTGCCGGCGCCGCCGATGTATCTGAGCATCGCCAAAAATTTCCTTCAAGAGGCGTAATTGGAGCAAAGAAAACTGTCGAAAGTTTTCTCGCAGAATGCAATATTACCTCTGAGTCTTTACCTCGAGGCGCCCGGCACATGACTCCGAGGTGAGTCAAAATGTGCCAAAATGCCCTCATTATAAATTAGACGAATTAAGCTGCGTGGAATAATCACTGATTTCGCTGCTATATCCGAGACACTTAGAGGAATGAAAACAGGACATCGCCGATGGGTGATGAGGCCGGCTGAGGCTCTGTGGGCTCACTCGATGTCAAGAGACGCTGCTCTAGCCTTAGCAGCTACGCCAATCTAATATATGCAAATAATTAATCAGGCCTCTCTCTCTTGATCTCATTCTAACAAGTTGCTTTTGACACAGTGGCAGCTCCCAAACGAGTCCATTAACGCACTTACCTCAACTTCATTTTCAGTGATGTTGACATTTTTGCATGAGAAGTCTCACCCCGGACGACTCCCTGGCAGGGGACACACACACACACTTCTCACTCCTTTTCTAACCCTCACGCCCACACACACACACACCGAGGCAGAAAATGATCCCGCGTCCCGCAGCATTAGCATCTCCGCGGACGTCAATCACGGCGAGCGAGCGCGAGCACCCTTGAAACGCGCATTGACAGCTTCCCTGCAACATGGACACGTCCAGCCTCATTTCAGCAACATCAGTAACAATCCCATGCTACTGTCATTAGCACTAATATAAATCAACAAGAAAAGCTCATATTAGATGGGGCCTCCCGAGTTGGACGCCAGCACTGCGCCAGTAATGAGGAGCAGTGGTTTTTGCACTGCATCACAGTTTTTTCTTGTACAGTAGTTAATGTACTCATACGGTCAGTTCGATGGGAAAATGTATCTTAAATAACATACATAAAGATAAAGATAAACTTTATTGTCTGTTACATCAGTGACAGAAATTCATCTTTGGCAGGCTCCAAATAAATAAGTAGGTTAAAATAAAAGTACACAAGACTTAGAACAGACAGACATTGTACATACAAGACATGGTACAGGCAGACATTGTGCAATATATACAACAGTGCAGTGTATCTGGCGGGACTTTAATTTGTTATTTTAAATTATTCAGGGTGGTGATGGCAGTGGGAATAAAAGATTTTTTGGAAAAGTTTTTCCGAGAAAGTGTGACCTTGTAGTGACGACCTGATGGTAACAGTTGGAAGGATGGGTGCAGAGGGTGGGTGGGGTCCTGTGTGAAGGACAGATAAGTCGATCTTGCATTTCCTCACAGGCATTAAAACAGTTAAGACTCCAAACAGCAACTAACAAAAAGTCAGATTACAGATCCCATTACTCCCCTTTCATTCTCTTTGCATTGCATTGCATAGGTTGTACTCATCTTACCATTAAAGCACCTCATAGCCTGAGATAGCAGTGTGTCTAAATCACTGTGCCCTTATTAACTTTCATGCAGCCCGGGGTCTTCAGGCATGACCCTGTTCGCTGTCCCCATGTCAAGGCATAACACTTTTTAACTTTCAGCTTCACTGTGGAACAAGCTGCATAAACATCCAAAGAATCAGAATCAGATATCATATCATTGTGCACCATCTCAATATGAAATGGTTGGTTTCACATGTAAAAGATCTGGAAGATATTTTTGTAACAGTGATCATATTGTGTGCTAAAAAAGAGAAAAAAAAGAGCGCCTCCTTTCCAGTGTCACATCCCCTGGTAACTAGTCTTTATTAGTGCTGATGGATGGTCTGACTGCGGATCTGTACCTGAGCAATCCTACCTCACCGATTTGGGGAAAGGAGTAGTAACAAGGTTGTGGTTGGGTGTGGGGATTAATTATTGATGTTCTTGGGTGCACATGGAAAATTCATCTCCCGACCTGTCCACTTATTTTCTCATCTATAATGATCGTCTTTGTCTCCGAACAACAGCAGCGAATGTAAGCTGCTTCGACAGCTGGGATGATGGTGATTCTTTAAAAAAAAAGAGACGCTTTAACACAATAAACTATTCTTTGCAAAAAAGCGAGCTGAGAAATTGTAATAGAAAAAAACAAACTGCTAAATGGAGAGAATAAAGATGAGTCCTGTTCCTAAATGACTTTGCCTCCCATCCCCGCATGGAAATCCACAGAGGGGACACCAAATAGAGACGGTCATCTGGGAACAAGACGATAATTGATCACAATGATTATGAATCGTATGGCTCGGGAAAATCAGTCAAAGTGTGACAGTGGACCAGCTGTGTGGCTGTTTCCTGATATAAAAAGAACAGTTTATTTCCACTAGAGAGAGAGACAGAGGGAGGAGGCGTGGAGGATGGGATGGTGGCGGTGGTGAAGGGTGTGTGTGTGGGGGGGGTGAATTCACTATTTTGCTTTCCCCCCAGCTGCCTCAGCTGGGCTTTACAAGCTGCAGCTGGTAGAGTTGATCAAAGCGCATTATTATTATAAACCGTGTTTTAGGAAGCAAACGCAAACAAAGGCATAACCAGGCAATTGATCTGTCACTCGGCGGTACAGTATGTGGTCCGCCAACGGAAAGCATCCAGCAGAGATAAAAATAGGCAATGGAGAATATTAAGGTGCTTAAGCTACTTCTTCATGTCTTAACTCAGGCGAATCTGAGGAGACAGACATAATGCGTGTATTTTTAGATCCAGCGCAGCTTTCTGAGGCTGTCGTTCTCATTACCATGCGGAATAAACGTCCATCAATCGGCTTAGAAAATCACAGAAGAAAAGACGCTCTTTATAACTCCACAACTTGCTGAGATGAAGTTTCAGCATCGAGCTTATTCAGAGATATTTATGTGCATGCATGGGCAAAAAAAAAGAGGAAGTGCTCATTGTGATTTCTGTGTTTTAATGGTGCCAATTTGACAAAATGTAAACAGGCTTAGCTCTGAAATCCATTCATTTGGTTTTAGTATATTCTTCAACAATGTTTGACACATGGAGCCGAGGTGCTGAGGTTCAGCAGGTGAGCTCGGCCCGACATGTAAGAGGGCAGGAGGGCAGGGAAGCACCCAGGAGAGGTTGGCAGCTCATCACACACCTTCCGCACGGTGAAGACTTCCAGCTTCTTCTGACCCGCTTGACTTTCTGCGCCGAACCAATTCCAACACGAGGCGAGCGTGCAAATTCCGTGCAGGAAAAGACACAGCCGGAATGCAAACCTCGCTGTGAGGTGACCGCGCTTAATGCCGCACCGCTGCGCTCAAACATTAATGGGAAATTTGAGAAGTCTCAGAGAAATACAGAAATGTCAAACACAATAATTATTGCGCTGCACGGCGGTGACAAGAAGACCCGCTGCGGCGCAATCTGTAAGACAGCTGACTCTGAAACCTGCATGAGCCAGGGATCGATTCCTGGCAGTGCCCGCCTCTCCATGCCTTTGGCCCACTATCCTGGGCGGATAGAGAGAAAATATGTGTGAGCTTTCTAATGCAAAAGAGAGGTGAGGAGTAGAGGTGGGTGGATTGATCCAAATATCGATAGTATCGATACCAAGTTGTTGATCGCTATCGGATCGATACTTGCGTGATGAGATCGATACTTTAATGTCAGTTTCGCTCTTGTATGTGCTTGTGCGGTCTCATCAAAGAGGCGACAGCCAGGTTTCTGGACTTCCGCTTCTTCTGTCTCACTCTCTCTCTTTTGTACACTTTTTTAATTGAGAAAAATCCAGAAAAGAAGTGCACTGAACTTTGATTTTATATTTGTATTGTAGTTTCTCAACACTCTACCTCTAAAAAGATTTTGTTTTAATTTGCTCTCATATAATTTTTTTCGCTTTGTTTTTATAAGAAAAAAATGAACACATAACAATGTTTTGGGGATTTTTTTTTACTTACTGCTCTAAGATAAGATAAGATAAGATAAGCCTTTATTCGTCCCACAGTGGGGAAATTCACACACTATTGCTTCTGTTTTTAATAATAAAGTCGCCTTTAAACTTTGCCCAAATTCTGTCCTGGGTTATAACAAAAAAATCCCAAGGACAAACCACAAAAACACCTATGGGTCAGCAGTGTGATGGTACATCAACCTTAAATATTAAAAGTATCGGTATTGATATCGGTATCGGCGATACTGGCCCTGTATTTACTTGGTATCGGATCGATACCAAATCTTGCAGTATTGCACACCTCTAGTGAGGAGGTGAAGCTGTAATGATGGCTGATCTCATGGTTGATCAGGGATAAAACATTACACAGGTGTGACGTCAGAAGCAGAGCTCAGTCGTTGAGCAAAACTGGAATCGTTAGGATTCTTAACATGAGCTAATCAATTTTTTCCCTCAAACATCTCTCTCTCTCTCTGGCATCAGCACGTGACGACGCCACGATCCATCACGCAGACGTCGCTCCGGCAGATAACGCCGGGGCCTAATGCGTCGCCCCGACAGGCAATGCACCTCAGGTTCACGCCGCTCGCACAAATCAAGGCGAAAGTGCTCATCTGGAGAGAAATCTCGCCCGGAATTGCCGTTGACGTGCAATGTATCATCATGTGCGCGACAAACAAAACATCTGCCCGGCATGGGGATTTAAAGCTGCCTGTCGTGCCACGTAGGCGAGCTGTACATCAGTGTAATATGTGTGAGCAGGGTGGAGGTGCTTTAACACAGTAAGTGCATAGCTTAATTACACTTACGGCACATGAGATGAGATTGGAATGGTAATAGCCTTATAGCAGATCAGACTTTAGCTCACTCATTTGAAAATAAGTCATTATTTGCACGCATGTGTGTGTGTGTTTTTTATTGTATTTACTTTGCCAGCTGCCATAAATCCATCATAAATCATGAGTCAATATCACAGTCTCCATTTTCAAATAGTGTGTTATTAAAATGAAAATGTGCTATTCATCCACATGAAGCTAACAAATGACAGATGGAAGCAGGGGGAAAAAAATATGTGTAGTGTAGGGCTGAAAGGGTTAACTTGTTTGACTGATTCACATATTTAAACAGCGCCACATGCTGGCCTCATTATTGCCTTACAGTGAGATGTTCCTGGGTTTGTAGCAGTCTGGTTTCCAACAGGTCCAAAGATGCAGGTTGGGTTATTTGTTGACTCTCAGTTAAATGAATTGTCATGTCTGTTTCTCTCACCCAATGCATGCTGGGATATGCTTTAGTCCATCCTAATGTAAAAAAACAACCAAAGCTCCATATATCTTTACAAGTTCTTGGACTCGAACCCAAATGGAAGAATGATTTTTGACCTCTGAATTATTACCCCAGCTCTGTCACAAAAGCTTTACTCTCCAGCGATGGGGGGGAAAAAAACAAAAGCCGCCGCACAGCAGCCGTGCACCTGGGGGCCGTTTTCATTGTGCTGTTGTGCAGCGTCTTCCTCTTCTTACCATTTTATGTTCCCTCATGAATCCCTTATGTGCTCTCAGGAGCACAATCAAGAGAGCCTTCTGGGCATTTCGCAATGATGTATAGTCCCGGGGAAGTGCAGAGGCGAGGTATCTGTAATACGTGATGTGGTGTTGTGATACGGCTAAACAAGTCCAAGGTCGTCCATTGGTGATTAAGAGACGCCGTCGGCTGGAGCTGGAGATTCTATTCAAGGTTTTCTTTAAATAGTTGTCGGCTAATGGCAAATCAATAACCGAGTGGAGGGATGATTAAACATTCCGTCTTTGACTAATGACATTAAAGCCTGAGCTCCTCATAGCATTAACACTCCTCACCCTCAGAGATGAGCCTGGCACATTTGTACCTCCATCCAACACGAAAAAATTTGAGCGTACGTATGTCTGCAATCGCACGAGGCGAGAGGAAGAGGGCCAAAGGTGCAGCAGATCAGGCTGCATATAAACGGCTCCATCTATTTTCAATTAAAAGATGCCATCGATTGGGGCCCATTGGTATGCATGGGAAAACAGCAGATGAGTGAGGAGTGTTACTAGTTGTTTTTGCCGCCGAGAGGAAAGTGAAGGGCGCTCAAGCAGATCGAGCCGCTTTGTACACACACGTCTTAACACAAATTAACCAAATTATAAATAAATTTGTCATACTCAGGGTGGGGGGGATTCCGGATAAAGGGAGATTAAGGGTAGCAATGCGGTAAACAAAGATAATCCTAATGCTCAATAATGCAACTCACCTCCCTCTCAGAGGATGGAATATATTTGTAGCCACTTATGTACAAATGATCTCTAGAGGCAATCACTCCCTGCGAGTGAGTAAATCAGCAAGCTCCGAATCAATGTTTCATTATATTGTACCATGTAATCAAGAGTATTAAATATTCAAGTTAGTTGCAAAACATTTCAGGAAATAATCTGCTTTAATTCTGACCTGCGCTCGGCAACTGGCCAAAACAGGATACGGTCTAATTTACGCAGAATAATCATCATTTCCACAAAGCAATTAGATTGATAATGTTATTAAACAAGCGCTTTACATCGCCATCAGCGCTTATGTCACGCCGAGGTCTCACTCTTTCTCCCCCTGTTTTGTGATTCCAGCCATCACGCCCGATCATAATGTACATTTATTAGTGTCAAGTAATGGTAACAAGCATTTAATGGATATGTGCTGCGAAATCATGAATTATTCATCCCCGCTAAGACAGTGTTAATGCCTCGCCCGTCACATTACACAGGACGGAGTAAGTATGGCTGACAGCACAATGTGATTATTAATGTTCTCACTGATTTTCTATGCCAGATTAAGCAGATCCATACACAAGCTTTTTCAGCCTTATCCACATGTTTATCCTCAATTTGCAAATTGCTATTCATCACATGGAAGATGTTAACATTGAAGAGCTAATTATGCAACTTCATCAGTATTATTATCTGATTCATTCGCTTTCCTGGATTAAGTCGTGGCTCCAAATTTGGCTTGATGACATTTTAATGTAGTGATGCAACAAGTAGGATTTTGGTGCTGATGCAAGTGTTGAGGTTATTGAGTTTATCCATCTGTGAGTTACCTGCTTCACTAGATGCCGGCATTTCTAACTCTCTTTTGAGTTTACGTCTGAAACAAAACCTTCCATCGATTCCTCCTACCCTACCTTGTGTTTTCTAATGCCCACTGATAAATAAGGGGCACAACAAGTTAACAACCGCCTTTGCAAGAAGTTGAAGCAATTGTATTTTAAGGCCTGGGAAATTGATTATATGTATGGTCATCAATAAAGTCAGTGCAAAGGTATCAGTTTAATTGATTGCCTGAAATTTGTCTGATCTGAAAGTTGATATAAGAAAAAGTAGAAAAATGGTGACACATAGGTTAAGTCTTGCAACTTTATTGGTACTGTAATAATTCCATTGAGAGGGTCAAGATCAATTGCATGTTCAGTATTGCTTTATCTATGTGTTTGGCAAAGCTTAGCAGAAATAATGGAAGCTGGAGGAAACAGACTGCGCTCAGTAAAAAGTGGATTTCAACATTGACACATTCTCTGTATACACATGAGAGAGAGAGAGCAGTTAGCAGTTAACCAGCAACAACTGGCTGCATGTGGTCGCTCTGATTCATATTATTATTATTACTATAAAGGATAAGAGTGATGGTGATGTTGAAGCCTAATTGTGCAAAAAAAATCATTCTGCTCCAGCTTCACGACTCTTGACCAACTGATGACTTGCAGAACAATAACTTTGCACATTGTACATTTTGTTTTGCATCATCTGGTTTCAACTGTTGCAGTTACGGCCATGCATAGTTTTGTAGCTCCTGATATTTTGCACACCTTCACATCAGCTTTGCCATGCATTAAAATGACTCATGAATTATCAGCCACTGATGTCGAATTCTGAATCTGCACAATTTAGCTAATAAAAAAACAAGCATATAAACTAGTGAGCAGTCTTTTATGCAAAATAAAAGATTAGGTTTGATAAGAATTACAGTATCCATCTGCATAACAATGAACGCTTTCACAAAAGCATGAGTGATATTATAATCACAATCAAAACCAAAGTAATTCACAGCCTCGATACAGCAGCATTGTGAGGCCGTAAATGCGGCAGCCTTTTCATGGAGGCATTTTAGCAGCTGAAAAATTGCTGATTTTACCCAAAACGGAGATAATAAATCAACAAAAGTACCCCAGAGTATTTTTACCTAATGTCCAACCCGCTGATGGATTGTACCAAAGTTATGTTCAGGGCAATTAAGCGCACAATTCGTCATTGAATGTGCACGTCTCTGCAGGAACGGGATCCAACAGATAGGCTTGATTGCTGAGAGCAGGACTTCCTGTTTGGTTTATCTTTCGGGTTCGTTCATGTTAATGTTTGCATTCAGATCGCAGTGACTATTTGAAAATTCATTCGACTGTCTTTAGTTTAGGCTGTAACCACATCAGGAAAACAGGCGGAAAGAGACTTGTATCTGTTTCAATAGAGAACAACTTTTTGCATAGTTGACAAGCAAATTTAAAAAAAAAAAGTGCAAAGGAATAATTAATGTTGCCTGAAGCGATGAAACCCCTCATTTTCAGTGAAAATGCCACGGAGACACAAGGCTGAACTCGCAAACAAAATGGGAGTCAGAGGTGGGGACTTGGCGTAGGATTAATGGCCGGTGTTGGAGGCCACTGGATCCCTATGACAAAGTAATGAAAGAAAGACGTATGGCTGGAGTTCAGCCTGGCCGAGCTCGGGGGCCTCCATGCCTGACAAACACATTATGTGCCAGATGAACTGACGGGAGCAGAATACAGAAAAAGACTGTGTTAGTGGAGGAGGCGCAGCATAAACTACACTACATAAAAGACAGAGAGATCAGTGATACAAAGGCCAACATTCAGATTCCCTCCAGCGTGGAGCTTGTTAGCTGCATGAAACCAGCACTTTTTTTTTTTTTTTTTTTTAGTACAGCACTATTCTAGTTACTTATTCATAAATGCCTTTTAAGACAGTGTATTGATATGATTTTAAAATTTGATGCAGAAAGGATTTTTCTGTGATGATTCTGCTGAATGATTCATTTGCAATACTGTGATTCGCTTATGGGATGAAAGGATGAAAAAATAGTCGGACCGGATTTGTCAAACAACATATCAAGGGTTTTTCAGAAGGCACGTGAAGACCAAGTCAGCTGTATTCAACGATCTATGGGGTCATGTTAGTTGAACTTTCGATTCTCATACTTATACTATATTGTGTACAAAATGCAATATTTACTTCAGTTTTGCATCACTATAAGCTAAACATGCAGTTTTGAGGTAACTCAGGATCCTGCATCTGTTGAATGTCGCTGCCTTTATATCATAACTTAGTACCTTGTCACTGTGTTGCTGCAACACAGAGCAATCAATGATTACAGCCAGTCAGCAATTAATTAATGTCATGGCTTACTTATCTTAAATTGTTTGCAAATATCTTTAACGTCGTGTCACAAATGAGGCAAAATTCATCCAAGTAGGAGTTAGCAGCACAACGCCGGGCAACTGCAAGACATGAGACACATCAGAGGGTAAGTGCACAGAGAAATCCAGAGGGCTCAAATGTTTTGTTCTGCAGAATAGTGAAACATTTAGAAGCATTACAAAATAATGAGGGGCCTGTTGCCAGCCTCTGTTATCCTCTCCCAGCTGCCCGGGAGGGACAGGGCGCCGCTCTCTCTCGTCGCCCCCCCCCCCCCACCCTTCACCTCGGCATTAGTAGCTGGAATGGAGAGGGCAGCAACGTGCCACTCAACAGGTCACAACCCGCTGCCTGCAAAGTGTGTGTTTGTGTGTGTGTCTGTGTAGCTCTACATGTTGAGGACCATAGGCAAGACAAGGGCTTTCAGGCCCCTTGCACCCTGATGGAGTAGATCAGGTGTGGCAGCGCTGCCGTGTTCTCACAGAGCGCACAGTGGATGAAACAGAGTCTGGGCCTTCAGCTGTAGCTTCTCAAGCCAAACCTGATTTGGAAGACTCAGGCCCAGGGACACATGCAAGATAGTAGATTTTTAAAAGCATTTGTGAAAGTGAATCTATGCAAAAGGAAAAACACATTCTATACCTATAGACTACACCTTCCATCATTCCATTTTCTTTTGCTTATTCAAGGCCAGGTCATGGTGGCAGCAGGCTTGCAGGGTCGTCCTCTCCCCAGCAAAGTTTTCCAGCTCCTCCTTGGGATCCTGAGGTTTTCCCAGACCAGATGAGATATATTATCCCTTCAGTATGTTCTGGGCATCTAGACCCTGATCAGATGCCCGAACCTCCTCAACTGGCTTCTTTTGAAGTAAAGGAGCATTGACTCTGAGCTCCGTCTGGATGTCTGACCTGCTCACCCTATCTTGAACAGTGAGCCCAGCTACCATTTGTTGGAAGCTCATTTTGGCTGCTTGTGTCTCATTGTTTTGGTCTTTACCCAAAGCTGTTGAGGACTGGAACATAGATTGACAGGTAAATCAAAAGCTCTGCCTTACAGCTCAGCTCAACAGTCCAGGACAACACCTGCATTACTGCTGATGCCGCACCAACCCGCCCGTCCATCCATTTTACCATTAGTCCTGAACAACACCCCGAGACACTTGAGCTGCTTTGCTTGGGGCGCTAGCACACTCACAACCCAGAGGGAGAGAACCATGGCTTCAGATGTGGAGGTGCTGATTCTCATCTCAGGCACAAACCTCCTCACTGCATCATCACAGCTGCCTATGGAGATCCTGTCCATGAAGAGCATAGGCCAACACAGCACGTCTTCAAAATGCTCAAACTGCAGGTTGTTGTTTTTTTTCAAGAGTTTGGGTTTTGTTTGTCACAGCCACGGCCTGGGCGACACACTCCAGTTTTACTGTGAACAAAGCCACTTCATGGGGAGTGGGTGAGTCACTTGTGGCCTTTCTAAAGGGAGCGGATTGCATCCCTTGGGAAATTAAGGAGCTGGTGTAGCACACAACAATGCTATTCCTGGATTATCAACTGTCCCTTTCGCCGCAATGTTCTGGCTCCAAAGAAAACTGGAGACGGGGGACTCACTGTGTACCTGCGTTCACACTATATGTGTTTTGCACATGGTCTGATCTGTGCATTGAAGAGGTGCAGTGTCCAGCAGGGTAATCAGCTTACCATGCGAAAGGTGCAAACTCTCATGTCTGTGGATTTCGGGAACAGGTGCTACCTCTGTTTTACAAGTGGAAAAGTAAGAAGCAGTAGGAAGCTAAAAGAATGGGTTATTGCCCCTGCACCATTTCAAACTGTGTAGTAGCAGGCAGCCTTACTCTAACGGCCCAGACCGGTGATTTGTCCTGTCGAGCTGATGCACGATCTAACAGACTTTACACGTGGTAATCAAATCTGAGAAAACACCGGCGAGCGTACACACACCACACTTTGATCCCAGCTCTTTCTTTCTGGCACCTTTTTTTGTTAAAATCTGAAAACCAAACAAAACAAATCATCCACAAAACATGTCGCACATTGCCACAGAAAGGAAAGCATTATTGAAGGACAGTGATGGAGACATAATGCCTCATTGTTGCACTGGTACATTCCATTCATTCCAGTGCGATACTACAAACTGGAATCCACAGTAGAAAAGATTTTTTTATCTGCTACACAGCTCTGAACAGGTCCGCTGGCAACGGCAGTAAACAGGTGGACAATGGTGAGGAACATATTACGCACTTGGCTCATAGATAAGTACTATGCAATTGGCCAATAGATCAGAACAATAAGCATTAAAGCAGTGCAGCGGGGTCAGGGGGAGGAGGAGAGAGAGATGAACTCAGCAAGCCCTGGGCGTCTTAATGATGCCCAGCAGATACTGTAGAGAGTACAGTGGGAGAGAGGAGACAGTAAAAATGACTCAGTGCGTGCCCATGCATCTGGCCTGCAGCACAGTGAGATGAATGGTCGGGAGAGAAGAAGTGTATATTTGCAGATAAAAGAGAAAAATAAAATATGACATCGGCGCTGCTTAATGTTATACTTACTGTAAACACACTGAGCCCTGTGCAAAATGAAAAGCCGTCACTAAAGAAAGTCAGACGAGACTCGCTCTGTGCACAATAGTACAACAAGCACAGGAGTGGTTTTCGGCTTTAATGCTTTCTGACGGCGATTTTCACCGATTATTCCTTGTATTTTACAGTGTTCCCAGTCTGTGTGGCGACAAAACCCTCCTGGCAAATGTATCATGAAATGCAGACACTTTATCCCCTGAAAGACTTTTGTGCTTAGTTGAGTTTAACAATGGCTCGTGCACCTGCTCACTCATGTCACAGTGAGAATTATTGGTACCAATTATTTCAGCCTCATTAAGTTTCATACAAATATAACCTAATATTATGGCTACCATGACCTCTATATATGAATTATAAGGCTTTGTGTATCATTACATCTTCTGCATCCACTTCTCAATGGCGACCTGATGTTCCACCTTCAGAGCCACATTGTTACATCTCCAACATTTGACTCTGATGTGCAAATTGAAATTGTACATAAAATCAGGTGGAAACAAATAGAATTCAAGTGGTATGTAGTTTGCATTTGTGATTTATTTCCTGAAAAGTTTGTCACCTGCCCTGTGGTCCGCCATATCAGGTACTCATTCCCTTCCCTAAAATCTGTGCTTTCAATGATCAAATAAAGGCACAAAATCATTTTATTTGAGATTTGCACATTCAGTTTTTGGCCAGATTTTTTTTTAGAAAATGCCTATTGTTGCAGACAGCCGTTGTTAAATCCAGCCAAGAAGTATAGTAATCAGTCGATCCACTGGTTCCAAGCAGCTGCTATTGTTTAGGTTACACTTGCATATACTATGTGTCTTGGTGAATTAAACAACTGCAGCACGATCTGTCATGCATTCGTATCCACCTTAGGTCAGCTTCGCGGGCAAAAAGTAAAATGAATAAATAAATGTACCTCGGACCAAATTGCAAGTAAGCACGCCGGATGTGCTGAAACTGAAAAGCTGCAGACGAAATCCCAGATGATACGTTTTTTGTTATGACTGCGTGACATTGAAAAACAGAAAAGCTGAAATAGAAAAAGGAACTTTTACAAAGGAAACAATCCAAACACGACCTGAGGGTTTTAGGAGGGATGTTTTTTTTTTCCTCTCCACCTGCTTTGGGTTAAAATAGCTTTGGATAAGACATTATCAGAGCAGACCGTTGGTGAGGGTCAGGATTTTCTTATCGCTTTGTCGGAGGATCTCGGAATCGTACAAGTTAGCCCGTAGATTGGCAGTTCCATATCCCTGCAATGAATAAAGTATAAGTCTCGGTATGAAATCAATTGTTTGTTCTCTGTTGCATCTCAGGCAGAGAGAAATTGTTTTGCCTCGGTGACTGTCACCGGTTTCACAGTTCTTTCATTACCTCTCTGTGACAATGCCGCTGACAGAGAAACGCCTGAAACTGTAATGAGTGTAGATCAATTTTTAATCATTAGTTTGACAGTGATGATACAACACCCTTTATGGCGCTTTGCTTTGTAGAAGGCCCGCTGTGTGCTTTTTTTGTAAGAACTGGTGAAGATGAGATTCTATTCAATTTGTTTTCTGTAGTAAAATGTAGAAGGAAAGCACTTTTATCACAGCAATAATAACCTCAATTATCACTCTGTTTAAATGAGAGAATGCTTTTGTTATTCAGTCGATTGCAGACAGTTTAATGTCATATAAAAGTTGGAAAAACAATCTTAACTTGCTGCTGTTTCCAAGGTCAAAAATGAACTCATGTGCAAAATGGTGGCATCTATTAGTCGGCATCTTCCCTTTTTATCAATTTAAGAATAATTTTCTGTCTCATTCTGCAGAATCCCATAGATTCTACTTATGCAAAGGCAAGAAAAAGACCAGAAATGATAAAATACAGGGTTTGAGCCAAGCCAACATCGGAGATCCCGTAACTCAACCGGGGGGGGGGGGGGCGTCCACCAATTTTACACCATTCGTGCACAAACATGCAGCACACGCTCGTCTGAATGCGATTTTAATCACATTCTCCAGCCGAGGCGACGACAGATGAAAAATAAGCCTCTTCTGACAAACGGCGGCGACGTCTCACTGCCCGACTGCTAACAATACGGAGAGAAAAAAAAAAAAACAATTGTGTGAGTGGCAGCCCCACAAGACGGCAGCCTTCACAGGGAAATAAATTGAAATTTGAAAATAATATGTCTATTTCGCATCACTGGTGGGAGCAGATTCATTTGTTGCTTTGACAATCTGTTATTTGGAAACAAAAAAAAAATGACTTCATTTCACCGCTTGGTAATCACTGTAATCACAAATGTTGGTGTGTGTGTGCCTGCTTGCGATACAGTATGTCAAAAGACAGGGGGGGGGGGAGGCAGGGAGAGAGCTGCGGGCTGACCCCATAGTGTGCCCTGTAACCATGTCGGAGGAAAATGAACATCAAAACAACTCAAGATATGCTTGGGCTAACACGTCGGGACTTCAGCCCGCTTCTCACTGGCACTCCCCAACTGTTGGAACCGACAACCATTTTCAACTCATGTTTAATCGGTTTAGAGCCGCTCATGCGTGTAATGCACATTTATCATGAATGAACAATGCCGGCCCACCCACCGAACACAGTAGCTCGTCGCCCCACATGCCAAAACATCCATTTATGTTAACCGCAAAACAGTGTCGTGTATTTTTTTTTTCACTTCATTTTGACAGGCTTATCCTTTCCCTGCACTTCCATTGTACAAATTTAATAATGTTGCTCGACACTCAGCAAAGGGGGGCTGAGAGTTTTTGCTGTGGAGGGATGTTCAGTATGTGAGGCCTTGCCCTTGTTGTCTGCCCTTATAATTACTCAGTATCTCCGCATTGAGGTCACTATGACAAATTGTGGCAGATTATTTTACTGTTTTGTTTGAGTGTAATTTGTGGGAAAAGTAAGATACTGGAATTTGAATGAGAGCAAGGCTGCAAGAGATCTGAGAGAATCCTGGTCCTGTTTCAGACTGCATGCAAATGTGGCCCTTGAGAGATGCAACAGCTATTCCAGTGTCATTAGGTCACATCCAGAGCAGCGTGTCAGCCACATCCACGACAGGATGCTTCAGGTTTGATGTAATCCCGTGTATAAAAGTCTGTTCATTTTCAGCACCTTGGACAGCGACTGCTACACAGTCAGTGCTCATTGTCACATATTTGATGCAGCCTTTCAATCTCCTTTTCGAGGCATGCCATCCTCTCAGTAAGTCACTCACACTCACGAGTGCCATCCTGTATTCGTCCTAATCCCACGTCCCAGCAAAAAAAAAAAAAAAGGCTTGTGTGGTTTGGAGGTCACGCTAACAGAGTGTTAGAAATATGGTGCTACCTTCATGTGTCTGATTTTTCATAAATCAGAATCTCGGTGCTTTATACTTTTCATAGCTTTGGCATAAAAAAAAAAAAACACCAAAATAAAGCAATGCACTGACTGTTTATGTGACGTCACACCATGCTTGTGGCCAAAGAAGTGAAGCAAAGTCTGAAACTGTTGGGCGAAAAACAGGCCTTGTCAATCATTGATGAGTACACCGCTCTCCCCTTACCACAATGTTAACTACTTTCGAAATATAACCGTGTTTATTCATAAATTATGAATCGAGCCGGACCTTGAATCCCTACCACAATGCGCTGGGTTAAAATATTTATTTTTTTCCACAACAAATATATATATGTGTATTTTCTTACCGGCTGAACGTCTCTTCTGAGGTCCTGCGTGTGGAATGAAAACTAAGTGAAGATGACTCACTTGTTTTGTCTGTGCGGACTGGTGGAAGGTTTATAAGACCAGACACTGTTTTTTTTTTTAGTCTTGTCCAGACTTTAATCCTAGTTTATCCTATTAAACATCCTCTCCCCGGACGAGTTATGCTTTAACAGCAAAACAGTCTTTCCACCCCCTGGAAGAAAATCTATAGAGCAAAGCGCTCATCTATAGACTCAGCTGTGATCTTTGTAGTGATATTTCCTGGATAAGTCATCCCATATTACCAGGGTCATTAAATCTTCCGCTACTGGCTGCTGTGCTCCAGCTAGGAGCGGTAATAGCCTCCCGGTGTCAAGCTGCGAGGGGCTCACCTTTGAACAGCCCGGCATGGGGCGGAGAAAGCCCTTTCATGTCCGTAATCATGAGATGCATAATCATGAAACGGCCGTGGATTGCCTGTAATGTTGATGTGAAATGATCGAAAGCGGCTGCCGACAAAATGAATGAAAGACATTAATAAATTAACTTTGAAACCTTTTTTTTCCCAGTTATTAGAATGAAATTGTAATTCCAATCAAATCCTCTATTTGAGAAGCTGCATTAATTCTAATACAGATTTGAGGTCTTTATATCATAGTGTCACTGTTTTGTATTAATGCTGTCACTCATCCCTGCATTTCACCCAATCACACATCCATACATTCATCAACAAAAATATCAGGTTGAGTTGATGTTTTCAAAAAATATTTCATAATGCGTTATTATCTTATTTAATATTTCCTCCTTTGAATGAACTGACATATCTATGATGAAATAACACTGACAAGGCCTGAGTCTGATCTGAACCCAAATGCAGCACCACAAGACAAAGTTTCAAAATAAAAGATCTTTAATGAAAAAAGGTGAAACTCAAAATCACTCTTAAGAGGAAAATGCAATAACAAAGTACAACAGAAAATCACTCCAGAGAGATAACCATACAAAGTACTGAACTGAAAATCACTCAGACGAAGCTGAGGAAAAACAAGACATGAGCTAAACAAAGTATCAACAGAAAAGGCAAACCTGACAAAGAGAACACTGAACACGAGGCGTGGGTTACCAAAGTAAAACAGGAAATGACGAGACAACATGAGACAAGACATAATGCAAAAAAGTAACTTAACGCTTTTTCTCAGTCATGACAGACACAAGGGTTATATGATGCAAATTGTTCTGACAAAAAAGCAAGAAATGATAACACTCATCGTAATTCTTACTGAAAATTTATGTCAAATTTTATGATTTTATTGATGAGATCAACATTATGATGTGGCTTGTATAACACTGGAAGATAGGCGACTGAATTTCCTTTCGTTAATTCACAGCCCGTGGTTCTCAGGTCAACTTTCCACAGCTCTGTACTCCCCCTCCTTCATGGGTCAATCACTGTACTGGCTCATTCTTGTACTCTGGTGGTAACCCGCCACAGTGAAGTGCTTCCAGCTCAAATTCCTAAATCACCAACCTTCCAAACACCCACTTATAAAAAGTGAGAGGGGGCAAGACCGCACTGTTGAATAATAGAAGTCACCACTTGAACAAATTTAAGCTACTGAGTTGTTACCATTGTCGAGGTTTTGTTCAAATCAACCATGCAGCTCCAGCCCACTGCTATTTTTCCTCACCTCCTCTGAAACAGAGCTTCAGGAGAAAACACAGCACCAGCCCACTGATATTTCTCTTTCTTAAGACATGAAAGAAGGTTATGGTTGTAAAGTTCAGAGAACCTATAAAAGAGCTGCTTCTTTTTTTCCCCCGCTTTACAGCAATGAAAATGAGTCCATCCGTTTATTTTATTGTTACTTCAGACAGAATGGAGATAAGGCCGCTGAAGAGAGAGGCTGCACTTTGACTCCGCGATGGTGCACACCTGTTGAGGAGAGCACATCAATGCGCTCCTCAGCTCTTTGCAGATTTCATTTGCATGAGATTGCAACCATAAAACAATATTGTGTGTTTTAATTTGTTATAAGACATTCAAACCAGTCACTATTGCTGCCTGGGTTCCCTTGGGGATAAGTGAGTCCTGCTCCTCTTGGTGTGTGCTGGGACGAAGAGGTGATTGGTTGACCAGTTCACTCCATAAGGAGACTAGGACAGGGGTGCAGTTTTTGTTAGCCTCCTTTCCTCCTCTTCATTTTTTTTTTTTTTTTTGAGGTGGTTAGTTATGAGTTATGTTTATTACCTCGTGATTGGATTTGTTTTATTTATTATTTTGTTTATTGTTTTTTTTTGTTTTTTTTGGCCTCTGAAGCTAAAGCATGTCAACCATTAAGTGTGTGCTGGGACCAAGAGGCGATTGGTTGACATGTTCTTTATGTATAAGTGAGTGCTGCTGCTTTTAGTATGTGCTGGGACGAAGAGGTGATTGGTTGACCAGCTCACTCCATAAGGAGACAAGGACAAGGGTTCAGTTTTTGTTAACCTTGTTTTCTCTTGCTCATTTGAATTGAGCAGGTCTAAGTTATATTTATTACCTTGTGGTTTAAATTCGGGGTTTTGGCCTCTGAAGTTAAAGCATGTCAACCAATAAGTGTGTGCTGGGACCAGCAGGCGATTGGTTGACCAGCTCACTCAATAAGGAGACCAGAACAGGGGTGCAGTTGTTGTTAACCCTGTTTCCTCCTGTTTATTTTAGTTGGGGAGGTTAGTTGTCTCTGATGCACACAATTCCATGAACAGCTGCTGTTGTGTAAACATGAAATGATTAACTTAACGTGTTGCATCCAAGGAATAACACGAGCTGTCATTTGTACAGGAACATGAGTATAAACACTGGTTAAATATAAATACATTTATTAGTGTCCTCCATAATATGTTCATATGTTCAGTTAAAACGTGTAAAAATTCCACTTGCATTGTTATAGGCCAGATCAATTTGTGCAAGCAGGGTACAGGGAAACAAGAGATAGGAACCCAAATGCAAAAAAACAGGCAGACAGGTGATTTAATGGGGGCGTGCAAAAACATATCAAACTATGACACAAGCCCAGCATCCATGGAAATTACATCCATATTAGCAGGTCACAATTTGTCTTTTATGTAATTCAGTATATTCCTCAATCAACCACTTTGGAATTCTTGTCTTGCCTATCATTAATATTATAATTAAAAATATCTTCCTTGAACCATTTCTTTGCTTTATAGTATCACTATTTCCTCCTGCTGTCCATTGTTTTTGCTAAAAATTTATGAGCCTGCAAAACCACTTGCATTAGACATATGGTTTGCATATGCTGAGAGGAAGCCAGCAAAATCTATGTTCCACCATTTGCTTTTAATGTACACAACTATTCCTCTCAGGAACTTCGTCATCCTTAATTGACGATAATAAAACATTTCCACACGATCTTGACTTTTCTCGTGACCTACAATTAATCTGCTTTTACAGTCAGCAGCTATTTTTTTTTTCTTTCCACGAATGATAAAGTCTCATTTATTAGCACAGGTACTTAATCTTAGGACTCATTGGAAACATCTGGTTGATGAATGACTTGCATGAAATTAAACAGCGAATGAACACAGAGGGTGTCGCGGATGATCGCTTATCGCTCCTGGGGTATCCTGGGTAATGAACACATAAATTACACCATGTTTGGGCAAAGTGAACGCCGCTGCCGTTAACATGAGATTGGTATGTTTGGAAGGGCGATGTCACCACAGGAAGTAAGGAGGACCAGTTTGACAGTGTGTCTAAATGCAAATACCGTCTGACATGAAGCTGACATTTTTTTGATTTATGGAATTCATGCACGAAACTCATGTAGTTTAGAGCAATGACAACACAAATGATCCACTTTTGAATATATAATAAATTGCTCATGTTATTGCTTAATGCAAAGTTGAAACTACAACATCCATATGCAACAAACATCACACGTCGTTTTTTGGAGGGTTCTTCTAAAGAGCTTATAAGTCCTCCTTTTAGGAATCAACGGTTTCCACATGTTCTCAATAACATGACAGTCAGCGTCAGAAACACATTAGGAGGTGATTGGGGAGTAGAAATCCTGTGGTTAGGATTCATTACACACACCAGGGATAGCATGAAGCGCTTCATATATAATGCGATTTTTCTAGCCACTGGGTCCTCTCGCTTGTTTACCCCCGGAGCATAAAGAAAGAAGAAAGGAGGAAGGAAAAAGAGGAGAGAGAGAGAAAAAAAAAAGAAACAGAGCTGAGGAGAAGTTTGCTCGAGGCCTTTGCCATGGTTTTGTGTCTTCTGGCATTTGCAATTAGCACCAGGCTGCCGAGTGACACTGAGAAACAGATGCTGTCCATCCGTTTGTCACGACGCTTATTTCTTTCTTTGTTGGGCGGAGATTGTGCCCTCATGAACCGAGTGTGTGTGTGTGTGTGTGTGCATCCTTCTGAGCAATGGAGCTGCCCTGTAATGAGGGTATGACTACTTGTCTTCAAACGCTGACTGTTAATTATACTCCCCTTCATTGTGTGCGCATGTGCACTTGTGTGTGTGTGTGTGTGTGTGTGTGTGGTGCATGGTGCATTAAAAGAGAGAGGGAGAGAAAAAGAGGGAGGTGTAATGGGAGAGAGGGGAACAAGGGATCAAATGGCAATCTAAAGCTATTCAGCGGCTTATGACACACACATGATTGGGTCACAGTGTACAGTAATAGTCGCAGGCCATCACTGATATATAAATGTTTTCACACACATAGATTCAAACACACACACAACAAAAACAGGCATATGCTCAGTTTTCTTTACTTTTCAGCCACACAACGCCAGATTTTTCTAAACATCCCAAACAACACAAGGGAGCTGCAACAAAGGCAGGGACGTGGCGCCGTCAAAGATAATTGGTAAACCGTGAAGCGTCGTAAAAACTCCTCGCCTTAATTGGCTCCATTCTTCCAGTAAGTAAGTCGGAAAGTGGCCGAACAACGAGCGCGCAAAGAGGTATGAATGATTTATGGTCAACACTTTTAATTTTAAATCAGCTGGGGGTTTTTTGCGGTCGGCAGCTGGGTGTTAAACTTGAGCCATTAATTAGGACTCAGGGCTATCTGTTGTGTAACAGCAAATGTGGATTCGCGTTGCTCTCGACAGAAACATTGAAACCCTGAGCGCAGGCAGACACGTCGCGCACATGCTCAGAAAGCAGCTTTGGCGATATCGCCGATGTCAATGATGCAGGTTATTACTTATTTATTTGATCATGTTATAGATTATTTTATTTTTAAAAAAAAACCCAGCTGGAGTCAAACTGATGCAACCATGCTGGGATGGGCTGCAACCATTCAACCACCACGGCTCTGAACGTTTTTACCTTATTTTGAAAGAGTATCTTAAACATGAAGCCAAGTTTTATCTTCTTACAAGAGCTTAAGAACTTTCTTATCAGTCCTGTTTCCAGATATTAATTGAGCTAACTTTGAAGACAATAGCATTTTGAGATACTTTACCTTGAATGCCCGACAGTTCCTCTCTCATATGAAGCTTTGCAGGCTTAAATCTAAGTCTTTATTTATTAGAGGCTGAAACTAAGAGGCTTAAAGTGAAGCCTACATCGACACATGGAATCTACTGTGATGACATATTTTCTATTTACATCACCAGACAAGTATGGAATAGGGATATTTTTCTCTGCACACTCACATGTATACTGGACAATATACATAGATGTTGATACATACTTATCCTGAATATAATAATATATAGCATGCTGGATTAAAACAGTCCCACAGCTCCTATAGGGTTAAAGATCAATCCACTTGTTGCTTCAGTACAGTGGCATTCATTTCTACTTTGCATCACTGAGGACATTCTTGCAGTCAAGTACGAGGGCGTCCAGTTTGTGTCGCTAGGGTGAAGACGATCCAGCTGGTTCATCGAGTGCATGCATCAAAAAAGACATGCAGCGTATTTATGCAAAAACATGTTTCAGATTGTAATTACTTCTCTTAGCATAAATCCTCTGCAGGGCCCATGAGGGACTCCTGTAATGCCTGATTGGTTCGGGGCCTCCGTCCAAAACGTGAGAGTAAAACATATTAATGAAGGAATTTTGTCATTTGGATAAAAGGAAATTCTGGGGCTTGTTAGAAAACACTGCTGCTCCAAGTTGTTGAACACAACTATTATGTTTACTGTCCACACAAGGTTTAATCTTGTACCCTTGTATTACAAGTGTAAAATCTAACCAGCCCATCATGAGGCGTTTAACGCTACCAGCTTCTGTAATGGGGCTTCACTTTTCATAATTTTGCAGGGCGAGGAAAAAAAAAAAAGCAGGATGTATTTCTTTTTATATGATTTCGCACAGCCAACATTTACGGCCATTTATGAACCCGCTTTCCCCCATAAGTCACAGCTCACATTGTTAGGTCCGGCACCAGGTACGGGGAACCGCTTCCACGGCCTCCGCGCAGTAGTGAAAGATTAACAAAGTGTAAATCAAAGTACTTTTACACATGAGGCATGATGGGTGAGATCAATCACTGCCGGACACTGTGGACAAGCCTATTACAGCAAGTGCCACATGGTGTAAATCTTTCTCAGACAGAGGCGGCGGCGGCGAGCTTTGAGATCAGAATTGACGAGTGAATTATCGCCAAATTATAAAATTGCACAGAGGAAGCAAGATGGACCATTTGAAAATCTGAATATTCAATTTTTTTCTCACAAAAAAATTCTCTCATATGTATCTCTTTCATAGCTCAAAAACAAATCTTCTACATAAAGTGTGAACTGATCTGATATCACAACTGAGTAAATTTCCCTTTGCCTGCTATTGAGACAGACTTAGGTCTATTACGGCTCCATAGGATACTTTCCACCAGTGTCTCTTTGACAGAGCCATCACTTGAGGTCCATTACTCTCTGTCTGCTCCTTCTACCAATAACGCCGCTGCAACCATTGTGAGGGATCTTGATGGAAAATGAGATGCTTGTTGGCAGCTCGGTGTAGCAATACCGCGGTGACCCGTAACATGTCATAATGAAATGGAGGGAGGAGGAAGCGATGGGAGGAGGAGGAAGAGGAGCATGCTTGATCAAAAATTATGAGTGGATTGAAAAGAAGGAAAAGCCATAGTTGTTTTTTTCTATATTAATTTTTGGGTTTTTTTTGTTTGTGAGTTGCTGAAATTGTGAATAAGCTTAGATTAAGTTAGTATTTCAGGTGTCTGGAATGAAAATGCTGAAATGTCATTCTACTAGAGGATCAATTATGTACAGTAGAAGAATATTGACAGTACAGTCCTTCTCCAGTCAGAAACAATAGAGTCATATTTTTATTTTAAATGCAGCCACAGATATGTTTCTGATTCTGCAGCCACTATAGTTTCTGATGGGTTTCCCAGCAATGTGGGCACATTCTCCAGTCCAGTAACACACTCGATCGTCCAGTTGTTATAATGGTGCATATTTCAGTATGTACCCTTGGAGGCCATGACCACTTTGGGAAATCAGGATCTGCCCCTTCACTTTTTCAGCGCCAGCAAAACAGCATATAAGGGAAAAATAGAGCAGTAGAAGGGGGTGACAAAGCTGAGCAGCGCTGTCTCCGATGATGACTGCAGCAAGTTGGCAAGGCGTGACAAATAATGGTCAAGGGGAAGCTGGTTCAGTAGTTCAGTGCAGACGGGGCGACAAAATATGTTGTGTCCAGAAATATGCTCAGACTGCTTGTACCGACTGTCAAAACAGAAACTCGACATCACGTCAGCGTCGACACTCGTAACAGATCTAACTTGCTCAGTTTAAGGTCGGAATTGGTTTAAAGGTCAAAAAAACGTTTTCTGAGTTAAATCACAAAATCACATTGATTCAAACTTAGGTTACAAATACAGATAATGATAGTGTTTTTTAATAAGGAACAGACATCTGTGCAACATCCTTATATAAGGTAACACAAGATGAGAATGGATGGAGAGAGGGAAGGGAGGAGAGGATGTAGTTTGATTACTAACACTAAAGTAAATTATTTTTATTCTTCACAGCTTCCTGTTTCGCTATCTTTGACAGCAAATGTTTATTTAGAGGTGGAGAGTTCAGCTCCTGGCCTGGAGAGTATCCAGGTGTTTACGTGTTTGCCTGGAGTTGAGGAAACAAAGCACCAAATCCAGAGGGAAGATGCGAGATGTCTCACCATCACGGTCACTTTCACCCTGAAGTTCTTTCTCACCGCGGCCTGGCAAGACTTTAAGTTCAAGGATGGATGAATACCAGCTGAGCCGGCTTTGAGCTTCGAAGCTGTGAGTTCTCTGTTTGCTGTTTATGATGCAAGCTAGCCTGTTGAACTTGGTGTTAGCATGTTGCGTGGCTAACGTGGCTGGTGTGTTGCATTGGGTTTAATGTGTCATTGAGTGGCAGTCAAGAGAAATTGTGTTAAGCCTCATTTGGAGCCAACTACACAATGAGACTGGCACGTTGGACGCCGGTGAGTGTTTTCCATGTTGCTTGTTGAGGAGCTAAAGTGTAGCATTGCCTTAGCTAGCTTTAGCTTTGTTTGTTGTTATATGGAAGCTGCTCTGGGATTCTCACTTGTGTGTGTGTGTGTGTGTGTGTGTGTGTGTGTGCGCGTGTGTGTGTGTTGGTGTTGTTGCTGCTGTATACACATTTATATACATTTATATACAGCTACATGTATGAACACAAACATGCATGAATTCATTTGCTTGGCAATGTTGTGCTACTTTTGATTAGCACCCAGCAGCTAGCTCGCTCACACCATAAAGCTGTAATGTTAGTGGCCCATTGAGCAGTGAAGCAGGGACTGACATGGATCAGATTCCTGCTTGAACATGTGTCATTGTAAAGTTTTCGGTTCAGGGGTGATTATTGTGTTGATATTCTCAGTCAAAGTGCAGCTGGACTCGGTTACATATGGCCTCTTTAATCAAGTACAGTGTGATCAAACAGGCCTGGTTGCCTAAAGTCAGTGGACATGTATGTAAATAATGTCCCATGTATGTTGAAGGCAGGTAGAAATGAACACAACTTTGAGTCATTTCAGTCCTTGAGTAAACGAGATAACATTGGCAATATATTTTAACTTGGCAGAACGTACCCAGAATCACTTGAGCAACAGTTAGAGACAGTTTCTGCCTGTTTTATTAGAAGACTTTCTTTGGCATGATATAATGCTCTCTTTTAAACTCCCATCATCCATCTTCTTAAGACAGTTGTGTTTTTGAATGTCAAGACCACAGAGACCTGCAGTTCAGTTGGGTTTTCAGTAGCACAGTTGAAGGCTTCTAAGTCTGAATAAAACACCACTCTACAACTTCAACCTGAGCATGAGCATGAATATGTTGAATGTTAACCACACTTGATTCAGTTTTTCGTGCCAAAAACATTATTTTTTCAACCACCAACTAACTTTTAGCTTTACTTTAGCGCTTGAATGACGCTTACATCTCGGTAAAAACCAGCCAAGTCTTGCAAATACAGCATCGTTTAATCCGAGTGATAAACATGAGTTTTGGTTGAGACTTAGTCGAGCTATTTCTAAAATAACCCGACCTAACACTGCCTCTTTTCTCCTCTTGGCACAGCTAATAAAAGTAACCCACACAAGCGTGATCTCTCTCGCCCTCGATCTCACAGTAGGACCAGAGGAGGAGGAGGATTCATGCATAACAATCTTTGACTAAAAACATCCGATTACAGCTGATTCATCTCTTCCTCTCCGAGGTCCGCAGAGGTTTACATCCTCACAAGTTAATCACATTAGGTCTCCAAATAATCATGTTTGTGTTGGGCCTTACGAACATGCGTAACAAAATACCAGAAGCGCATTTGGAAGGCTTGATTCCACTTTCTCGCAGCCATTCCTCTCGACCCTGGTGAACAGGCTTTGCTCGACACAAATAACATTCATTGCTCAATCTCCTCTGAAGTACTAATGTAATGTCCATCCTAAAATGAGATTATCCGACAGTTTGTCCTCCTCAAGCTCTTGCACAGTTCAATCAATATGAAAAACTTCAACGACCACAATAGCTTTAACAGCTTCCAAATATAAAACGCATAAATAAATGTTCCAACTACCTCCTAACACTCAAGCTGCACAGCACCTCCAGGCTTCCACAAAATATGTCCCTCTAAAACTGCAGGATCATGCATTTGCCCTTTTGCAATCAATACTTCTTGCAGCTGCTACAACATGAGTCGCCGCTCCTTCCCCACATGTTCGCCTAATTATGAACATCCCACTCAGAACAAACGTTTAAGCCTAAACGCTCCAATTGCAATCTTTATAATATGTGTCAGTTACAGTCTTGTTAATAAATGTTAAACGCTGCTATGAATTGCAAATCATTTGCAAGCAACGCGGTAATGGAGGTGTTTAAATGCGAGGTACGCATCCTTGTCCGTAAGGAGAAATGCAGGATTGATTAGACATTCTGTGCTCAAATTGTTCTTCCTGTAGCCATTAAAGTATACCTATTGTGAAAAGATATAATGCAAAAACAATTCCACATAATGATCATGGCAATTGTTTCCTCTTTTTAAGGATGCATAGATATAATATGATGCACGTCGCTGCATTCGCTCTTGTGTGTAGTGAGAGCGATAAAAGTGAAAGGGAAATCCTTTTTTTAATTCCATATGCGATCAATGTGAAGTGCAGCGTGTATTCAAACTAACTTTTGGAGGATAAACATAGCACAGTTTGCAATGCAACAACATTTGATTGAACAAAATATGAAAGTAAGTGAAGGAAATTTGAAGGTGGCCGTCAAACAAAAATACTCAAATAAAAAAATAGATGACAGGAGAAAGAAGGTAAATATGCATGTCTGTTTAAAGATTTCAAAAAAGAAGTGTATTTTCAGCCATTGTTTTAAAATGTCAAAATATTCCACCGCCCTGATATTCTCAGTGAGACTGTTTCATAGCCCGAGGCCACAAGTGCGAGAAGATGCTTCACAACTCCGGTTGAAGTTCTCGAAGCGACCAAAAGGTCAGAGTTGTAAAATCTTTAAGGCGTTGAAAATGGTGCATTTCATGGGCAGATTGTCAGAGGAGTCAATGAACATGTACAATGAGACATTTTTTTGACTGCTTCCTGCATTTTGTAGAAGCTGAAGCTGAATTCTAACAAAGTGCATCACATCCATAAGCCTATTCTGTCATTGCAATAGAATGAGGACTTCCTTATAAATTGATATAAATATTATGCTTTCTTTGCACACTAAACCAAAGAGAAGGAGTTGGTCCAAGAACAGAGCCCTGGGGGATTCCACTCACTCAAAGCTTTAGTTACTCTCAACCAACCAAAGTTCTCCCTTAGAAGTAGAAATAATCTACACCAATTAAAAACTCGACACACATGCCAGTGTACTTATGGAGCCCATCAAGAAGAATTTCATCTTCAGCTGTATTAATTGCAGCAGTCAGGTCCAGCAGCATGAAATCAGCTTCTTGGAATTGGTTTTGATTCTCAAATCATTGACCACTTTCACAAGTGCCGTCTGTGTTGTAGTGGGCCCGCGGCCCAGTATGAAGCTTTCCAAAGATGCGCTACATTTCAAGATAACCTAGCTGCTTGAATACTACTTCTTCAAGCATTTTCACAAGGAAATGTTGAGTTCAAAATAGACCACTAATTACTGTACTATCTGCTGGATGATCAAGGCTGGTTTTCTATTTACAGACTCTGGCTTCCGTGCAGGGAGAAGAAGGGTGTTTTTTGCCAGGGGGAGTGGACTGTAGTGTGAATGTTATCTGATGGGCAGCTGTAAACAGATTTATGCTTTCTATTGACTTATTTTTTGAAATGGAGAAGAGAGTTGAAGTCTTGACATGAGCTAACACCTCTCTAAGTAAAGTGGTTCACACATTTAAAGACGAATACATTCCTTGGCACATATTATGATATGTATTCTCTCAATTGCAGTATATATTAAATCGTTTATATAAACTATTCCAGAAGATAATCAACCAGCTGTCTTTGCAAAGGTCAGATTGGAAGAATAATACTTCCACTACCTTATTGTTCAGTGCCAGGTTCAAGTACATTATTTTAAGTTATTAGTTTTATGTGTGTGTGCACATCTTCTTGGGACTAAAATGGAAACAAACAAGGGACTAAAGCGCTGTGTTTCATCGATATCTTCTTTCAGCATGGAGACTTTCTCCTTGGTTAAACATTTATGTTGCAGTCCACATGTGCAGTATTTACTGATTTGGTGGAGATGGGAAAATGACAGCAAGCAGGATGAGGGTCAAGGCTTGAGGTCAGAGAGTTGGATTTGTAGCTTCTGGTTGATGTTACTGCTTCAGTAGGCTTTTTATTTTGGTGTAAATCTGCCGCTCAATCAGGCAGTAGCTTCATATTTTATGTTGTTAAACCAAAAGGTTCTCGTCTTAATTCTCTTGTTTCTAGGTTAAGGAGAGTGTTTTTATGTTACAAATAATTGTTAGGCCGTCCTTGGCCACAAGAATAACATCTGAGGAGTATTAAGTTGAATAGTATTTCCTTTTGAAATAGCTCGAGCTCTTTATGGAAAACACTGTCACCAAAGCTCTGCAAACAACCTGTGAGGGATGGCAGAGCGCGCTGCAATTATTCAAATGGGTACAAGCCATATTATCCTTGGGATGTTGGCAAAGAAGAGAGAGTACATAAAAATAAGAAAGTTTAATATAGAGCAGCGAGATCCAAGACTCTCTTCATCTTAAAGCATATATTAAATGTGAAAACAGCTAACTGGAATCGTGAACTCAAGGCTCATAAGGAATTCTTCCAAGTTAAATCAACTCTGGAGAAGTTTGTGTATATACAACAAAATCCTGTTCAGGACTGGAAGCTGCAGGATATAAGCTTGATTGTATGGTAGTCACACTCGTGGGAAGCCAGATGTGTTATTGCACAAGTGTGTTAATAAGCAGCTATACTGTATAATCAATTACCAGACAAGCATGTGTCTGCTACTTTTACTCACAAATGCAAAAGCGAGAGTGTTTCACAGTGGGTAGCCAGCATTACGGTGTGTCAGCCTTTTTTTTTCCCCCTGCCAATTAAATCAATGTTCAAGCTGGGAACAAGTGTGCAGAAACTGTTAGACGAAGCAATGGCTGGAACTGAAAAGTCAATCTGAATCAATCCACCAATAGAGCGACTATTTGTAAATAGTAGGAGTAGTGTGGTTATTATTATTATTTTGACATTTTCTAAAATGTAAGCAACCTGACTAATGCTCCCATGTCTCGGAGACAAATAGACACAGAGAGAAAGCGAGATCGTACAAATTCCAAACCAGTATTTCACTGTGCAAACATCCACTCAGATCAGGCTTCCTTAATGACATTAAGTGTTACAGACAGTTTTCTATACCAGGATGTGTCTGACTCACTTTATTTGAATGCTGATGAGGCAGCAATGGGGGCGTCCAAGTGGCATGCTGATCTGGATAGAAAGAGACTTATTCATATGCAGGCCTGATAGCAACTTTAGTCAAACAAAGTACATCTTTCCCTTCTCCCCGCAGTCTTTTAATGACTTGGGGATTTGTAGATAGAAACAAACACAGGGAATAAGGCTCCATGATGGACCCGTAATTGTATTTCCATTGCTGAAAACTGTGTTTGTTTACGCTGATCTTATCTGGGCTTATTAAAAATTCACAATCAATATTACCGAGCATTAAGAGAAAACGTGGAACGCATGTGAGATTAAATAGGAATGCAGCTCCTATTCAACCTTGGACCTCACAGGAAGAAAAAATAAAACATCTCCCTGCTTTACACATCAAATCACTCAATATCTCCACCCAGATGAATATAGTATTTAACCTATATAAAATCCTGATAATTGCTAATTAGCACCTGTCTAGAGGCTTTGCATGGTGTGCATAATTGATTTGATCATCACTTCCTGTTTAACAGGTTTCAGCCAATCACAGCTTCTTGGCAATTCTCTCACACATAACTCCAAACTGAACTACACTCCATTTCCAACCGTGGCCAGTGTGAAGCAGTAACATAAAGAAAGACAAACATCTATAATGTATTAGTAGTAGCAGTATTACTTTATCGACCCCACCGTGGGAAGGTCCTTTATCACTGAAATGCCACATGTGCTTCAATATACAGAACCAAAACAATCAGGAATCTGTCCATGTAGGCATTATAGAATAATCAGCAACACGCAGTAAATAATGATTCAGTGCCTACCTGCGATGTTTGCACTGCGCTCGTGGATAAACACCCTCTTCGCAGACACTCTGAGAAAAGCAAACCTTTTTCTGCAGAATAATTCCTGAGTTGTAGAATTAGCAGCACATTAATAAAAGTTTGAGGCGTGCTGTGAAAACCTAAACACACACAACCCCGGAAAATGCAAATAAACTGTAAATTGTATTGTGTGAGATAATGTGATGTCAGCCTAAGCCTCAAACATATGTTTAATCAAGCGTAGATTTGATTAATTGCGCACTAATGTAACACACCCTTTTTTATATAATTCATAGCATAAATTAGCATTGTAAATCAAGTCATTTTTGCTCTGGAGTATCATACTGGAAAATTTGCATCGTTAATATCCGAGCTTAAGCAAAGGGGCATAATTATGTGCGAATGTGCCGTTTGCTGTCTGATTATCGGACATTTACAGCTTTTGTTTGCTTCTGCCGACTACAGCAGGTCAATATATGTGCCATCAAAAGATAAATGATGTTCCCCATGCGGACACCCAGCTATGAGTAACCAAGCAGATAACATTACAGTGTACACTTACCCTCTTTAAATCAGTCAATTAACTCAAAGGCACACATACCTGTCTGCTTAATTGTGTCCCCAGTGCTTAATTATCTGCACAAATTTTAGGGAGATGAAGCCTGAATCTGGCAGATGTGGAAAAAAAGAAAAGAAAAAAAATACCGCTCCAGCTTGTTAGTACTTGGATATTGATGTATCATGAAAGGCGAGATGCTTGATATAGAACTATTTGGAGGTAAAAAATGGCCACAGAGATCAAACTTCTTTCCTCCTACTTTTAAAAAGAGAGTGAAAGAGAAGGAGGGGGTGTTGGCCGAGTGCTCACGTTCATGTTTTTTGGCATAATAGCTGACGCTGTTGTTCACGGCAAATTACAAATAAGTATGCTGAATAATTATTTTCTAACCTGCCAACATTAACAAGCCAAATGTAGGGTGAACAGGCAGTAAACGCGCCTGTGGATATGCTGCCAATTTATATACAGTATAATGAAATGCATGATGAGAAAGAGAAGCTGGAAAAGTTGGAGATGTTGGATGTTTGAATTATGTGTCTCACACAGTAGACGCAGCCGTGGTTTGGACAGAGAATGCAATCCGAGGCAACTGCAGGTAGCAACTCTCGGAGGCTTTATAATAATAATGAAGAGATGGATGTTGACATCTGATAGCTGGCTGCTCATGTTTGCAAAGCGGAATGAACAGAGAGCCCGCTGCATAAACCCGACGCTCACGTTCTGCTGTTTCCTCAGGGCTCGAAGCTGCTATGAAAATGAGAGGCGGTAAATTACGGACAAAGCACCGACGAGTCCATCAGGCTTAACTAAATTTGCAGCTAGATGCAATGGGGGTACTGCCTGGTAAACTTATCCTCAGGTGGTTATACCAATCCAGCTATTCTGCAGACAGGAAATGCATAAATGCACTGTTATGAGGCTGAAATATGCAATAATTCATTGTTTGTCCTCAAGAGGCTTCTACATATTCTATATCCTCAGACTGGAGCTAAAGCTGTCTGGAAGTTTCCACTATATTTACCTTGCATCTGGTTCGGTGCCACAAATGGTCAAGTGTTTTCATTACAGTCTTAATAGATGCATTCTCCACCCCAGCTTAAACTTCTCACCTTGCCCCACTATCATTTTGGCAAGAGATCAAAAGAAATCAGCACAGCTAATGAGAGATGGTGGATGCTGTTTGCATTTGGTGCAGGAAACTACATGCTCATCGATGCACATATAACTGCTTATAAAAATTATCTTACTATACACCAAACACCTGTTTCTTTCTTTCTCTTCTAAACTGGGGCACTTTTATTTTTTGGCTGGGGGGGGGTAAAATATCGAGCGGCAACTGAGAAAACATGCACAATCTAGAATGATATCCGACTCACAATCCTGTGCTATTCAGTAAACCTTCTCCCCCATTCATTCCAGCAGCAAATAAATAGTGTGCAAAAGCAAGCAAATATGCCAAGGATCGAGCTGCATCAATTTGGCCTGACATGCTGTCAGTGCATGTGGAAATTCTTACATCTCCACAATGTCAGTGTTTGCAGGAGCAAATAAAGCTTCTCCCCTTCTTGGAACATGAACCGTTGTAGAGGGTTTATCCATGCTGGGTGCAGGATTCTGAGGATGGTAACGTGATGCCTGTCAGTCCATCACTTAGACTGGTTTGAATACAGACATTCGCTGTCCCCAGAGGGTAAATCATACTGACTGAGTTGGCCCCTGACTCCCCTGACTTTTCATCTCGTGCCCACAGCAGAGTGACATTTCTTTGCTTTGCGTGGATCAGAAACAGCTAAATGTATTGTCATAGTGTGGTGCAGATATTCATGCTCATTAGAGGATGAATCCTAATGACTAACTAATGATTCTCACATTTTTTCCTGCAGCAACACCAGATTGAAATAGTCTTTTTAGAGTTGAATGCCTCAACAGATACTGGATGATTTTTTATGAAATCTAGTCCAGACATTCATGGTTACAAATGATGCATCCTAATGCCTTTGGTGATGCCCTGCCCACTCATCAAAATATCAATTTATCCAATACTTTGGACCAAATAAATGCAAAACTAATGATGATCCATTTCGCTTCAACTAAAGCTGCTAATTTGCGAATGTTACAAAGCGACATGTAACATTGACCTTGAGTAAAATTATTCAATCATGCAGCATTTATCAAGGAACTTAACTTCCACGTTTACTTTGAAGTTTTTGACAAAGGTCAAGTCCAAAGACATTTGCCTCTCTCACTCACTGATTCAGCCAACGTTGACAACACTATTTCACTTAAGCTCTTTCCCCTGATTAGAATGTTCTCCACGGTCCTGATAATTAGCCTGTTAATTGCCCCTACTTTCAGAAATGCGTTTGAGCATTGAATTGATATTCAACACAAATGAGTCCTTGCAGGTTTCATTCGGCGGGTCCCAGCTGTTGGATAAATCCACCGCCAATGGAACTCATAAGAGAAACACAATCAGATTTTATGGGATTTTTCTTCCCATCATTATTAGATTCATGGAGCATTATAGCATTACTTAAAAATCTGAGGCGTTTGACTTTTGGAGACTGTTCTGATGGAGCACATGCAAACAGGATGTCTGTCATATGAAGTCCCAACTAGATCGCCTGTGGTCCATGTAGCAGTAGATATAGTGCTGAATCTCTACCAGCTGATGATCAAATGTAGCAGGACATGTGGCTGCAGTAACGCATGGGATGAGTGTTAACAATACGAACTAGAAAGAGGTTAATTTCCACGGAGGTTCCGCTCCCTACTCCAGAATCAATAAAGGAATTGGTGATTATCTGCTCTGCATACCTCTGCAGTAAAAACCTTTGTCACAATTTCACCTCAGCTCACCCGGAAACAGCATTTACATGCATGCACAAACACACAGAAACACTTTTCCTTCCCTCTGACAGAGGGTCAGTTTTCCGGTGCACATGTACATTTCCTCTCTGTTCAATTTGCATTGCATAGAATAAAAGGTTGACCCCTCAGCCCCCCCGCCCTCCCATCCCCTCCCCTCCCTCGCCAATGCTTTGACAGTTTGAGGCTGAAAACCCATCAGGCTGCTCAGTTCCACGCATGAGAGAATTCCTGTTAAGGCTCCCACTGAGGAAAATGGGCCCTGCCCCTTAATTTACCGCCTGAGTCAAGAGGAGGGCCTATTGATGCATTTGGAACTAACTAGCTGTGTTCAGAGACCCATCTCTTTGCCCTTTCCATTCTATACTACTCTTCTCTGTTTAATAGACCACGTTCCATTCGGTCCTTTTCAACATCTCTGGCGTTTTGATTCTGATATGCTCGTGCCGATTTTTGCAGAGGACACCCTTTTGTGACGACGCACGGGCGGAAAATGAATAAATCGAGCATGGTTATGTTATTGGCAGCTATTGCAAAAGTCCTCCCCCTTACAAAATACAAAAATCTAGTGTCTAACTCAAATATCAATATAGTCCAGTACCAATAATATATTGATGTTAACAGCACATGTAGATATGATTAAAGAGAGTAGTTGACAACAGATTAGCATTTTGCTGCATCATGCAACATCATGAATACATCTCCCATTCAAAATGAATGAGTGTGAACATATAATCTAAAATGAACTATGACATGGCATGTGGGAGGAATTTTTTTGCATGGACTGAAATGGAAGCGCACCTCCATTGCGTCCACGTCTGCTTTGCACTGCAGCCGAGGCGAAAGTTCATTATTATAGTGTGCAGCTCGCAGTCAGGATGAATTGAATTGGCTGCCAAATCTTGGCCCACATCCCTGTTTCATTGTCTGTTGTACACAAAGTAAAGCAAAGTATGCTTAGGAAATTTAGTACACTTGGTCAGTACTTTGCTAAGTTTTGAGCGTGGGTGTAGATAGACACTAGCCCACAATAATATGATAATGAATCAGGATGTTTCATTATACTGTTTTGGTAACATTTGGTAAAAAAAAAAAAAAAAAAAAAAAAAAGACAGCACAACAATAACATGAATAAAACATAATGAATTCTAGTTTAGTCAATATAAAGAATGTTTTTAACAGTGTTCCAGAGTTACAAGCTGTGACACCAAATGTCATTATTATTAGTAGTATATATGGGAAAATATATAAAGATCAGTAATGTTTATGCTTTTATTTTCTTTACACTATTACTTTACATTGTTTGCACTTTATATACTGCATAATTTGAAGTCACTGAACCGTTAATTGCGATCGATCACGCGGTCGATATTGCAGCCCTTCAGTTGAAAGGTAATTCGTTCTTTCTCACCAGTCCGATCCAAACGCCTTCCTATGGCTGTATTTTCTGTGCTCGGAGCAACCCCTTTCCTGCTGCTCCTGTTTCACGTTAAAACCCCTTTCATCGGCAAATCACGGAGGCTTTCATTGTGAAGCGGCTGCGGGGAACACGCCGCACTTGTCAACGGGGTTAGGGCCGACTGCCATTGTTCGCTGTGGCTTTGTACGCAACAAGGTATTGACGTTTCCAGGGCTTTTTGTCAGCAGTTCAGTTTTAAATATTACAGGGTGAGACCAGCACACGTCATCGTAGTAAACTCTTTTTCTCTGCTGTCCTTTTTTGGATGGAAAACCACTCATGCTGTGCTCATATCAAAATATCTGACTGTGGTTGCCATCGGCATGCTACAGGACGTGGGTTCATACTCCATGTAAAAAGCCTATTAACCTTTTGACCTGTTGCCTGAGATCACTTCATTTCTTTTCATAGGTTGCAGCCGTTTGAAAGCGTGTCTTCCGGGCTGGTTTTGGGGCAAAAGTGAGGGCGTTTAATATCATACTGTGCAACTGCATTGTGAGAAAATCATATTTGTGGTTGAATGTTAAATGTTTGAAACCACTGTTTTCAAGCCTTTATGTATTATCAGTGTTTGTATACTCACTGTACTGAAGTAGTCCTCTCACATGGTTTTATTTTACAGTATGTTTTGCTGGGGTAGCAAATACACCAACATGTGGCCACATCACAGAGTGGAAGAAGGGAAATAAGGTGCAGGCTCACACTTGCTAATGCTGCTATTCTGGAGCAGCAGCCCTGCGATTGCATCCGTCACCGAGCCAGCTGTGCAAAGTTTCTCCATGTTCTCGCCTGTTTTAATCTCACCGCCGCCGTCTCTCCCATCTCCCGTCTCTGAGAGCAGGCCACATTCACCGGGACCGTATCCATGGAAACGTGCAATTATCCAAGACATCAACAATTCATGCTGAATAATTTTATCATCGACCGAATGGGCGCGATAGCTGCAGCATCCCCCCCCCCCCCACTCCCTGTTCCATCTACCTCATTTAGTCCTGCGCTCATCATCTATGTGTTTCAGCAAAAATGCATGTTTGTGGGAGTAAATACAGCACGCAGGCAGCAAATTGCCGCACACGGGTGAGTGTCGGAATTATTGGTAAAGAGTGCCACCTAAACTGTCTCTCCTCTTCCCTGCTCAGACTTGAGAACGCAGTAATAAGGCTCGTGATTTAACTGTCTTTTTGCCTGTGATCGACCCGGCGGCAACAATATTATTGACTGGATTACTCTCAGGATTTGTTCACCTTCAGTCTTAAAGGGCGTTTCCATCTGCTTCTTTGCCAAGGTTTTTCAAATGGGAGCCCCCACTCAGCCATTAGTAAAAAGTAATGGGGGCACTTACAGTGCTGATGTCCCTCCCCTCCCTCATTCAACCAAGGGGGTTTATACTGTATGTTTCTATCATCCAGAAATCAGGTCATAATCTAAACTAAACCAAATCATAGATCCTGCAACCCGAAATGTGATTGTCCAGATTTGAATACATTAGTGGCACTGTCAAGAAGCTACAACATGACAAAATAACCTTAATAATAATAACCCTTAAAAAAACAAGAGTAATTAATGGACCTGTATGAAGACCATCAGTACACAGTGACAGTAGGGGCGGACACAGCTGTGGCAGTCCTTTTTGGAGACTTAAGACAAAGATACATGGTCAGTATTCTTGAGGCGAGAAAACCTCTGAGGACAAAGTAAAAAAAAACCCACAATTTTTTATCTGAGAAAGTATAGTGCCAGTGTGCTGCATGTTCCATACCGACAAGGATGGGGAAATTCACTTTAATTGGGTCCATATGGTCCATGTAGCAGTAGGTATAGTGCTGAATCTCTATCAGCTGATGATCAAACGTGGCAGGAAGTGTGGCGAGCTCTTCGCTAACACGTGTTGAGGATGAGCGCTAATAAGGCGAACTAGAAAGAGGTTAATTTCCACATAAGGTCTGCACATTCCTACATGTCTGCCAGGATGTATGGAACTTCTTTAACTCCTGCAGGAAGGACTTTACTTCAGCCTTTGATCTTTTAACCACATGCAAATTTTGGCAAAGACAGTAAGTCCGTTTGGATTCACTGAAGCCAAGCCATTTAATTATGATGTATGCACACCGCATTTAGCATTTTGTGTGAGATTAAGTGAAGTGTCTGGCCTGATTTTGGAGCACACCCAGCGAAAAAAAAAAGTGAAAAAACACAATGCATGATTGCATGATGCAAGAGCACTGTGTGCACAGATCTCCTGGAGGGATGAACGCCGTTCTTCAAAATTCTATTTCCACATTTGCTGTTCTGATAATGATGGCAGAGAGTGCTGTCTGACACGTCTCTCCAAAATCTCCCACAAGTCTTCGACTGGGTTCAAATCTGGTGACTGGAACTCATGAGATATGATTAAATTAACATGATTTTTTTTTCCAACTCTTTGTGCTCTGTATGGAAGCATCTGCAGTTTTTTTTTTATAGCTCTGCATATTGAGCTTTCACTCATTATTTCTGCCTCCAGAAACTGTAAAACTCAAATCAGCTGAAAACCTTCCAGTCAGGCCAGTCTTCTGCTATTCCACCATCCAACCGCTCCACCTTCCTCCCTGATTGTCTTTTCCCCTCATCTGCTCCCTTTCTTCATACAGCAAAGTAGCAGATGACTCCCTCTCCTGTTGCTAATCCATGTTTGAATTAAGACCATGGGGATGCCTGAAGTGGAGAAATCCATTAGTGTCAGTGTTAACGCGGGGCCACAGTCTGCTCATTACGGCCCGGACGTCTGGCTGACGGAGGATCTCGGGGCCAGGCTACATGCTGACGGACAGTAACTTGCACAGCCACTGTCTGCATATGGCCTCAGGGAGACAGTGGTGAGAGAGAGAGAGAGGGGGGGGGAGGGGGTTGGCTTGAGGTGGGGGTTTGTCTCTCAGATTACATAAGTCAAAAGTTACATTATCAGGGCGAGTGTCAAGTACAGACATGCGGCCTCAGTGTACTCACAGACAGACGCCGTCCTGAGCTGAGAGCTGCTTTACTCAGCAGGCCGTTTGCCAGTAGTTATAAGAAACCCTGGAGTGTGTGGCTTTCAGTTATCATCCTGACTTTGAGTGTGCATCAGATGATTCCTTCCATTCGTAGTTACTGATTAAGACAGGGGGGAGATTAGGAGCATACAGTATGGCGCTGTTTATA
The DNA here is from genome assembly GCA_037975185.1 of Centropyge bicolor. Taxonomy (NCBI): domain Eukaryota; kingdom Metazoa; phylum Chordata; class Actinopteri; family Pomacanthidae; genus Centropyge; species Centropyge bicolor. The sequence goes on along the minus strand of JBBMOC010000049.1, from coordinate 2,146,072 downwards.
AAAGCACAGACGTTAATAATGAAAGATTTATCTGGATGGCAAAATCACTATGTTGATGTGAAAAGATAGATGCGTCACTGATGCCAGAGAAATGCCCGTCCTTGAAACTTTTACAGCAGTGCAGGAAATTAGACTCATCGGGCTTCTAACTAAAAGCTAATGCATTCTCATATATCAACAGAGGCTGACATTTTTTCGAAAAATCCAGCGGGATTCCTGCAGGATGGGAGTCAGATTCACTATTTATCACATCATGGTGATGAGGCAGGAAAAAAAGCAAGTGGGCGGGACCGAAATCATAATCGCAGTAGGTCAGATTTTGTATATAAATATGCAGTTCTAATACGGCTGTTAGTTACATTATAAAGGCAGATGCTTTTATTTTGAAAGCCAGTAAGAGTAAAAGATGCAGGTGTGCCTTGCAAAGCAAAGGAGGGTGTCGCACCTTCTGTTTGGCACCTGACAGATAAGGGCACAGGGTTTCAATTGTTCATCTCTTATTGTGAAACTTCATAGCTTCCTTTTAAAGTTTTCTTTGTTGGAGTGTGTGTGTGTGTGTGTACTTCACTTCCAGTCTTCATTTCCTGGCATTATCTAAAGTGGGAGCTGAAGTTCTCTTAGCCACCATAACCTTTGCAAAACTGAATCCAAGTACTCCTGTTCAATCAAAGACACTCACATCAGCAAATCGACCTTTTAGTGTAAATAGTTTTTCAGTTTGATTTGGTAGAAAATGACCATCTTGTACACTCATGTGGCATCGCTGTGTCAGCTACTGTAAATGAGCAGTACAGCATGAATGGAGCAGCCGAAGTCGAACCGCTAATGCAAGCCCGACTTCATTGCCCTAAACTAATGCTATGCTCCGTCAGAAATAAATCTGCCTAATAACTTAGCATATTTCCCAAAAAAGGAAGCGTTGGAGATATTTCAGAGATAATACAATGCCGTGCGTGCCTGCAGTGATGAAGGATGTGATCAGACTTAAACTTCACATTAGTGCACTAAGCTGAAATATCTACTAAAGCATAATACCAGGCTTTTAGTGCCGATGCCCCGAAACAGTATGAACATTCTTCACTGATGCGCTCATCTAAATAACCTTGCCCAGTATTATGAATGATTTCCTCCTTGAATTAGAGATTATGTTTGTAAAGACAGCAGCAGGGATAAAGAGATTTGTTATATCTGCTTTAAGTGCTGGAGTGCATATGTGAAGGTAAAATGGAAATTCCAAAGGAGAGAGCCCGCATAGACTCTATTTACGTTATTGGGTGCAGTGCTGCTTTATCCAAACATGGCTTTTGCAGTCACAATCTACTTGATCTTCATAGAAATCTTCTCAAGCGAAGGACAGCAGAAGCCAGAGGAGATGTTATGTGTCTGCTGTGCATCTGCAATTCTCTGAGTATTCTTATACCCTGAAACGCTTTTAGTTTGAATTGAGAATTTCCGTTATAATAGTCCATTATGTCATATAATTGGACTTAACCAGTAATGACCACTTATCCTCAAAGGCTTTACCAAACTAAATACATAAGCAATAACAAACAGACTGAGAAACAGCTTCTTCCCAAGAGCCATCACCACCCTGAACTCGGACATACAACGAGCCCGGTCATTACTGTAATGCAAAATGTGCAATATTTTCATCACTGCCTCTCTAACTACCTCGAAACAAATTTATTTATTTAACAACTCATGTGCAATACATTCATATGTGACTTTTACTCATCTGTACATACCATTCATCATTTGCACTAAAACCCTTTCATCATTTGCACTAAAATTAATACATATCCTGGTGTCTGTGCAATACATATCTGCAATGTGCAATATATGTGAACAACATAGAAATCTGGACTATTTCCATCAGTATTTACCTTCTACCTTTTGTGCTGTGCACAAGTCTGCATCTCATCTTTGTATATATCTTGTACATTTTACTAAATGTCTTTTTTACTTATACATTTTTGTATACTTTTTAACTTGATATTGCACTGAAGGAGAAGCTCTCCAATCTCGTTGTACATCCTGTATAATGACAATAAAGGCCATTCTGATTCTTCTGAAGAGTGGATGAACTCACATGTGTGAGCTTTAGGCGGCCAGTGCAGCCTCAGTAAGGACAGTATTGAACTCCAAATATAGTACTTCCACAGTACTTAATTTGCACAAATTGCAGCACTGAAAATCCATTTAATTACCGATCTGAGGTTTTTATTCATCAACCCTCAGACACTGGAGACTCTGACAAAACATCTTGAGAGCACTTTGCTTACTCAGTGTGGGGTTTTTTTCCCCACTGAAATGGGAAGTAAGACTAGAAGGGATCATGGGATTTCAGCGGATTGGAAGCAGATTTTTGGGAAGGTCATGGGAAAAATAGCAGCATCTTGATGACATGTTGTTTTTAATTTTGACAGTCGAGTCTATTATTGCATGTGAGTTACCTTCCATGTGAAATAACTGGCTGATTCTGTGGATAGGTGATGCATTCCTGCTCAGCTTCATGAATGATTCATGATCATTTTTTAAGTGTTTGTAATTCTGTTTGTAGTGGGCAACACTTAGACCTTTGATCCGGTAATCACCATTAGAGCCTTTGAGCATATATAAAATATTCTAGTGTTTACAACAGATGAGTCTTTTTTTTTTTTTTTTAACTGGATGACCAATTTTTTTTTTTCAGCCCTTTCCCACAAAAGGTGAAAAGCAGGGAGACGTCCTCGTTGGGATGCCACGCAGCCCACACAGATTTTCAACATTACTGTGTCAGATTCACTTAAAAGCTTTCCGTGAGCCTGCAATACCTTTCACTTTTTGAACATTAAGATTTAAAGTCCTATCCCGGGGCTTCATGCCGGCTATGTTTAGCTGCACTACAAAAGCGCTATTTGTCAAAGCTATTTGGGTTTTATTGTTCGCTAACTCCTCCTCTTCCTCCAGACATCCCTTTTTCATGCAATGTTAAGCAACAACAGAAAAAAGCACACTGCTGTTAGAAAAAACTGTATGTCAAGAACGAAGTCTCATCTATAGGTCTTATTATGGATTACAGAATGTGAATGAATCAGGTGTTTCTTCCTGCTGTTGGCACCTACTAACAGAACCATATCTCAATCTCAGTCTGTTCCCCTTGCCAGATTTCCATTTATTGATGCAAAATTAATATCACACTGTAAATGACTCAGCAATAAAACACATTTTTATCTCTTTCTGCTAATATTGACGCACGCGTCTTACTGAATATGCATCAGCCGGAGCTTATTTACACCACGCGATAGCCTATCACACCATCCTTAATTGCCTTCGAATACATCAGAAATTTCCTTTGCATCACACAGTAAGCGCTTCTGTTCCACATCATTTGCATGGCTTTCATTAACGCGTGCAGCTTAAACACACTTGTGTCGCACGGTGCTCACATGTCGGAATGTGTGTGCGTTTGTGTGTTTGCACGCACACATCATTGCCTGTGGAGATTTTTTTCCTAATGACCAAATCCAACTTTCAGTCAGGACTGCAGCCGGTGAATCACCTCTCCCCTCCTTTTGCCCTCTCTGTCTCTTCCCCCCCCCGCCCCCCCCTCCTCCTCAGAATATGAGGGTACAGTATTTCACCACCACGGCCCATTTATCTGATCCAATCTCTGTCCCGTAATTGAAACTTTTATTGAGATGAAGGGGATAATAGTTGTAAATGTGCTAACTGGCGCCTCGCACCCGGACATGATGTAAAACCATCCGAAGGCATAAAAAAAAGTGCAAAGTGTGAAATCCTGCCCACTCCTTTGTCATGTATCACGCATTAGGACACTCACAACTGCCTGACTGTGGCGCGTGGCTCAGCCTGGGCCTGCGCTGCCTGAGTGCAACCAAGGACATGCCCCATTATTAATAAGCACCTCTGTACACAAGACAGTTTGTTCCCGTTCTGATAAAAAAAAAGTCTTCATTACTTTTAAAAGGAAAATAGATGTGCACTACATCAACCATGCAAATTCAATCCTGGAACATATGCTAAGACTGCTGTGTTATTATAATCAAGCAGCCTGTGAAAAAAAAAACGTGGAGGCTGTGGCTCGAATTATCTCATGTTATTCCAGTGATTTCAAGTCAGGCTCTCTTCGGCTTAGAGCTTATTACATAGAAAAAACCTGTCTGTCAGAGTAAGTCACATATTTAGAGGAGAGGATTCTTTCAAACCATGGCGCTATAGTCGAACTTAACTGCAACCCCAAATGAGATTTTGCGAGATCTGTTGTCAATTATTTGGCAAAAGCTAAGGCTCGCATGTTCTATATTTGTTTCTTCTGTCAACAAATCCCCGGAACAGACCAAACCAAGAATGTGTTTGTCTGTCTCTCGGCATTTTCTGACATCCCTCCTCTGTCTGTGGCAGTCAGCCCTGAGGCTATTGGTCCCTACTGAGGATGTAAAGCTTTAAAACAGCTCGCACATATACAGTTTATATATTTATTTAAATCCTCAGTCATTTCCTTAAACTGGGGCACTGTAACTTTTTCATCAAAAACGACTCAGACAAGACTTAACAGTACATTTGTTGGGGACTATTTTCAGCTGCGAAATAATACACATTAGGCTCTGGTGAGTGGTTTTGGGAGCGGGACAGTGTGTGAGGGATTGACTCATGCCCATGCGTGTTTAAGGTGATAAAGAAACATGTCACCCAGTGCAACAGTGTGGCTCACTGACGTGTTAGTTCTGGACAAATATGAAGCGCTGAGGCACAGAGAAATAAGATACATCAGACTCTAGGCTACACAGGCAATACTTGTTATTAAAATCAATTCACTGTTGGCTTTGGTCTTTGTCCCTATTTGACATAATGGTGTTGGACACAGTCAGCAATGGATTGGCCTCTTAACATAAATTTGTGTGTGTGTTTAATTTTGCAAACCAGCTAATTGCCCCTTAAGGAATGAGTTAAGTATTTTGAACTGAATTAATGCAACAGTTACTTATTGAAATTAAGCTCATTTGAATGTGTCTTGTTATAGAACATAAAACTTTAACCTGCATGAGTGGAGTAGCTGAATCCCTTTTATAAGCTGCGGCTCTACTTAGATAGGACAATCTAGTATCAAAACTCATCCAGAGGTCATGTTGTTAAAAAATATGCAAAACACCATAATAGCCTGGGTCATCATTCGACATCAATATGCATATTAAAGTGTTTTTCGACATCCCGAAGCTGTAGCTGCAATTACAGGGCACAGGTTTCTGGTCTGATCTTTCAACTTGACCCGCCGACCATGTCCATGCGCGAAGAGGTGAGCGCCTGTGCTCTGCTCTTGATTCACTCAGCAGAACCTACCTGAGACTATGCAGTGTTTGCAGAATCACCTCCAAAAATACCTCAAACATTTGATGGATGGCTCCGGCGAAACCTTGTGGCCTCCAAATAAGCTATAATGTAATTCCGCTTCTTGTGTGATTTCCCTCCATGACCCTGCGCGATGAACAATCAGCTACTTTCAGCAAAAACATGGTGCCAAGGTTCAAATATCCCGAAGGTGGAGGGGGGGAAAAACACACATAGACTGGAACAACATGACCCCAACAGACCTAATCCAAGGCTACTTTCCTGGAAAATGATTCATATGGGAATAGAGAGACTGCTTAAGGGTGTTTATTAGAAGACAATGCAGAGGAGAGACATACGAGTAACATGGCATTTTAGCTTTGATGCAAATACTTCAATATGCTTAGCTTAGCATCAGTGTTGCTGCTTCAAGAGAAAAAAACAGAGGTCATGTTGAAACCATTGTTGTCAAAATTCTCATTTACAGACATTTTCTGCAGATAAAAAACAGGGCAAGGAACAAATTCCTCATCTGCGCAATGAGGTTTATCAGCATCCAATTAAGCCTTTATTTCACCATATGTGTGCGTCTCAGTCATCTCTCATGGGTGAAAGCTCGGACTGAACGGCGGCACCGGAGATGCACAAAGATGTAGGCTTGTGTGGGAAGGAGCAGCAATGGCCTGTGAACTCCGTTGGACTCGTCTCCGAATCCGAACGATGGGCATGATTGGGTTTTATCACAGAGATGTCTGCTTTATCTAAAAACAGCTCCATAATCGTGTGATAGATCATTACTTTAATGGTATATATACACAACATTAGGCTAAGTTAATGGAATAATTACGGGTTGTAAGTGTGCATGCTTGGTTTAAAGCCACAGCTCCACAAGTTGTGAAATACCTTTTGAATATTTGACACTGAAGTACTTGAGCAAGGTTCTGTTTTCAAAGCTAGTATTTTCACCTTCTTGAAGCACTGAGGAGTTTTTTGCATGGGGCGCCATACTCTTTATAAAGAGCAGCATGAACAAGCAATGAAATACGCCAACTGAAATGCATCAACAGCAGGAGTATTTTTAATGGACAAAAAAATGAAATGGGCAAAACGAAATGAATGGCAAAATTTAAGCAGGAGCGACTTTAAAGTGAACACATTAAACAGGAGCAAACTTTTACATTGAGTTTCATCTGCCACAGCTTCGCCGCTTCCTTCAGCCGCTTCAACTGCTCCATCATTATTTCGAGGATGCAATCACGCGCACCTGCTTTCACTTAATCACCGGGACCTGCAGCAGCGCCACAGGCCCGACAAAGGAAACATTCTACACATTATACCGGCATTCATTTATTACCACAGCCATTCTGAGCATTTAATAGATGATAACTTTGTGGAACACAAAAACTGCACAACTAAAATGAGCTTGTGTTGTGTTGGATGATAAATCAACTGACTCTGGCCTAGAATCAATGGCTTTGACTCTGAGGGAAAAGGGCTGAGTGGAAAGCCAACAAAGGCAGCCTTTTCATGCTGCATTAAGATCATTTAACTAGTAATGTGGCACTAATAGAAAAACATACTATGCATACTCTGCAAATCATAATGTACAATTTACCCTACAAAGTGAAATCAAAGATTAAAACATGAAGTTCTATTAATTTCTTTTTATATATATAAAGTCATAGCAGATGATTTGAGCAGGTATCTGTAAACCTTTGTGATTAAATATGGCCTCTGCCTGGACTTCCTATCTACATTCAAGGCAGGGGAGTCTGTGAAGTCGAACCGCACAGACAATTGCACTGCGTGGGTCGCGGCGATACCACTCTGAGCGAAGATCTGAGGAAATCATCTCCAACCTTTGAAGTTACTCTCTCCCCATTTGTGAAGTCTTTGCCGCTTCATAGTTCGGCTCAGGCGGCGGGGAACAGGCACCACCAAAGAGAAAGAAAGGACGCTCCAGCCTCCAGGGTCAGTCCACGCATAATGGATTGTTGAGCTGCAGCCAAACTTATTGTTAAGCTCCAAGTGTGTGTGTGTACTTTTGGTTGATGTTTTGCATATGCAAATGCATGCATGTTTGAACCTGTGTGTGCTGGTGCAATATGAGACACATCATTAACACAAAATTAGCAAATTATAATTGCATGACTGCTTCCCTCAGGTGAACTCTGAATAGGACTAAAGGCTCCTCCCCTTTGTCCTGTATCCCTTCCCTCTTCTAATTCGCCAGCCATAATGATTAAAACATGGCTGTACTATTTGCAATTGTCAAATACAATTAACCAGCACGGCCTCAGCATCTTAAGTCATCAGAGGAGATTCAAGAAGTGAAATCCTCTTTGGCCCCACATGAACTCGCGCTGATAATAATGTGCAGCGTGCAAAGGAATGCAGCCAGAGGCTGTGGCAGATTTCCTCGCACTTCCTCTCATAAGTGCCTAAACAGTTATGCTTACAATTGGCTGATTTCTGGGTAAAGTGAGATACTAAGCTCAGACCAGGAGGAAAAGAAAGCTGATGGGTGAAGGGAGTGAATGAGCGATTTTGTGCTGAGAATCAGGAACATTTTGGGGGTTTTTTTCCAGCTTGTGAGCGAATCCTCAATAGCAGCAAGTGCCCAGAGAGACAGAGGAAGAGTGACAGAAAGAATGGCTTTAATGGACAAGAGGAAAGGAGGAAGAGAGGAGAGAAAGTGACAGAGATCAAGTAAAAGACAGTGTAAGAGGGTTTAATGGAGAGGAAGAAGGTGCTGTCCCTTCTCTTGTTGGTGGGAGTATCTCTAACTATAGAAATGCAGCCCAGATGTCAGACTTTCTCTGTGGCCTTACAGTCCTGCCAACTCTGGACTTCTGGGCCTCTCATGTCCAGTTCACTCCCGGGTCAAAGCCGAACAGCCGCCGCCTCATCTCAGGTTTTGCTTTTTGCCCAGACACTCTCACTGCATGCACACAAGATTCCTTTGTCAGAGCAAAACAGCAGATCAAAGAGCTGTGTGGCAGAATCCGTGGCTTGATAATAGCGAATGTAATCACAATCCCTAAAAAGAAACATATTGCTTGGCAACACTAATGTCTCCCTTGAAGTTTCTGAATAACTGTGAAAATGCCCTTGTAGGGCTGCATTTTAAATTCACTGTCTACCACTTCTGAATGATTAGTTTTTTTTTATAATAATGTTGTGCTGTATGGCTGGGAGTCTTATGAAAAGTGCTGTATTGATGGCTTTTATTATTATTGTCATTATTAATGCTGCATATAGTCGGGTCCTAAAGTCTGAGACCACATTGAAAAGCTCTAATATTTTCACCTCAACCCTGTGAATAATCAAAGTCTGGAGACTGAGGGTTTGAAGAAGTTCTGCAGAATTAAGACAAGATATTTAAGATTCTGAACTATTTCTAGGTCAGTCCTTCGTACAAAAGGTCAGACTTCCTTGAGTTGTACCTCTTCTATTGAAGTGTTCAGATGACACTGTGATGGTGGATTTGATCGAATCTTCAGAGGCTCGTTCTAGTAACTCAGCTTGCAGCCAGTGTGCCTAAAGTTTCCAGCACATCATCACTTACTAAGCAGCATGGTCACCTAACTCGAATTAGTATTGTATTTGAAAAATAATGCAAATCTTGACTCATAATCAAAACATCAAGCCAACATTAGTTTGATTGATATTCCCTGGAGCGATACATCAAGCAGTGATATCTGTTTTTATATTTTAATATTAATATAATATTTTGTATTTATGGTAGATTTTATATTACTGCAAACATTTGGATGTGTTTGTCCAGCATCTGTTCATAATATATTTGTTTACACCCCTTACTCTCAACACTTATAACACATTCTTATAGCACCTACCTGATCCCTGATCTGTGCATCATCACTGAAGGATCTGAAGGCGTGAGACGGTGGCGTGCATCGGTCATAGTCAAAGCAAGCGTGTTGTCTTTGTTGACAGTTGTTTGCAAGCTACCGTAGGTCGGCTGTTTTGACCACATTGTTGTTCCGGTGTTTATTTCACCAACAAACAGCTTGAGGTGCATTACCACCACCGCCTGGACTGGGTTTGAATCAAGTAGAAGACAAGCTAGGCGGATTCAATTTGTGAACTCTAATAGAGGAACATATAGTGGCAAAGCAAAGATTAAGTGTATTGAATCACATCCTGATTTTATCCTGATGTGAGACACTTGAAATGACAAGTATAAATGGGGCATGTGTGTCAAGGCAGGAATCCAGTCTCTTGGGGATGCAGTTCCAAGCAGGCTCGTATTAACAAGGGAAGCATGCTTGTTATCATTCTCATTTCCCACATCACAAGGGACCTGAACCGCTCATCTCCTCACTTAACTGCGGCCTTGGCAGAATAATTCTGTGTGTCAATATTGCTCACGCTGGTAAACTATTCCTCCGTCCTGTCTCACGCAGACCTGTACTCCTGATCAACACCTCATTAAGCACACTCAGATCCGCTTAAAGTCCTATTTGGAGCAGATTTCCCAAGACGGCTGGATCCCATGGACATGACCGGGGTCAATACACACACGCACACACTCGGTTTGAATAACAGCCGTGTTGCACAGGTCCGTCCCCTCAGCGTCCCCGATGGGAAAACGCCTCCTTTATGAGTTTTAAGGTGATTACTTTCTTTCATTTGCGCCGGCCGCGGAAATCCCTGTTCTCTGTTTGCACACGTGTGACAGCTGGTGCGAGGCAAATTGGTTTTGAGACAGATCACATCAGAGACATGACGATACATTCAAATCCAACACGCTCCTTGTTACAGATTCATCCCCGCTGCGGAAATTTGGTCGGAGAAAGGAATGATTTTCTCCAGTATAGATACCAGTTCATGACCATGACTTATAGAAACTGAAATGAATCTTCTCTTTGGTCACTCAATATTGTCCAGCTGAGGAACCTCACAAGAGTTTTCATTTACAACACACAGAGTTATATTAGAACAATATTCCTGTCTGAGTTATTATTCCCCTATCTACCTACTACCTACTCCTGTCTATACTTGCTGCAAAGAGCTCTCTTCCTAATGTGATTCCAATGTAATGATGTGGGTAATATATCCAGTCCTTATTCTGAGTAAAAAATTGAAGTTCGAGCACTCTCATGTACTCAGATTTATAGTATTTCCCACTTTTTTATACCACAAAATATGTGGCAGAATCAGAATTAAATGGCAGTGTAATTATAAAAGCATGATTCAGATACAATCATTTAAAATATTTCTTGCTATAAACAACCTAAATGTTATCTTGCAGTGCTTTAAACACCCACAAGTACTTTTTTTTTTTTAAGTACAAGATGATCATTGCAATCATTGTGTCAGACAAATAATCTATCATCCAATAACATTTTAGTAGTCATGGAAACCAAAATTGTGTCCTCATATCTTATTCTACTATTATTATTAATGTTATTATTATCACTATTGTTACGCGATGGGTGCTGTTTAAATCAAAAACAGAATATAACAAAAGGAGGACTCTCTAAGAGCTACTCATTTTCTTATCTAATCCAAAATAAAAGAAAACAAATGCTAGCTAAGGCAGAGGCCATGTCTGGCAAGCTGGCAGCACTTTTGTAGGGCTGCACTTGGTGGCACGGCTGCGATTGGTCCGCTGTTCAGGTGCCGCACCAATCAGGTCAAAGGGCTGGAACAGCTGGCTCCTAGGTTTGTGCAGGCAGCTTGGCAGACAGGAGATACCACTGGGAGTACATATAAACACACACACAGAAAGGCGGACTGAGTGGCTGTAACAATTATTATTAATAGTAGTAATAGTGCTGGTAGAAGTAGTAGTATTGCATGCTTTTATATTCGGGTTCATTCACGCTCAAAGCCACTAATAGCACCTATGTCGTGCAGCAGTAATCTACCACTGTTTACATTCACCTTTACATTTCAGTCATTAACTTATGAACTTCCCACGTAAACCTGCAATACACACTAGATTACCAAAATTATACATGACCAAATCGACAGACAAGCACCGCAGAGTCAGAGTCAGGGCGTCCTTTTCGAGAGAAAATGAATTCTGTGTTCCGTCCCGAGGACAAAGAACAAAGAGGAGCTGCTGAGGAAAGTGCAGCTTTCTCTTAAGTTGTCCTTGCTGTTTGTCATTTTATGCTAACAGCGTGATGATTTGCACAGCCATAACCACTGACAATAGAAGATATGCAAATGATTCATTGCAATCGCCAGGTTTTGTTATCCCTTCTTTATAATCCTATGAAGGCGATTTTTCTGGTGCCTCGCTGAGAATTTACTCAGCTTTATAAAAACATGAAAAGAGGAGAAAAAAAGGCTTGAATCTGCTTTGGTAACTTTTATGTCTTTAGTGAAAGTAATGAGAATTTAATGTAAGCATTCAGCACTGTACTGCCGAGATAAATGAATCCCAATCTTGAGAAGGCTTGGAATCACTATTTTCAGTGACAAGGAGATACAATAAGTGCACCTTTATCCTGAATCTGTATCAGGCAAATGACAGCCATCATGTGAAATCTCACTTTCCCCAATTTGCATTTCGCCGTGTGCACATGCAGCACTCCTTCTGCACTTCCTTGCAATCAGCCCTGAGCCAGATGTTCGCAGGTTTAATGAGTTTAATGTTTAATGGCCTGACTGTTCCTGCAAGTACAAGGCAGTCAATATCATATTATTACACCTGTACCCATCAGAGGACTTACAGAAGCACTGCTCGTGAAATAGCATCCATTGTCTGATTCATGACGGACAGTTACGAAAAGCATTAAAATTGATGCAATAGAACTGGAAAAAATAAATTTTTAAATGGCACACATTTTTATTGCTGCTCAGCAGGACTACCATCTGCATTACCCACAATGCAACTCAAACAGTTTGATCTTAGATTTGAGTGTGTTATGCTCATATCTGCTACTATAGCCTTATATACTTATACTTAAGAGTTCAACCCCAATCAATCATGACTCAAGTGACGTCATCGGAGGCATAGCCTAAAGCCTACATCGTTTTTCAAGGCCTTTAATTAAACTCTTAACATGTGAATTGTCTATGTTGTGAATGTGAGTGTGGATAGGTGTAATTTTTGTATTTGACAGTGTGTAAAATTACACATTTAAAATGGCTAAATGTGCCTCATGCCAGTGTTTTGGGTACAAGAACTACTGTGGCACATAGGCCAAAAGCACACCCAGGTTTGAGGTTCAAAAACAGTTTTTCAGGACAGGTTTTTGTGGATGACAGGCTCCATGAGTTACTTGAGTGTTGAGGGATTCTGATGTTTTTAAAAGTCAGTTTCCAAACATGACAATCGCGATTACCTCCCAAAAAAAGAGGGTGCTTTCTGTGCTGAAGGGCAGTCGGGCAGATAACAGGAGCACCGGTGGACCCTCTCTGTTCACACGCCTGCTCCTGGCAAAAACGTCATCATGGCAATTGCCTCCTATTTACTTTGATCTACCTCGACTGTGACAACCGGGGATTAGCGGGTAGTCGGGGATACGATGTCATAGAGGATTTAGGGATAGATTTTTGATTTACTCACGCTCGTCCCGTTTGTTTCTGGATGAGACCTGCGGGAGTTGACCTCAAAAAAAAACTATTGGATTTAGGTATCCTAGCAACGGCTGGAAAAATGGAGCAGTAATTGTGTAAAAGGCGGGGACAGACATGTCTGTCACAACAAGTACAGTTTTACCTATCCTTCCTGTGTCCTCAAAGGAATAGCAAGCTCGTCTTTTCATTCGCAGTTGAGAATCACATTTCAGATCCGCATGATTCAACATTCTGTCTGTAAATATTTGAGTATATCCACTCACATAAAAGACCATTTGTTATTGCAGATGCTCTCATATGTAGCGCACAGTCGCTGAACATATTATTGCTTCCTAACATTTCCAATTATGCATGAACCTATGCGGCCCTTGTGTGAACTCGCTAATCAGCTCCGAACGATTTGCTTCGGAAAAAAAAGGCGTCAGATCTGACAGCTTGCTTTGGATTTGAGAGCTCACCAGTGTTGAGCTCAGTCAAACAACAGACATGTTTGAGCACACCGGCCTTCTGAGTCCGGCCCTCCTTTTAATCTGGCCCCTACTCGGCGCCCAACTCGACAGCTCTAAAAGGGCCAAATCCCAAGATCGAAAGGCTTTATCTCCAGATTTCCAGTCAAAACTTCCAAATCCTCCTCTCCCCCCATCCGTTCCCTCCCTCCCTTGTGCCTCCGATTTTCTCTCTTTCTCGCTTATGTTTTTTCTTCCTGCCATGAATACTGATTATTTGACAAAATGATAGCCTTTATTCAGCGATCCAGCAGCTAAGTGTTCCTCATCATATGGTATTTTTTAGTGCATGGATGAGAAAATATGAGTCTTGAAGTGCTTTAAATACATTACACCATACACAGGGGGAGCTGTATTATAATACAAGCACAATCCAGTGAGGAGTCTTACATTCTTTTGGTTGCATGAGGCTAAATAAATAACATTAAATGATGCACTGATCCTAGACAAAAATGCTGTTCTTGTATTTTACAGTAAATGATTCATTTCTACTTCGTTCTTTTTTCCATACGTTTAAAAAAAACCCCAGTAAATATACACACATATTTGCTGTGTGCTCAGTCATTCACTTCACCAAATGTAATATTGAACACCAGCGTTTGTTCTCCTCTCTCACTCTCTGTCTGTCTCGCTCAGCTCTCGACACAACTGGTAATAAGCTGTGTAAGTGAATAACAGTGAAGATGTCAACCCCCATCTCTTTCTCTCCCCCCCCTCCTCTCGCTTTGGAGAGAGCAGTAATCCCCACAGACACATGAACGGCGGTGTCACCAATCATACGCGGCACCAAAATAGCCAATCAGATTCCTCACTGGTGTGAGACAGAGATAACACAGGAAACATCTTCCATTTATGTCACAGAGTGACTGGAGGCGAAGGGAGGGGGAGAAAAAAAAAAGTGACAAGTCATATTTGACGAGTGACAACTGGAAATTACTGATGAAACTTTGTCGATGTCAGATGTCTCCAATTATTGATTAGGCTTCAAGTGACGACACAGACGCGCACACGCATCCTCCCAATATCATCACACATGAAAGAGGGGAAGACAAAGTTAGAATTTTGTCAATATTTAATTTCATTAAGCTTTACATGGTGGTTTTAGGGAAAAAATTAAATAGGGTAACATACATGCAGGCTCATATACACTGTCACAAATAATTAGATCGTCAAACAATGGGACTGACAAAAAATGAGGAAATCAAATACCACAATTTACTGAGTAATTTGATCTGAAATGAATGCAAACAATTCAACAGTCATTCCTCTCCTTCATACTTTTAGATCCACTTCACACAGTGTACAGTATATACAGCACATGCACATGTAGTAATGTATGTATTTGCATCACCCCGAACAAAAAACACATGTGTCATGGCGGGCGGGTGCGGACTCAAACGCATCACACAAATCACTGCTCAACAACGTCTTTAATAAAAATAAAACAAAGTATCCAAAAAACTTACGGTAATGCAGCACAAGGATGTGAACGTGAACATGAACATGAAGACAAAACGTGAACGTGGAATAAAGAGCGTGGTCAAAACGTGACATGAAATGATGACGATCTGGCAACTGCTAACAAAAAACAACTGAGTTAAATAGTGTGGTGGTGGTAATTAGCATGAACAGAAAACACAGGTGATATGATGAGGTGGGTGTGGCTGGTAAGTGACATGGATCGGAGACAAGACACAGGACATAGAATATGGCAAACAGAACAGAAACCAGAACACAGAACTAGAACAGACAGAACCTAAACATTACATGTGACAGGACAGGACAACAACAGGACTAAACTGAAAGAACTATGACATGAACAGAATGGCAGAACAGAGACAATGGCATGATGGAGTGTGACAACAAAACTAAGGTGGAACAAAAACAAAGTCTAAACCAAAACCTGGGTGCAAAACTGTGACAACATGTAAAATTTCCAGATATTAGATTCCATATGTAATGTCTATCTATGTATGTGTCATGCCCCAAAACCACATGTGCCTTACTTAAAATATATATTAAATTCAATTATATAAAAAATAAGCAAATTGATCACCTTTCATGTCTTTTACATGTGAAATTGCATCTGAATTTGTTGTGTGCACAAGTCTATTATCTTTAATTCATTAGAACTGTGATCCACATGCTGCTTCCTCATAACTTTATGTTTGTCATTTTTTAGGGGATTTAAGGTCATTTAATTCAAATACAGACACACACAAATAAACATGCTTATATAGAAGATGGTTAAATGAAGTGAGACTAAGATTGAGACAGAGCGTGAAAAGGCTGTGGATCATCACAGATGGATGACGACGAAGACATTGAAGTCAGGAAGTTAAAGAAAGTACAAAAGAACAAAAGTGGGGTGTGTGTTGGGGGGGGTGAGAGAGCGAGACAGAAGGAACAACAGGCTGGTTGTTGTAGCCCTCAGCTAGTGCCAGTTTCCCAGCGCTAGAACATATTACATCATTAGTAGCGCATCACTCCGTGCCGAGGCTGATCCTGCCCTCCTTCATCTCCCCCCCCTCCAAACCCTACTTTGTCATACACACACGCGCTCACAAACACACACATTTTTTTTCTGTTTATCTTTGGGTTTTTTTTTTTTTTTCTCCTCCACCGGATTCTTTCGTCAGTCTGTCAGATAAACTGGGCTGCAGCTGAGTTACAGTGCGAGCGCGGAGAGAAACTGCACAGCTTTTGGCTTTTAAAGCGTTTGAAGCGTGTTGTGCGTGCGTCCAGATGTGCCTCTGATGTTGCCCGTCAACGTGTTACGAAAAAAAAAAACGTATGACACATTGCACGACTCTGACATCATCCCCCCCTTCAGCTCTTTCGATATCTGATTCGGTTCAAGGTCCCCGACGTGATCATCGCATGTAATCAGTGGAAGTGGACACATCAGTGATGCCAGTCTGAAAAACAGCAACAGCAGCAGGGTTTGAAGTAGGATCCCCGCTGACAATCGCCAATTTTGGCTTCAGGGCTTCGAATGCTGTGCTGCAGTAAAGTCGGGCTAGTTTGCTCCTTTCATCATTACAGTTGTTTTTTTGCAACACAGTGTAGGGTCAGGGAGAACATAATTTGTATTGTCAGCATTTTAAGGAGGCCTTTTTCAAATATTTATTCACCAGCTTAAGCCTTTTATGTAACAGTACAGGTCAGTTGGGAACAATTAGGAAGAACAAATTAAGGAAAAAACTAATTTGTGTTTATACTGGCGCAAAGCATCCACCAGTAAAAACCAAGCCACTGTGACTTTCATGTTTCCTCCATCATCTGCTTCTCTTTGAAGAGCTGCCATACAACTCATCAATCAATGTTCTAGTTTTTTTTTTTTTTTTTTTTTTTGCACACATTCTAGTTAGTCATGCTTATTAGAGGTCTTCACAGCTCCAACATCCAGAACTGACCTACTCAAACCTGATGTGCATAAATGATTTTTTTTTCCTCCTGTGAGGATAATGATGCTGTAAGTCACTCGGGTACAAGATGTTTTGACTGAACACTGACTGGACGACTCAGGCCAGCTCAGGTCAGGGACAGGAAGCAGGAACTTTCTTTCTTTTCTTTCATTTTTACTTACTCACTTTAAAAGACACAGTGAATTGAAAAATATGTTTTCTAATCTTACGTCCAGAGATGGTGCGTTCAGCATCTTAAACAGCAGTATGTCAGCTGGCTGGCTGTCTGATGTGATGACCCCAACATGCTGTGATTTGTGTTGTTGATGTTAATATATTGAAATGAGTCATGAGGAGAATATCAAAATATAAACAAAAATAAAGAAAATACTGCTTGTGCAAAGAGAAATATTTCCATCTATTGAGTTACAAACAGTCCATAATCACACATACATCCAATCAGAGCTTCAATCCATCAGCAATTAAGACAATAGGCTCATTCCCTTCTGCTTTAAATTATATGAATGTCGTCTAAGATCTTTGTGACTTGATTCCCAAACAGAGACAAAAGTAACAAATGAATCAGAATGGAAGACTGAATCATCTCCATTCCTTTAAAAAAAAGCTGCACTTCCAAAGTCTCATTGCTGCTGTGAAGCCCCACTTCCATTCCCCTGTGACCGCTTCAACTTAAAACTAATGCAAATGATTCCCAAGCACTGCACTGGAAGTTATTTGTTTAAACAAATTGTCACCCGGTGTAAAAGCGGCGCATATTAGATCATGCCTCCGTGTACCGATTGCGTTGTGGCAATTTTAAGCTCATTTTGCCTGTTGGCTGCACCGGAGGAGACAAATCCTTCCAATAAGCCTCTGCAGAAATATGCACTGGCTGGTTGAATTGCTCATGACATTCTGAACTGTCATCAGTCGGTATTCAATCAGCGCTTCTGCTTGGCCATTGTCAGGGTTAGATGGATGCATGTGTTAAAGGGGTAAAACAGTAATTTCATATCTGTTTATCTGTTCTTGGATTTACACCAGAAATGGGTGCATAAGCTGGACAATCAACTGCCTAGTTTTCTTCTCTCAATTGTATTATTCTGTTCATATTGTTATTATATGTGGTGAAGTCTAGCTGCTCAGTGAAACATATAGAAAAAATGAAATTTGAAAATGAAAAGAAAAAAAACACACCAAACAAACAAATAAAATCATCCTGTTAAAACAGCTCTCTTGGCCATTTTGCATCCCCTCTCTAACTGACATTTTCCCATTCTAGTTGTGCAATATTTTAAGGGTTAATATTACATCATGAGGTGGAAAGAACACCTGTGCAATGTCAAACTTCTTGCATAATAAATCTTGTGAAAATTGATCATGTTGTTGATCATGTCAAGTTTTCTTGTTTTAACTGAGATTAGGTGACATTTTGGCAAATTTGCATCTGCAATAATTAGATACCTTGAATTTATAAGTAGCACCTTTATAACCTGTGTGATTTCAAGTTTATGGACGATTGTTCCAGAGGAATTCAATAAGTGGTTTGAGGCAAGTACGTGTTAAACAAATAAAGAAGAAACTGCAGAAATTCAGATGCCGTTCACATCTGCTCATGTTTGCTCAATAATGTATTTGGTTACATCCCAGCGTTCTGAGGCGAATCGATGCTGCGGGGTTGCTAAACGCTGGCACTCCTTTTAATAAGCTGCTCTTTGGAACATCGTTCCCAGAAATGGAGAAGTACAGCCTCTTAGCTTTTTTTTTCTAAGTGTACTGTTGAAATCTGAGGTCGGGGTTTTTTCAGGTTCAACATCACCGGCGGCGTCTTATGCCGACAAAAGCAACGACGAATGTGACGCGTGATTGAAACAAAGTCAAAACAGGCTGTCTTTTACACGAAAATGTAATTAGAAGAAAGCGATTGGACATTTATTTTCGGGACAGAAAGTAATAACCATAATGCATTGCACTGGTAACCTGTCACTTGAAGCTGCTTTTTTTTTTTTTTTTTACAGAAGCACAAATGAAATGGAAATCCTCAAGCTTTTACTTGTTTTATGTCGTTAGAATGGGAAACATCATAGCCATACACTCCTAGCCCCCCCCCCATGCCACTAACCGAAGTTGACACCTCATGCCACCTTACATTCTCGCCCACGTCACCAGGGAGAAAACGCCGGCTTTTTTCCATCACATTTAGTACGAGAGCCCTTTTATCTTACAGCAGAAAATAACAAAAATAAAAATCCTGAAGGCGATCCGTCCGTGGTGGCTTGTTGTTGTTTTTTTTTAACACAGTAGCTTCTAACTCTCGCTCAAAATGTCACCCAATCAAGTCCAGTTATTCTCAGCTCTTTTTTTTATTAGTGGACAGGGGGAAAAAAGGAGGGAGAAAGCGGGGGAAAAAACGGAAAATCCCCTCCAGGATTGTTTGTCTTTGTGATTCCAAAAACTAGCGGCAGCCCAAGTTCGGAATTACAACCACCAGTGAATGCTTGGATGTTAATTAAAGAATGCAAATTTCATGTTTCTGGTCCAAGGCTGACACACACTCGAGGCCCAGAGGTCCATGAGAGAGAACACACACACACAGCAGAAAATGCACGCAAACACCGAAAGGCACACAAAGTTTTGAAAGCTTATACCCATACAAATATGTGCACGCACACACATACACACACATGCACAACTGAAGGCCCTAATCAGCCTCTCTCATCCCCCTTTGTTCTAAAAGATAGAGATAAGACAGTCGGCGAAGCAAATGACCTTATGGGGGTAAAACTCAGGAAGCTGATTATACAGAAGTTACATGTTCATAAATGTGTTTACCAATATGCAAAGAGAAGGCACAAAGTGGGTCAGAACTTTTGGGAAAGTTTGCAAAGGGGGAAACATAGGCTGCATATGAATGCAAAGTTTGGGAGGGAACACCCACGCAGAAAGGAAGACAGAATGCAAGTCACATCAACACACACTTTTTTTTTTTTTTTTTTTTTTTGCAGTAAAGTCTATAGGTACAGGACCCCCAGACACACTGATTTCACTTTCTTAAAACTGCAAACTGGCTCATTAAAAATCTACTTTGAATGAATTTCGATCAAGGTTTTGCCTAGTGTGCAAATATAATAATTTTTATTGGGTCGAAATTACAGGTGTCGATTATTTTCTCATGTTTTCACCTGCTTATTTCTCTCCCCGCTGCAATTATCATTAAGTTTCTAAACTCTGTGGGAGTGTGTGTCATGATTAGGCTTCGACCAAAACAGGCACAGCTTTTGAAGCGAGTGAGTGGTGCCAGCATCTTAAGGTCTCTCTTTTTTTTTTTTTAATGCCTAAATTTTCTGATATTTTCTGCTTCTGCCAGAGAGGAAAAGCCTCTGAAAGTGCATTTAGTTCATCATTGTGTCCTGAGATTCCAAACTCGTTTCACACTAATTAGAAATTCTGACATCATCACCTATTTTTTTATATGTAAAAAATGATGTAGCATCAGGAAACATAGAGTATAAGAATTACAAACATGAGCCTGGCCTATATACCACCAGAGCTTGTGTGCAATCATGTCTTTCTCTGACATGACCTTACACACACACACACACACACAGAACAGTAAATACAGTACATTCATGTTCCATATGACAAAGACACAGTCGGCTTCGTTCATCTCAGCAGGAGGCCACTTATGGCTTGGCGTTTGAACCCCATTCAGAGACTGAGCGTGCTCACTTTCCCTTTCTTACACACACACACACACACACACACACACACACACACACACACATGCGTGCGCACACACCTGACAGCTCTGAAATCACATGGCTGGGGCTCTTTGGCATGTGGCATGATTGCTTTGGCATCTGACATGAAAAATTGTGCAGTGGTGCATTGCAGTGTGTGTGTGTGTGTGTGTTAGAGCGTGTGTGTGCTCCGTACAGCCGACATGCTCTGTCACTTGAGGGGGAGTTCCTGTGGAGTGTGCATGTGTGTGTCTATTTCACACATATTTCTATTTGATGTGTGGGTGCGCTTCATTAGAAACATACAAATAAGCATTATTATAGTGTCATTGATGCCATTGGTTGCAACAGGTGCTCGTCACACCCCCTCACTGCTTCTTTAAGAACACATTGGAGTTTAACCTCTCATGTCTTAGACAGTAAAATTTCAGTTGGTTTCTAAGCACATGCTCCCAAATATTACAGCTTTTCTTCTTCACTCTAGCATCTAGTTGTATTGTAACTAGGGCTGTGTGAGTGTGTGTGTTTGGTTTTTGGGGAAAAAAATTGCTCGAGATACAGTGAGATATTGCTGAGTACTTGTAAGTATGCACAGGCTCATTTTTTGCTGCGCCCACATTTTTTTTAAAGAAGTGGAGCAAACTATATGCAGGGCCTGTGGAGATTCAGTTTCATTACACTCGCATATTGGGTCAAAATGCTGTTTTTTTTACCCCTTCCTCTATGTATCCTATCAATCATACATACACATAAAAACAATGCAAGGATGAATGACAACATGATGTATGTTTGCATGCATGCACATGAATATATCAAAAGCCACATGAAGCCGCAGCTCACGCGACGTAGCGCAGACACGCTCACGAAACACACTCTCTGCTGCTCTGCATGTGCGCGAGCCGCCGCGCCACAACTTCACAACAAAGCTTTCAATCCAGTAATAAAAGGAAACAAATTACCTCATCCACTTTGACAAGCTAATGTGTTGTGTTTCACAGCTCTGTGCCCCGCAGGCCAAAGTTAGAACGCAACGCTCATTTCTCCACCAGATATATTTCCCTTTCAAAACGCGAGAAACTTTGTAAGACACAGCAGGCCTGTTGGCAGGAGAGTTTAAAGGCACAATCTGTACTTAGACAAAAAAACAAAGTGATATAATAGCTCCTCTGACTGAGAGCTGAGGGAGGGATTTGGTGGAGCTGTCGCCTAAACTCGGCATCAAAAGCTGAATAGAATATGACACAAAAAACCTGCATAATTTGTACATCTGCAGTGTGTTGTCTTTGTTTTTGAAATGAAATTGAGCAATGTGTTAAATTTGCTCAGGGCACAAGTTTATGTAACTGTAGCAATAGACTTTTAAATCCTTTTTTTACCTTCACAATGGGAGAAATTATGTCTTTTTCTGTTTGACTCCAAGCAAGAGCGCTCAGAAACTTGACTTTCCACAAAATCTGGTTGGCAGTCAGGAACGGGCCCTGAAACGATGCATTTTGTTTGTCTGACTTTGGGATTGTTTGACAATATGTTTCTTTTAAACTGACTGTAACTTTAACATGTCCTAAAGTCATGTGATAAAGTACAATTTATTTATTTTGATATGGCAAAGATTTGTTTTGCACTGTCGATGACCCCCTTGTCTTTTTGTCCTATTGGATGCCAGTGGGTTGTGTCTGCATATATGACATGTTTATTGATGACCTTTAGGAGTTAGCAATCCATACATTTTAAAGGAAGATTGCACCATTTCTGTGAAAATAGTATACAAACAATAATAAGAAAACATTGTCTTTATTAATGTTGATATCTATTAATTCAAGTTTTATCTCCTAATATAGTAATTTATGTAATGTCTCTCATTGTGGTCATTGCTGGGACATGATTAGATGATGATATTTGATTTTTGAGATGGTCACTGTGTCAGATAAGGCGATCATGAAGCCATATTGTCTTGTATTGACTTGCCTTAGACACATTTTGGACTGAATGTTGGACCCCAAGACTGTCAATGTTACGCAATCATAGCTTGCTGTCTTTCATAATATGCACATTCGTGATCAGTAAATTATTAGTAAGGACAGATTCTGTTGTTCCACCTGACAGCATTAACAACAAGTATTTGCACATGTAATGATAGTTTTATGGTTAAAAGTGAACTATCACCGTTACTCAGTTGGTAGAAAATGGGTGAGTGTGTGTGTATGTGCCACATACATATGTGTGCAGGTGTGGTTAATTGGGCATAACACTGCTGCTCCCAAACCTCCTGTCTATCTCCTCACAGGTTCACTGAAATTAAATGAAACATCCCACCTTCTTTTGCTTCACCATCAATACAAGAGCGCTCTGTGCTCCTGTGGGTCAGCATCACAAAACATGTTGTAGAAGGCAACATAAGACAAAAGAAAATCCACTCTTTCTCGCCAGATGCTGCATTGCTTGTCTTCCACTTTGAGACACCTCACACCTCATTTTCAGTCTGGACCCCAGGCCTGCTGGGCCAGGCCATTACTGGGCCTTTCTTTCTCCATCAGAGACATCCCATAGTGCCTGATCTCTGGAATTATTTTGCTGAATACATTGTTGTCATTACCAATAAAAAAACATGGCCAAAGCTTTTAAAATAAGAATTTTTATTAACAAAAATCATCCTTTTCAGAGCTGTCACAAGTGACTGACAGTTTCCCTGCATTTGACATAACATAGCATGATGTTAAATTGTCCATCTAGTTCATAAAACACCCAGAATGGTTTTGTATGAGCTGGGTAAATGTGTCTCTTGCACCATCTGCCATGCCACCTCGTAAAGCCGCTTCCTGTCAAAGAGCTCCGTAATAGCATGACAAATGTGTGGAAAGCCATACATCATCTCGATGTGACGCTTCTCCCCTAAACTTGAATAAACTGCTTGGATTGCACGGCTCGTTTCTCCGATACCAAAAGGTGAAGCGAGCCCCGCCACAATATTCTCTTCCTGAATCAGCCCAATGAGCATGAAGGACAGCGGGCCAAATTTAACTGTCTGTGAAGACAACATTCTGCGAGTTTATGACCCTTGACCTTCGCTGTGTCTCTCCAGGCACGGGGCTCGATGCTTGTGGCGCACTCTCGGATGCATGAAGGCGTTAATGACTCTTGACTCCACAGTTTGGCTTTGTCAGCCCGGCCAGCTGTGTATTAATCTTCATACTCGTGTGCTTGTGCGCGCGCCTGCTTGTATCTGTCTTACAGGGGAAAAGAGAGGTCGAGGGAGGGAGATGAGAGTGTGTGTCTGTGTCTTTAATCCTCGGCTGCTTAATTATAAATCTCTCCAACTGTCATGGGCTCCTTGCTTGTATCCCAAGAGTTTCTGTTAATATTTCATGCTACTGTCTTGTCCCCCAAGCAAATGGCCGACCAGCAATTAGGCCCTTCTGCAGAAGACCCTTTCAGGGGTGAGCAAGTCTCTGTGGATACAAAGGCCTGTTTACTAGCAGAGGAGCAGAAGAGAACTCTTCTTTATCCTTTAAAAAAAAAAAGAAGTCTTGCACAGGAAATTTACTCTCTGGATTATTTGTTAGATGTTTGTGCAGATTAGCTCAATAAATAAATGGGAAAAAAATATCAATGACTACCATGGATGCAATTTAGTGTTTCTGACAAAGTGGGGGCAATTAAATGAAACCCACGCACACACACCTCCCAATCATGCCCGCTTGTAATGGATTGTTTTCGGTGCAGCCATTTTGCAGGGGTCACCACAACTCAGCGCCGCGTCCGCCCTTTACCGACTTCATGTTTTCCGCGCAGATGAGTCATTCTGAAACATGATTAATTCATCCTCATCTAAGCACTCACTACAGCATCGGATAGATTACTGGAACAGCGGGAGAGGTGGATGGAGGGAAAGAGACAGCGAGAATGATGAGAGGGAAAAATGAAGCCGGGAGGAGGGGAGGCAGAAAGACTGAGAGGCAGCAGCGGATATTAGCGTGAGAGCGATAAGGGAAGCTGGAGATGAAGAAGACATAACATAAACTCTGTGCACACACGCATACACCCACATACAAACAAACAATTCCTCTTCACTCAGCTGTACAAATCAATACTCATCTTTTCCTCTCTGAACAAACCCAACTTCAGTACATTCCCTTGGCAAACAGGGAGCCGGGCTGCAGCGAGGTCCCTCGAGGACGCCGCCACGGTGACCTCACCGAGTCCTCAACAGCACAAATGTGACCTTTAGTTCCCATCGCAGAGCCAGTCGCTCTTCTCTTATCGGGCTGTCCGGGCGCCTCCCCCGCTTCTTCTCATGTCAGACAGCAAAAGTGACCTTTATTCAAGCCAGCATGGGGATGTAGTCTTCTCAAGTCTTTGGGGGACTAAAGACGACTACCTTCCTCCACCGCTGCCCGTTTGCCCCAGACAAAATGTTTGAGCTTTGCAGTGATTCAGTGGGTGTAATTTTTATCCAAGTCGGGGATGTGTCTAAACTTTTCGCTTCAAATATTTGAGGGGGGAAAACTGATGGCAGCAGCTGACAGCCATAAAAGAAAGCCAGCAATCCTCAGCTATTTTGGAGGTCACAGAATGTAATTTTGGAGTCATGCAGTCTTCATAAACATAAACAAATAGCAAGGGCACACAGGTCAGCTTCGTATTTATGTGGTATTACAATTCCATGAAATTGAGGCAACAAATAGACAAAGAGAAATAATGGTATAAATTGTTGCAGCAGTGGCCGAGACATCCTTCTTGTTAGTGTGGGTCATGTTACTAAACCACTGGATCCTACACTTTCCATAATTCAGCTTGATAGCATCTCCACGCTAGGCCCTCCCTGTCTGGTAATTGCCCATTTCTGTCAGTCTTGCCATTAAAAATTTGTAGTCTGGGGATGCCCCGGTGGCCTAAGGGTTTAGGTTGCAGCTCTCTACTGTCTGCTTGCTAATAACGGCATGAAAAAAAAGCTGAGATACCCATAATGACATCACCAGGGGTTAATCTTTTCAGACTTTGGAAATCTCTCACTCGAGCCACACAAGACATTGTAACATCTATTTTCACTGTAGTGGTACTAGTATGGAGCATCTTGATGAGTACAATTGGCGGTGGATTTCGTTTGTCAAATTGGCCTCCAGCACATGCACGAACGTCCAGACGCAAGGACAATGATTCACACTTTTTTCCTTTGCTTATCTGTTTCCATAGGGGCTGCAACATTTCTGCGTCCACGCTTCAGTGCATGGACAATGATCCATGAGGTCAAGCATGCAGCGCAGCAGAGTGATGGAAATGGCTTTTAAATGCCTTGATTAATCCCTGGTACGAGATATTCCCCCTAAGAGTGGGATCATTAGATAATCACTCATGAATGTTGGTTAAGGAGACTCTGCTTAGTCTGGATTTTGGGAGTTTGACATATACCATATGTAACAACATACTATATTTTCACAATGACAAAGGATCTGTAAAAGAAAAGATTGAGGGACAGTGAAGAGAAACCATGTGAACATTAAGCCTCATTAAGCCAACTGAAAAATGACAGTGGGTCGGATGACCTGTTTCATCATGTTGCTTTTTGTGGAAGTTTCAACTGCTGCGTTGGTCAAACTGCAGGAATGAATTCGCTTGGCAATGTTGTGCAAATTTGATTAGCGCCCAGCTGTTAGCTCGCTCACACCATAAAGCTGTAACATTAGCGACCCGCTGGGCAGCGAGGCCGAGGCTAATATGGATCAAGTTCTTGGTTCAGATTCAGTTCAGTTCATTTATTGTGGTGATACTTAGGGTAGAAGTGCAGCTGGACTTGGTTATATTGTTTCATTGGCTCCACCAGCACACCTGGACGAGGAAACATCAGGTGATGGCTGCTCAGGCCGGCTGACCAATCACAGCACACTGGGCTTGACAGGAGGGAGCAGGAGGGTGAAGAGAGGTGGTACAGCGATGTACAGTATAACAAATGTGTTTGTAGCACCTTAAAGCATGTAAACCTGTCTATTAGATCCCCACACATAAACCTGCAAATGAGGATAATATGTAACCCTTAAGCTGAGAAGCTCCAACAGCTTTATTGAGTTGAAAAAGCCATTATTATCTTGCTTATTTAATTTACTCAAATAAGCCTGTGTATTAACTTGAAATTGCTTCGCAGTGGAGCTAGCCTCGTAGCTAATGTAATGGTGAAAAAAAAAAAATCTTTGCGAGGATCCAATTTCCAACTCGCAGCAAAGAAATAACAACTTTGTTAGCAAAGTCTTTTCGCCCCATATTTCACCAGGAGAATATTCCCAGAACCATGTGCATGTCACGCAATTACGTTGAGCAGAATAGAATCAACGTTGACTTCTATTCACTCTTGCATTCAGCGCTTGACACCTTTTTTTTCTAACCTTGTAGCACTTCTCATTGTTTCATCATTATGTTTAAAAAAAAAAAAAATCTCATTATGTTTTACAATCCCCTCGTCTTTATGCGAGAGGTTGTGATGCAAATTCCTCAAATGTTGGCTTCATCATGTATGCTCACCACCCCCAGGTAGCAGGAATTAATGAGCATTTCCGCGCTGCACCTGAGCATCATCATGCAGCCTAGTGGAGCGGCCAATTTCTCTCCGACTGGCACTGCCCTCCTAGTTAGCTACTAAAACCCCCTAAGGCAGTGAAGGATTGTTTTCAGCGGTTAATTGACAAGAACCTGGTGGTATTCCACATCCGCACACACTCATCTGGTGCAGCGGCGTGTGTGCCTCACATGCAGGGATGACACTTCATGCAAGCCTTGTCATGCATGGCACTATGACCTTCCTACAGAGGCATTTGTTTTATACGAAAGGTTGCGCCACTCGCAAGCACATGCCTTATTTATAGAGTTAATTATACACATCTGAAGACTATCTTTTAATATGCTTTTCCAATTACGGGCTTTGTCAAGTCGTGTGCCGTGCCGCCGCATGCCAATGAGCCAGCCCTTGATCGGGGGCCGTTAATGAGTGAATATTACATGACGTTAATGTCTCGTCAAAACTTCTCGAAAGTCAACACAAATAAAAGTGTCTGCTTTCCACGGCAATAACCGTACATTACTTTAATGGCGTTGAATTTTGAATAGGGTTTTATAGATGTTAAGGTCATAAAAGCTGCTCAGCATATACTGTACATTGTAAAAAAAATAAAATGCTGAAAATTGGAATTAAGAGCTTTTCATGCAGCGGCAGCGGTGAGTAAGTATTATTGAGTGGAGAGGAAGGAGGAGGGGGAAATGGCCCTGAACAAAATGGGCCCGCCGTCTGCTTGTCGCTGTGTCTGTCTTTCGGTTTGTGGCGGAGTGACAAGGAGCCTGAGGGGAAAGTGATTCTGAGGCTCTGACTTTGCCAACAGGCAACTAATCCCCCCACAAAGCTCAGCTGACCTGAAGCTGACTGTCTGCAGCATTCACAGCTCAGACCCACACGAAGACACCTAAATCCATATGCACATTCTCCTGTCTTACACAAAGTACACACTCGCTCCCACAAGCGCACACACACACACACACACCGACTTGAGGTTTTCTCAGCGAGCATTCATGCATGCGCCTCTCAGCACTTTTGATGTAAAATCCAGCAACCGCAGTACAGTAAGAAAACAAAATAACTTTGAGATTGACAGCAGAGTCTGAATCATTATGTACCAGCCGAAAAAATCTATGTATCATGATCGAGTCGGCTTCTTTCAACTGCGAGAACGATCACGAGTAAACAGTGCTGCAGTCAAATGTGCCGAGAAACAGCTGTGAACGCTCACGTCTCAAACGACGAGGGGACCTCAAGTGGGCTGCACAGTCCAGCTCTGTTCTCGCATCTCCACGGCTTTTTGTGTCTCCAAGACAACTTGGCGAGAGCACGCGTGGCAAAAAAAGATGTAACTTCTCGGTCTTGATAATGGCGTCTGGTCAGCAGCAGCCCTTCAGAACCTGCTCAGAAGCAAGAGAGTGTAAGGAGTCACAGGTAGAGAGCTTGAAATCAAGGTAATTAAGGCACTTCAGTTGAGGTCAAGTAGGGTCATGGTGCCTTTATGAAAATGCACTAGATATGAGCAGGTGCATCTGAGTGGATGGAAAAGAGAGACAGCAGCTTATATGACCTAAAAAGCTGGGACACTTTAAAGCACAAATAAAACAGTATATGATAATTTGTTGATTCTTGTTGACATATACTCAATTGAAAACAGCACAAAAACAATATATTTAATGTTTGACCTCATCAGCTTCATCTTGCTTATTCTGAATTTGATGTCAGCAACACATTTCGACCAAGTTGGGACAGGAGCAACAAAAGACTGAAAGTTGTGGACTGATCCAAAAACAGCTGTTTGGATCATTCCACAGGTAAACAGGTTCTTTGGTAACAGGTGATAGGATCATGATTGGGTATGAAAGGGGATGGAGAGAGGTTCACCACTTTGTGAACACATGATTGTATAAAGGAGATTAATACATGGGCTCAGAAAGTAAAACTGTTACTTCTTTCTACTTTCTTTTGCAAATGTTTACATTCTCTTTTCATTTATGCTTTACACAGTGTCCCAACTTTTTTGTAACTGATAATGTAGCCGCACTTGTCTCAAACTAAGAATGTCTGCAAAAATTCCCATAGGTAACTTGGAGACCTTGCAAAGCCAAAGTCAGCATATTGATTTGCTCGGAGACTAAAAGAGGATTCTTGCTCATCCCTGAGAACAGTTGTTTTGCTGCCCAGGTGATACAAGTTTGCAGCGATAGCTTAGCTGTAACACTGGCTTGTTTTTGTCTTCATGAATCAAAGCTTCTAAATGGGCACATTTTGCTACATTCTGCTCTTTGTCAGAAACCTTTCTAACATATTAGCAAAGTCGTTACTTTGTATGCAACATATGCTTTACACACAGCTGAGCATTTTGATGCAGTGACTTTCTTTTACCTTGAGTAACCCGGTTATTATTCCTGCAACAGTAACATATGAGGCGCCGGTGCCATGCAGGCTCCATCATGGTGACTGGTCTGAATAGATGACAACAGCCTACAGCCTCACTCCGCTCTCCCCCTGCCTCCGTCTCTGCTTCTCTTACCTTGCTCTGCTCCACACTCGGGAGACGTTCCATCTGGGCAAATTAGCTCATACAGTCCTCTCTAAGTCATCAGCACTCTAATAGCGCTTTGCCTCACACACCGGATGACTCCTCCCGTGGATGTAATTCCTTCTCGATGGGGAGAAAAAATAATTCTAAAATATTATTATCCCCTTCCCTCAGGTGACAAAGAATGGCCAAAAATTTCATTTCTATTCAGAATATGTGCGTGATTTCTGGCCTCGATCATAATCTTCAAGCGGAAACATTGTTGAAGAACATTGCTACAGTATATGATTGCATTACCAGAGGGAAGCAGGGGAAGAAATTAGCGGACGTTTCAGGATATTTAAAAGCCCATAGGAGAGGAAAGTCTTACACAGAGCCTCGAGCTTATGTGTCCGGTGCCTGGCAACAAGATAAATGGCTGCGTCACCTATCAAACCAATTTAAAAGCATACAGCTGAAGTAGACAAAGGATTTTTTTTCATGACCTTGAGTAGTTGAACTGACTTCAACTCCAGACTCCAGCAAAGGGCTGGAAGAGCTGGGCTCGACTTCCTCTGGACCAACAGGCACCAATTTTGCAGGTGTCATTCATACAAGCAAGGGCCATAGCTTTCTCAAAGGGTGAGTCCTTTCACACTCTTAAAGCCGTGACCCCTGTTCCTACTGGGATGACATATAGCCCCTCCATCGATCGAGCCATTTGGAAAGCGTGCCCTGGAATAAGAAGATGGGGATCATTTCTGCGAGATCATGTGCTACAGTTAACAAAAAAATAACCCCATATCCACACAGCATGCACACCTGGACATACGTACACACACACACACACACACACACAAGAGAAACACATATTCACCAGGAATCCCCCCAGAGAGGTGCTGTGCACACAGTGTTTACTGCTCTCCTCAATTATTGATTAGTTGTTTTCCTTCTGTTATGAGAGGCCACCCCATGTGAACAGGGAGACAGGCCTGCTCATAAAAACTGCAGTAGGACTCTTTCTCTCAAACCAGACTGTGCTTTATTGACCTCGGCCTCGCTCCTAAGCAGGACACTCGCTTTTCTTGGCACTGTCTCGCTCGCTCGGGTTGCTTATTCTTCCCGTTTCCCTTCACTATCTCTTATTTGTCTCATTTATTCTCATATCCTCTCCCTCGTCCCCCCCCCTCCACCCACCTCTCTCACCTAGACAAACCTCTCCGGTCCAGGGCGCCTTCATACTGTGGACTGCAGACCGTGCTCAGCAAAAACCGACACAAGCCATCGGTTAACACTAAATTATTAAGAATCATTTACAGCTGGAAGTTTAAGAAACGCTCTGAGTGCAGCGTGATGCAAATTCTTGGCAGGACATTGAGGACCTTTTTGTATTACAAATGTGCGGCACACTTTATAAAGGTCATAAATCAACAAATTACTAAAGCTCTACAGATTAGTTATGAGATAACAACTGTACTATTATTATTACCTTTATATTCGCCATCAATTGTTCATTCATCGCTTTCTCACTAACTCACAAGTCCTCAGCAAAAGTCAGCCAAAAGCCAAGTCAATCTATACTGTAAAGTCTGCAGTTGAAATGTGGTCTAGATGCTGTGCAATAGCCAGTCCATCCGAGGACATAGATTTAATAGACCTACATTTAAATAGCCTCAAGTCATGGGTGAAGATATTGAGATGGGAGGCGGCATTATTCTCACGAGCTTGCACTTGGTGTAGGAAGAGGAGCCGTACTGAATGGGTTGTTGATTCCCAAGTTTTCTGACTGAAGCAGCCCACGAAAAAAATCTGACTGCGTTGTCTTATTTCACGGTGTGTGGGTTGATAGGTTCTCCAGATACTCAAAATATATGTACACAAGCACTGAAAAAATGACTTCCTCATAAAATGTTTGCTTTAAAGGAAAGGTAAGACACATATTTTACCCACTGTGTAGCGCACATCCCTCAGCATCTAGGTTGCTAGGTGATGTGGCTGTGGACATCCTCAATCTGGAGGGTGAGTTCAGTGAGTTTGCTGTTGTGCTCTCCTATCTGAACAGGCACTCATTCACTCTCATAATGTGACATCAGGGATAATGGTCAAAAAGAGCAGGAAGTCCTCGCATGCCTCAATCAAGGTGAACGCAGAAGTCACCAATGGAGGAATCACTTTGGACATTTTAACATTTGGTCAGACCCAGCATGCACCTGCTGGTCACACAACATCAGTGGTGTGTTTGGTATGGGTCACTTAAAGAAATGCATTAAATTAGTGATTTATTTTCAACCTATGCTAAGATACATTAATACTCACCAGAGCCCATAGGATGCTGATCCTTAACTTCATTGCATTATTGTGCATTTTGTGTGACGGCTGTTCTGCACCTCTCACAAACGCAGTGACCTTTTACATTTAGAACATATATGTTTTCCAGGCTGTCGCCTCTCTGGCCCTCCTGCAGCCACACACACACACCAGCAACTTCTTCACTATTGCAGCTGCTGATATGACTCCTTATCCTCTGCTCCATTCTCACACAGTTTATCAAGACTCTTTCATCGTCTCGTTTTCTCTTTACTCTGTTGCAAAGTACAATATTTATGAAAAAAAAATCACTATAACAAAATTAAAATTGTAAATTTTTCGCGCAAATTTTAAAACTCAAAGAAGAACACAAAAAAATGACTTTTATGTAAATGTAAGTTGTTACTTTCAGGTCTTAGTAGTAGCTCCACTCCACACACCTGTGTAAAGGTGAATTATTCAATGATTTATGAACTTTTCATAAAGTGTATAACTTCCCCAAACTGTTAACTCCTATGTCTAAGCTTTATTGAACTTTGGCCCTTTGAAGACTCCACCTCACCATCTAAGCCACCTCTCTGTACATCCCACCGTCATTTACATATATTTAATTCAAAATTCTAAAGGAACACTTAAGACCTGGCAATCAAATTCACATTACTGGCAGAGTATCTTGGCTTCCCAGCCACACAAGGATCTCAATTATGGCACGCTGGCTGTGGCACTGCCACTCCTGACGATAGAAGATAAAGTGGAGTAATGGAAATGCCATCCTGTTACAGAAGCGGGGGGCTCCAGTGTCGACACGAAAACAAAACAAAGTCAATATTGAAGAGGCGAAAACAATGCGGGAAATAGAAAATTGTCAAACGGCAGTCCGACTTGGCAGCGGGAAAACAATCTCAAATGGCATGCAAAACAATGTCGGTGATGGGGCTGCTGTTTTAGCGTGCGTCTGAGTGTTTGCGTGTGCGTGTGAGAGAGAGAGAGAGAGAGAGCGAGGAGAGGCAGAGCGTGTTTACTTCCGCAGTCTTTTGTCAAAGGCGGCATAAAGAAAGGTGGCATGCGGTATCTAAAAGGCTCCACACGCAATCCCAGCTTGCCCACCTGTTCTGCTCCTGCTTTGATTTCAGCTTGAGAGGGAAGCAGAGAGCCTCTTGCTGAACAAGCTAAGCATCCACAGGCCTGGCTGTGAGCTGCACAGAAACAAAGTGAAATTGCCCTGATACTTTTTTTTTTCTCCTCTTGTAATATGTCGCAATTCAAAATTCAAAAAAAAAAAAAAAAAAGCAGGGACACTTTTCACAGGTTCACAGGTGCGTTGAAAAGCCATGTAAAAGATTCAAGAAGTTTAACATCAAAGCATTTACAAGCCATTCGGCCGTGGTGTCGAGATTCTTCTCTCTCGTCTGAGCAGGGAGCGAGAGGTGGCTCGGGAGGGGCAAACAGGAATCATTCGTCTCCCCGAGGAGTTGAGCAAACTGTGAAAAAGATGAGACAGAAGGGGTGAGAGAACGAGAGATGTAGACTGAGACAGAAACACAGCATCAGAGAGGAAGGGAACGGAGAGGAGACAGAGCACTTCGGGGCATACCCAACTTAGACATGGCCATCATAAATGATTAAAGGCCGATTTCCCATTCTGACAAGCCTACCAATCTTTGCACAGTGTAATGGAAGCCAAAGTGAAACGAGCAGGGAGCACTGCATTTGCATCAAGCAATCACAAAGAGATGTGTTTAAAGAGTCCAGGGGGGGTGGGGGAGGAGGAGGAGGATGGGTTGCACAGAGAGGTGGGTTTTTCTTTTACTATTATGGTCTGTTTAAATGGGCGATATTACCTGTTTACCCAGCTGCTGAGGGCAATCGGCATTTTGTTTGAGGTCATCCCGTTAATATTCCTCCCACCGGTGGACGATCCGGCGGCGAGGAAGGTTGTGATTCCGTCTTTATAATTCCACGGTGCAATCCGCCGGGAGAGGGGGGGTCGTGACCTCGGAGGCAGAGGTGAAAATTGCACCAGTGGGCCAGTGAGGATGGAAGACAGAAATGAATGATGGAGGTGAGGAGGAGAGGGAGAGAGCCATAAAGTCTTACATAAAGGAAGATGTGGCTCGTAGAGTTTATATATTTCTGCTTGATTGAATCAGCCTAAAAAGCGACACGTGATGCAAAAACAATAATCTTGCAAAAATGTTTACGACTGCCGAGGTGATGTCAGGAAGATGATGACTGTAGATTAGAGGCTGACGCGCACCTTTCTTCCTGTGTCACATGCACACATGGGGCGAAAAGTGTTGACAAGTGAGTGTATTTATTATTTCCTGATGCGTTAAGAAGTCTAGTGGAGGTGATCTGAAGGTTGCGAACACCAATTTTAGTCTCACGTTTGAGGCATAGCCCCAAGCAGCGCGGAGCTGTGAAGCAATGGCTTCGTATCTCTGAGGCCATGAATGATGGATTATATGAGTAGTGATATTGATAGCCGGTGGGTTTTTCCATACAAATGAAGAGTCAAATGAGTCAAACCTGAGCAGTGTTTCAGTGATAAATCACATCACCCAGCACCTAAAAGCTTCTATATTCAGTCAGAAGCAGCTTCCATGCATTTTGCTCAGCATCGTTTTATGAAATCTTTTACAAGTCCGGTATTTCCTAGGAGGGAAAACTCAACAACATGAAAATGATTTGCAAAAATCTCTTCGCCCTGTGACTGCCTATTACACGCCACTCTGTAGCAAACGTCACAAATAGCAAGTCATCGTCCTCATTTGGCATCTTTATGGGTGCAACACTGCCATGTTTTTAAATGTTACATTTGCCGCCGCTTGAAATGCTGAGGGGCGTGTTACATGTCCTGGCAGCTCATGCATCACTGTGCTGACTGATGATACACCATGCCTTGACGGAGCTCATAGAATGCCACCGTGCTGTAATATTCCTGCCCACCCCTGTTTGCTATGCATCCACTGTTAAATCCCCCGAAGTGTGTGGCTCAGTTTCCTTTCCCATTTTCACATCATCCTCTTTGAGATGTGACTGACTTGTTCGCTTATTTTTAGTTCTTGTCGCTTGCTTCTCTTAAGCAGAAAAGGACAACATCTTTGCATTGTGCACTTTAATAAACAGAATGTCTTAAGGTGACTGTTGAGAGTTCATCTCATCCTGACACAGATCAGTCACTGTGAGCGCCGTCCACGCAACAACCTCCAAATGAGGGATGTGACAGCGTTTTAATCAATGTCGCGTTCTGTCCGCTGGGTTCAAGACCAGGCCACGCACTTCAGCACACACACACACACACACGTAAAGGCATTCAGACAAAAGAGCTTTGACAAACACAAACTCACGTGGTACAAGGTGAAGCATGGTTAAAAGGCCTTTGCCATCCACTGTCAGCGCCGTCCTCCATGCGCCCGCAAATGTCATCTTTAATGCATCTGATAGCACACCATTAGGTTGAGATTATGGAAATGTTAAAAAAAAAAAAAAAAAAAAAGATATCCAGCCCCCTCATCATCTAATTCATGTGGAAGAGGCTGAGCCGTACAGGCAAAGAGTAGGCTAAAGAGACATAACAAACAGCTCGGAGCCGACGGGTCAATTGTGATTCCGCTTGGGTGCCATTCAGCGTAATATGATGGGATAGACACCAGAACACGTGTATGTGTGTGCACTTGCGTCCACACGTGTATATATGACGTGTGTGTGTGTGGCCGCTGTCGAGATGCATGGAAAGGCTGCGGCTCGGATATTGCCTTTTGTCTGCGGCTAAATTTAGCGCAAGGTGTCTCCTCCGCCCGCCTTTAATATCACTGCTCGGAGACAAACCCCTAATTAGGATTTGTCTGCGTGATCCCGCCAGGCATGCCTTTATCCCTGTGTGTGTGTGTGTCAATTTGTGGCCATGCTTTGCAGTTTAGCACGTCTGGCGTGTCCGTTTGAAACGCTCATAAACGTGTGTGTGTGTGCACATGTGTGTTTGAACAGAGCAAGGGCATTAACCTGAGGCTGATTCATATTGTCCTGCTAAGCTAGTGGCTCTCCTCATAATGCTGAAACGAGACAGATTTGTCATAATAGGGATGAGCCAGGCAGCCGGGGCCATATCACAAGAATGGCCGGCCGGGGTCTGGGAAATAATAAAGTACCTGAGAGACTGTGACTTCTTTTATCTGTCTGTTATTTTTTTCTTTACTGTCCCACTAATAGCAGCCCCTCTCAGTCCATGTGTGTCTGTCTCCTCTTATGTCTTGTTTTCTCCCTCCCCTCCGTGTCTCCTTTACTCCCCCTCCCTCCCTCTCTGTTCTTGCCGTCAACTTTTTTTTTCCCTCTTTCTTTCCGTCCTCAACCCGCTCCACTAACTCTCCCCATCTCTTTCCCTCTTCTCCTCCATCTCCCGCTTGCTCTCCCTTCCTTCTCTCATGGGGAACAATATATATCAGAGCCCAGCAGAGCTCTGCTCCACTAGTTGCCATGGCAACCAACCTCATCACAGCATCTCCTCTCTCCCTCTCTCTCTCTCTCTCCCCGTTCATTCTTCTTGTCCTCCATCTCTCTTTCTCCCCCCCCTCCCGCCCACCCTCACCCCCTCGGTCTTTCTCTCTGTCTCCTTCTCTCTATTGCACCATCCTTTAGAGGAGGTTCTTTAAATTGTAAGTGGGCCGGCTGGCCTCTGCACGAGCGTGGCGTCGAGGTGAATCATTGGTGAAAGGGAAGCGGTGACCCCAGACGTTGTCTTTCAAAGACACCTAGTTTCTGTCTGCTTTGGCTTAAAGATGGCATCACACAAAGAAAGTTATCAACCGATCTATACATCTAACTGCTCATGCTATAGTGTATATATAACAGCCTGAACTGTATGTGATCTAATTTCCAAACCATGGGAATTGAAAGGGCTCGCTCATAATTTTGCACTTGAAGATAAGCCTGTGAAAACAGTTGCATAATATATTGGAGGAGGAGCTTTGTCAAAGCTGAGAATGTAACCCCAGATGATGCCATGAGGGTGATCTTTCCCTAGATATTTCCCACTGTCGTCGGTGGAAACCAGGTCAGAGCTGGAACAAAAGTGAATATTGAACTTAATTTTAGAGAATTTAATCTCAGACTGCCAGAAACACTACTCTAAATGAATTATATTTTATATTTTTGCTGCCCTCTTGTGGCCAAAACATCCATTATACCTGCTTTAATGTGCTTCTAAAAGCCTCCAGTCTGCACAATATTTCGGAACATGGCTGCAGGGGATCACTCAGGTCAGGCACTGATGTTGGCCAATTCAGCCTGGCTCACAGTTCGTGTTCCAGTTTATCCCAAAAGTTGGAGGGGGTCAGTGTCAGGGATCTGTGCCTCCAAACTCATAAAAAAAAAACTTTATAGAGCTTCCTTTGTGCACATAGGTAATGTCATGTTGAAACAGGAAGGGGCCTTCTGCAAATTGTTGCCATAAACTGAAGAATTAAGAGCATGGAAATCAGCCTCAGGACAAAATTACATGGACAGGGCTGTCTACTCACTTTTGGCCATATCCATGAACAGTTATAGAGTTATATTTTTACTTGGAACATTTACAAGGGAAACTAACACATGTGCAAAGAATCCACTTCTCATTTGTATTCATCGATTTTATTTTTCCCTTCACACGGTCTCCAATCCTTCACCCCTACACACACACACACACGCACATGCTCACACACACCTCCAGTCAACCTCCATTCACAGAGGATTCAGCCATATTTCAGAGGGCGACAAGGGCAGGGGAGTCTTTTTCCTGCTGTGGGAATTTATGTGGTATCATTATTTAACCTAATTGCATTGAAGACAAGTGGAGGGCGGCGTGCTTTCTCGGAGTGGCGAGTACCAGGGAAGCATCCATCACATGTTTACACACATGCCACACACACACACACACACACACACAGGCTGCATGCACATTATGCAGTATGCTCACATGCACAGTTAACATAAAGAATGCAGTAAGTAAAGAATGAGTATTAGGATTGTGTATGTGAAAGCACACACACACACATGGGCACACAGACATTCACATACACAGATATATCAAGACTGTATACAGACATGCTGCCAACACGCCTTATCTTTTCTCTATTTTTCACTCCACTCTCTATGTCTCTTACTCACTCGCAGACACACACGCACACACACGCGCACACACACTTACACACTCCTTACCATGCAGAGCAACAAGACAGTTGTCCTCCATCTGTCAATGTTATTCATGAGGAAATGGAGATCTGGGCCATGAGTGATGAGTTCTCCTACAGAAATGGCCGGGCCAAAACCTCGAGGAAAACCACACATACGCATTTATGAAAAAAAGATGAATAAATATATGAATAATAACTCGCAACCAAACATTTGCGGCACAAAAATTAATGGCAAATTATGGTGCGGGGATGTCGGAAACGGGCTCAGCCTACTATATCATGCCTACGCCTCAATGTGAAAAAATGCCCATACTGCTCATTGCAAAGAAAAAAAATACCCATCTGAAAATAGTAAGGATTATCGATTTTCAAGCATTTATAATAAAATTCCTATTCTTTTTTTTTTTTTACATGTCTATGCATGTATAATGTAAACATAAGGCAAAAAGAGTGAGATGCTTCATTCTCTGGCTGCATTCATACAAGTTCAAGTTATCCTTGATCCTTGAACAACTTTCTTCTTCTTCTTCTCATTATCATTACTATTGTTATTATTATAATAATTAACCATAAAATAACTAGCCAAAAGAAGTGAAACAAAGGTAAAGTTAAAAAAAAAATTACACAACTGACCACTGTTAACATTTATTACAGTTTGCAGACCAACTTCCTGTTTCAACTTTGACTTACTATATTTACTGTGTGGTGTGAGAGATAGTTAGAAGTGATCATGTGACCAAACTGTCATCTTGTGCCTCCCTGGCAAACAACAACCATCGTCCATTTACCCCTGCAAATAATGACAAGCTCAAGTGTCTCATGACATGTTACAACATCAAAATATCTGACCATAACCATAATGCCATAATCACAATAACGTTAACCAAGAGCTGCAGTTTCAGCTGCCTAAACTTAACCAACACTTAACTAGTAGGGTGCCAAATCAACAAAACACTTATATGAGTCATTTTGGGAAGCAGTGAGTAACAACCTATGTTGGCATTTAGTTTGGAGGAGTCGTTTCATCTTACATAACAAAGAGAACAAAAGCACTAAAGGCACGAGGTAGGACGGGACGTGAGCATCAGTTTTTAAAAGTTTTGAGTAACTAATCTAGATTGGTGCTGTCGTGAGTGTGTTTTGAGGAGGAGGCCCTGTCACTGACGCCTGTTAATGGATGGTGGCGGCGGGAGGCCGGTGCTGGAGGAAGGGAGCGTGGCGGCAGAGAAGGTCAGCGAGATAGGAAAAGGTCTGGTTGCAGAGGGCTTTGTGAGTGAAGAGGAGTTTGAATTGAATCCATTGTGCCTACAGGAGTGGGCGTGAGTGAACTCCAGTTTATTAAGGACTTTGGATGATGCGCCATAAAGAATGCTATTGCAGCTGTCCAGTTTGGATGTAATGAAAGCATGCAGCGGCCGGGAAGGAGAGGGGGGGTGGGCGAAGGTGAGACGAGTTTTTCAAGTTGAAAAAGGCAGTTTTGGCAATGAGATTCGCTCGGTGTTGGAATGAGATGTCACAGCGAGGTAACGGCGTCCAGAGATCCTTGCAATAGCTGCGAGTACAATGTCATCATAAAAAGAAATGATGACAAGGAGAACCTCACACACCGGCAGAAACAGCATCTTTGAAACATAATAATGCAAATGTCCTGGAAAGAGCAGCAAATGCAACATACTCTGGCAACTTCATATGGCAAACTACTATATAATTACTGTACAAGTGCAATTGCGCAATCCAATGATGATAATGTCAATGAGATCTCTATATAGTGCTGCCATCACTATCACTTTCCCAGTGTGACTTTATTTGATGGGGAGAACAAGATGGTTGAGTGGAATGGCAGGTAGAAAAGTATCTGCCATGTATCTGCCAATCACACCATAAAGTGGGAGGATGTTATCTCTCTCTCTTTCTCTCTCATTGATTCTCGCTCTGTCACAAACACTCTCTCTCTCTCTCTCTCTCTCTCTCACTTAGTATGTGGGGATCTCTCCATAAAACATCTGACACTATGTCACCCGGCACTTCGCTCTCCACCCGCAACCTGGACGCTGCCATTACACAGATGTCAGACACAGTTGTGATATCATCATAAAAAAGTAACTGCCGTGATTCTCTCTCTCTCTCTCTCTCTCTCTCTCTCTCTCTTTTTCAAAACACACGCATGCACACTCTACATTCCCCGCGTTTGTGAGTAAGCAGGGGATGGAGGAGGAGAGGTTCGGGGGAGTCGGATAGAAGTGCAATTACACTCGCTGATGTGCTTTGGCCCATATTATGATGTTGGGGGATGATAAGACAGCCCGTGCTGCACACACACACACACACACACACACAGCCATACACAGACAATAGCCGCAGCTATGATGGATGTCCAGATGCAGACCCACTCCAAGCAGAAAATAGATGAGTTCCCTTCCTCTCGACCAAATGGCAGATGGTTCCAGGATGTGTATCACGTGAGCTCATAACTAGAACTTTATTGGCGGCACGACTGATAACACCGCCAGGGGTTCCAGATGATAAAACCAAGCAGGGGGGGGGGAAATGCACAGTTAGACGTGATCATTTCAATCATGCCCTGCAGTTCAATCAGGGCACACTTTAGTATAGTTTTCATAAAATAAAATAGATCCAATAAATCAATTTTCTGTTCATTTTTTTCCCCTTTTCTTTGGATGATGCTTCTCTTTTTTTTTGGCACCTAAAGGCTGAAACTTGCTCCTCTGTCTCATCCACTTCAAACCGACCTTCCCACTTGCTTGACCTTTCTCTGCATAGAAACATTTGCTTGTGTTGAACCACAATTACAGCTAAGAGCTGCTGCAACTTTCCAATTTGTTCTTGGAGGTCTCGTAAATCTTTGGCCACTAGTTAAACTTTGGTGACCTATGACATCCGAATTTGGACCGATGGCCAATAGGAAACCATTTTGACAGTGCTGACCTTTGAGGAAATCGTTAGCTGTGGTAGCAATGTGGCCCCATACAGGGTTTTTTTTAAATATCCTATAAAGTACTCTGCTATAGACTAATAATTTTTAGACACTTATGATACAGGAGGTGATCTTTGACGGCTATTTGCCAGATAATTATATGCATGCTTATGAAGGATCTAATGTTTAGATGACCCCCCGACCTTTCCTTTAGGCTTAGCATCTTGTTAAAATTTTCATATTCATGCTCATAAGATAACCCCTTCTCATTCTGGACCTTCCACAAGATTTGCTCTTGTGCCAACCTTAGGTCAACATGTCAGCTTTGCACACAAGAATAAATGCCAGGAAAAAAACTTTTTTTTTTTCAAACCAGTGGTGAAATAGATGATGAGCTGTAAGGAAGAGCAAATAGTGTATAATAACAAAGGGATGACTGTAATCCCTGAGGACAGGGGAATAATGGTGTCAATCATCCCGTGGCATGTTTGGTAAGGCGACCAATGAAACGACCTCTCGAGTCTGTATCGCTCTGTATTTTCCACCCTGTTAAATTCCCTGCCCTGTTCCGCTGCAGTCTGACTCAGTGGCTGTTTCAGGGTGAAATAGCAATTTCCACTTCCAGATGCACATCTATGATTGCCGTGACCCCCATCCCTTCAGTACACCCACAAAAAAAATGCTTTTTGCATTTTGACTTATCACCTCCTATCTCTCGACCGGCAGCTCATTCACCCACCTGCGAGCGTGCCCAACAACCGGTGGAATTTGCCTTTTTTTGGCGACATAAAATTGCTTGTACTTTTCTTTCCTGACTTCTGATTTCACTTTTAAGTGAGTTTGTGAGAATGTTGGTGATCGTGATTGTATAGTTTACTCACCATGAACAGCCGACTTAACATGGCCGGGAAAGGGAAGATAACATTTCCATATAGTCGTATTTTGGACCAACACATTGTTGGCTTTGCTCTTTTCATGGGATGTCTTGATGAAACAATGCAGACCAGCCTGATCCTTTAACTGTAACGTGTTAGACAAATGGGGA
The DNA here is from genome assembly GCA_037975185.1 of Centropyge bicolor. NCBI lineage: Eukaryota > Metazoa > Chordata > Actinopteri > Pomacanthidae > Centropyge > Centropyge bicolor. The sequence continues at coordinate 2,104,021 of JBBMOC010000049.1, read as the reverse complement.
ACGGCATGCCTCTCGGACAGCCAAACGTTGCCACAAAAGGAGTGACAGTAAGATGACATAAAGGCGAGAAAGGAAATAAGAGAAATGAAAAAAATGGGAAGGTAGAGGGACGGGAGGAATGCAGCCAGTGTGCATGCTATCTTCCCCGAGCAGTGGGCCTTAGAGAGGGAAGCCTGAAGAACACACAAAAGAGACTTACAGAAATCCATGTAATGTGACAGAGAAAGCAGGCGTGAATAGGGATTGTGAAGGTGCATACGTGGGCCTGCATGTACAGTACGCCGATGTTTATGGGCTGTGTGGAGAAAGACGCTGCTCGCAGGAGAAGTTCACAGCTCGGCCACGAACAAGCTGCCTCGGTACGTCTTCACCACAGTCGGGTAGGGCTTTATAAAACAATGACATGTGGGGGGAAAAAGCCTGAAGACAAGCACCTTATTGTGATGCTGGATGTATATTATGATAGTGACAATAGCTGCTGAGGATTATACAATGAAAAACACCTAATATGGTCGAATAAACAGTGGATTAGCCTTGGAAGTGTGTGCGTCTTTGTTGGATACATGCGTGTGAGTTCATCACATGTTGTCACTTCGGTCTTCTTAACACAGCAGGGTTAGCTTTTATAGGGTTGACAATGACAGTGATGGAGTTCTCATTGACGTCAAAGTCCGACAAAAAGCATTGACTAAAACTGCTAAGAAATGGAAATAAATAAATAACACAACCTTTACTTTCTTAGTCCATAGGTGGCTGCACATGGCTTTTATGGGGCATGTATACATTTTATATTGCAGATTCAGTGTCTTCAAATATCTAATATCACTTATGTTGTGAACTATCTTTTTTTTTAAATTCCAAAAACATAATCAGATAGTTCCTGTATTTTACATCGGCTGCAAATGACAAACATCAACTAACTGTCTCTGTAATGTTGTCGTACTGTTGAAATAGGATGTATATGTTATGGAAATTTAAATCTGTCTTGAAATAAATGTATGATCAAGATTTTTTTTTTTGTCCTTTAATATTGGGTATCTGCCAATATGAGTCTACTGTTTACATAGCAATGGAAGATATGCAATTTCATTTCAACATCTGTCTGGCACATTGAAGTAGGAGCTCAGGCCTTCCAAAAAAAATTTATTCATCTTCAGAATGGGCTCTTGACATTTCTGGAAATAACCAAAAACAAGTCTAACTTTGGCAGAAAATCCCCACACTCATTAAAAAGCTGAGTGAGAAAATCTATTTTAAAGGCCTTTAAATTTACAGCATGTCGCACTTTTAACCAATAGAATTGCGAGATTAGATTCCACACAGCATCGGAATTTATGCTTTGAAATGGAGCAATATTATTAGTTCCTATATGCCTGGTAACACTTTTTAATATCTGGAGTTCCACATTAGAAAAAGGTCTCTTCAGGCTCTGAAGAAGAAACCTCTTTATCAGTTTCTGTTGTTTTTAGCTGCTCTCACTGTCTCATTGTACCTTAAGCCCGAAACACTGTCCTTGACAAAACATCAAATTGGTACAGTTGCAGAGTTTGTTCTTCCAGCCCGCGTGGCCTGTTTACATCGACAAAACCTCAGCGCAAATGCAAGTCGTTAAAATGAGCTGACTCAGTCATACGACACCGGAAAATCGCACTCCGTCACGACGCCGAAAACAAGCGAGACTGATCTCTTTTAATCAGCCCTGAGAGCCTTGTAGCGCGCTTAAACTGCGGCATCAAATTCCGGAGTCAGTCTACCTTTAAAAGTCTTGTCAGAAAAGGTAAACACTGCGAGGAGCGGCTTTTATCTGTCACTTTGTCAACACAGACTGGTAAAAAAAAAAAATCTGCCGGAGCAAAGATCTCGGAGCATATAAACAATTTTCATAAGAAAATGACATAACCACTTGTTCTGTTTTGACTGCGCTGCCAATACCTCCGAATATCATTGAATGTTTTTTGCCCTTTTCGAATTCATGACATGAATGCTTCTGTAAAAAAGGAGAGGAAGGGACCGCCTGAGAGCAAGGACATGTTGGTATTTAGCGACCATCACGATGACAGATTAAGATAGTGGCATGTTTGTCGACACTGCCTCTCCTTGGGTTCGGCGTGAGATAGGTCACTGCACTTTTTTTTTGGCGAGGTTGGTGGGCGAGGCGGTTCTGACAGGTCGCTCCCTCGGGCTGCGCGAGGACCCGGTGAAGACCTGTGGGCGTGGGAGTCGTGAGCTTTAGAGTGTTGTGTGCTGAGACGGGGGGGGGGGTTGTGTGCGCTTGTTTGTCCTTCTGTGAAGCAGCAGGGGCGGGTGGAGTCTGGGGCTTATTCTGAGTTTCTGTGTCATGACAGTTCAGGTTTTAGTTTTTTTTAGATGTGGAGAATCTGTTTTTTTTCTCAGTCTCATTGAACATGATTCAGGATTCTGCAGAATTGTCCAATCAATGACAACATAGTGTATGTGTGCATTGAAATACGACATAGTTAAAGGGAGCCGTGCAAAATCTGATAAATTGCCTCGAGTGATGTCACTGGAGTCAGCTTTGATTGAGGCTGAAGTCTGTGCCCTGCTCCTCAACTCTGTGAGCATAATACACCCTGAATCTTGACTGATCCATTAGTGGCCCAGTTGCATTGTGGGTAATGTAGGCATCAGGTTTTGTGTGGAATTTTAAAAAATTCTGCTGGTTCAATTTAGATACTTTTCTGAGTGGTGAGTGAAGCTATGCTTGCGTGTGATGAGTCCAGTATTTCCATCAGAAAACTGAACCTTTCCTTTGTTGTCAGTGTCACAGTACAGGGCAGCGTCTGCTTAGATCATCACCCTCACTGTCGAACAATATACAACCATGTTTTTAATGTCTTACCTAAGCTGCTGTTGTGTCTATGCTGAGCAATGCATTAAATCTGACATTTAGTTATGTTAGCGCCAATTACATCACCATTGAATATTGAGGTGTCTGGAGACCTTTATTATCTATATCTCCCTGTCAGCTACATTTCCTCCTTAACTTTATTTGTTGCTGGCAGAACCCTTGGTATCATTTAAAATGGAGCGCTGGGGATGTGAGAAAAAAGAAAAAAGCCTGTCCTTTCCGGTCTCGCCAAACACATGCAGGTATAGGCAGAGTTTAAAGGGCTGACACTCCTAAAGGCAACATAACCTTTTTTTTTTAAGTTGATATAATTCGAGGAAAATCCAGCCTCAGGGAAGAATGATTTCTTTTGAAATCGCCTTGTGAGCAGTTACAGCCCAGCTGCAATCACTCCCAGTACATCAGTCTGGTGTCACACCCACACAATCTCATGTCACGGAGAAGATGAAAATGCCATGAGCGAGTGACTGATACCTGCCCGGATCCTCGCAATGGCTTTTTGCAGGAGGGGGGGAAAGACACAGTGCACACAGCCGCATGAATAATTCGAGCAGGTGCCAGGGTCTTGTTATTCACACAAGATAAAATGAAGAACAACAAGTACTGCTTCCACTTTTTTTCATTCTTCCCCCCCTCCATGATTTATTCAGAGATGTACGACGTTTCAACTCTCGGTCATCGCCCGATGGATACCTTATGAAGAGACAGGAGTTCAGATGCAGCGGGGACTTTTAATTAATGATAGGAACAGTGAGTGTTTTTTTTCTCACAAGGAAAAGTGAAGAGATATTTCCCAAGCAGGGAATCCATGTCTCTTGCGTGGAGTTATTACTTTTAATATGTCTTTTGATTTTATGTGCACTACCCCAAGCACAAAAACACATCCAGATTGAAGAGATCTTGTTTTAATCCCCCTAATACATAACCCAGACACAGACGCACTAGTGTCACCGGGACGATGAAAGGGCCTCAGCCAGGTGACTGATACCTGCCTAGATTTTGTTAATGGCGCCATTCGGGTGACAAACGATCGCGGCAGACATCTGTAATGCGACTTCATCTTCTGCCAGTGTCATTACACGCAGCCCGTCACAAATCAAGGCCTTTCCGAGCCCTGATGAGCAGGAAAAAAATAGTTCCTGATGAAATACTTATCCAGGTAATCATAAATCTGAAGAAAAATGGAGCAGGGGTACATGTAAGTGGCCCGCGGCAAGGTTTCAATCTGCTCCACAAAGAAATGATTACATTTCCTTAAAATGAAACGAATCAAATAAACAAAATTGGTGATCATTTTTGAAAGAAACCAGCTTTGGGTTTTTTTCTCTCCGTGCTGTGATTCTTAGCACATGAAGCAATCAGATCTCTTATATTTTCCAGAAAAGCTTGTCCTTTTAATATAATAAGAGATGATGATTTAACTACTGAAAGAAGTTCTCAAATACAGTATAGTCTGTTTTTTCATCCATCCTGTCATCTTTTCATTGAATACCAAACATATGGAACTGTTATTGAGATGGCATATCATATCCACTGTTACAACCCTGCTCACGGGCGAAAGGGGAAACAGCATAAGACCCAGGTGACTAACAGGTAAAGTACTTTATTATAACTTATAGAATATAGGAATAGAGGCCGATGGATGCTGTTTAAATCAAAAACAGAATATAACAAAAGAAGGACTCTGTGTGAGCAACTAATTTTCTTATCTAATTCCAAAATACAAGAAAACAAATGCTAGCGGCCGAACTCAGCAGAAACCCAAACAACAAACAGAAGCCGCAGCCCTGCACCTAGTGTCACTAATACAGTGGTTAATCTGTGTGTGAAGAGCAGTTAGCAGAGTCACTATTCAAAGTCTACAGCCTGGCCGCACGTCAAAGGTCAAACCAAAATACGGACTTTCAAATTAAAGCATCACAATACATATGGCAAAACAAGTACTCGAGGGCTGCACTTGGTGGCACGGCCGTGATTGGTCCGCTGTTCAGATGCTGCACCAATCATGTCAAAGGGCTGGAGCAGCTGTGTGCAGGCAGCTTGGCAGACAGGAGATACCACTGGAGGGACATATAAATACTCCCCACACACACAGAAAGGGCGACAGAGTAGTGGCCCTCACAATTATTATTAATATTAGTAGCAGTGCTGATAGTAGTAGTAGTATCGCATGCTTTTATATTCAGTTTCATTCATGCTTAAAGTCACTAATAGCACCTTTAAAGTGCAGCAGTAGTCTACCGCCATTTACATTTACCTTTACATTTCAGTCAATAACTGATGAACTTCCCACATAAACCTGCCTCAGGTGCCGCACCAATCAGGTCAAAGGGCTGGAGCAGCTAGATCCTGGGGTTGTGCAGACAGCTTGGCAGACAGGAGATACCACTAGGAGTACATATAAACACACACACAAAGAGAAAGACAGTCAGAGCAGAGTCGCAACTGTAACATCCACATGACACTGACATATAAATGTTTAATGTCAATATATAATATGATTTCTATTGAAGCAATCCAGGAAGTTAATTGTGCCTCATTTAAACAATTATAATGATTCCTTCCGTAATGCACAAGCGTGGATGTATTTTTGTGTATAAAAAGGATCTTTGACCTCACCGCAAATATTCCGTTCGCAGGCAGAAAGTCGGAGCTCATATCTAACTGTTCTTCAATAATATCTCAAGTGAAACATCATAACAATGTGTAAAACACGGTGAGCGCATTGAGCAAAAGCTCAGAGGCGGCGAGCTTTGAAAAACAGTCAGAAGAAATACAGGACACGGTGCATGTATTGTATTTCTTTCTACAGTTTCCCCAACTTAACTCTGATGTTTCTGTTGTACATTTTTTTTTATACCAGTAAGTTTTCTTATCGTCTTGTATTTTCCAGTTTTCTCATCTCACCAAAGAATAACTTTGCTCTTTCCTTGAAGGGAGTGATATAGTGCTGCTGATTTTGCATTTGCATGTTAGGCCCCAAACAACTTCCCTCTTCAAAAACCAGACAGTTAAATTGGCTTCCATAAAGTTAGTGGTGCTCTTGGCGTGTGGCGCAATTTAGGTCAGGTTTTCAAAAGTAATCATATTCTTTGATGTAGTTGAGTTTCAGAACTTTTCTGAAGAGAATATCTGAGGACACAAAGCTTAACAATCAACTTGTCTTAATCATATATCTAGCATTGCTTGTATATTTTCAGATTATAAACTGTCAGTGTAAAACATGTGATGGTGTTTTATAGAAAATAAATAGACGATTTCTTTATGGGAATCCACTGCTGCTATGGCCAGTAGTGATTCAGCAAAGCAACAACAGCTCTGGACCTTGACTGAGTCTGCATTCTTGAATATATATGAATGAATAAAAGAGAAGCCTTCACACAAACACAAAAGTTTTGCCTTGCATACGCTATTATGTGACTTTTTTTTTTTTTTTCCTTTTTCACATCCATGCTTTCTTTCCAGTACATTCTTGGTGTTCTTGGACATACAGCTCCAATAACCCCCCCCCCCCGTCGTCTCCATCATGTGACGTGATCTGCCTCCATTTGAAGCGCATGGCCTTATGTAATTCCAAGGTTGCGATCTTGTTGGGCCGGAAGATGCCACATCACATCTTTTTCATAGCTTGGGTTTCCCAGCAGCGGTCAGAACTGTGCATCAGACACGAACTTGACGTTGATGTTACATAGACGGAGCTTTGTTTTTAGGCCGTTTGTGTGACTTCTAGATGTTGTGGAGATGGGCTTTCCCCAGCTTGATATCTGTCTGTGTCCGGCTTGAGTTAACCCTTTGATAAAACTGGAAGAGGTGATGATTAACATTTTTAGCCAAAATGGTTAATTATGTTTAAAAAGTATCATATTTTTGATTTTAGATCCCACTTGTGCAACTCCAACTCCTGTTATAAACATATATGCACGTTGATTGAGAACAAAAAAAAAAACAAAAAAAAAACATTCTTGCTTCTTATTTCCTCATGATGTTTAATGATACTATTCACAATCAAATACAGGCAGCGTGGCAGTGGCGACACAATGAAAGGGCTTGATTGCTGGTTATTAGAGTGCATTCAGAGGCCTGGATGGGGTCTATGAAATAGTAGCCTATGCAAAGCAGAGTTAAATGGAATAATGGGTGGAAATGACATGGAAAAACAAAATTTCTAAAGCAGGCACAATGGTTTTATGTGTCATTGCAATAAATAATGTGCCATCACTTTTCATATAATGGGAAGCTCTTTGAATATTTCTAATTAAAGATCCAGCATTGTGATAGCATGAATGAAATGAATCAATAAGCAATCGTATTTAACATCATAACTCTATTTATTCTTCATTGATCGTCTTGCGCTATCAATCATCTTAACCTTTACTACAGTAAGGCCGGCGTCAAACAATGCTTAAAAAATTCAAAAATGGAATTGCAGACATTCAAATGTGTCACCCACTATCGACCGCACCTCAAACCGCAGCCATGGTATGTATGAAATTGACTTTTCGACTTGCTTCCAGAAATATCAGGAAGCAGACACAGGCTTATTAGTTTGAATAAATTGAGCTTAATTGCATTCAATCAGCGCTCCAGAAAGATGAGGCGTCAATTCTACAATACCTACAAAAGGAGGTTCGTCCAGGAAGAAAAATGAGGGACGTTCAAAAAGTTTTATTGCAGCCTCTTAGCAGTCGCAACCTTCTGTATGGTAAAAGGAACAATTTGTCCTCTTTATCACGCCGGCGCAGAGGTTCACATCGAGAGAAAGAAGCAAAGAGAAATGGTGGGATGATTTGTTCACAGTAGGAGTTTTCATTATAGGTTTTTTTTTGTGACCGGTCACAATTACAATTTAGAGGATGGCTTCCACACTCGGGAGGAAAGACACAGAATAGACTGCATGGAGAGGCAGCTGCTGCAGGGATGGTTGCCACATGACAAGTAGATGGAGAGCACAAACAGGAGTGGATGGCTGGACAATGAAGTATTATTTTGCAGGTTTTTGTTTGCCACCACTGGAGATTTGGATTGAAAGTATCCAGGAGGGAGGAAGCAACTTAGGAGAATTTGTGATGGTTGGCAACCAAGGGGGGGTGGATATGTTGGAGGGGAAACACAGGACAAGCCAAGCCAGGAGGGGGGGAGTCATACCCCTCTGGGTGAAGTAGAGAAGGGAGAGCTTAGTGAGAAAAATCTGGAGCCAGTCCTACAAACATCAAGGAATAAATGTCCAACAAATTTGTGGGCTCAAATGTGGACATGCAGACAATTGCTTGTTTGGGCTCATGCTGGGATTTTAGGAGGCTTCATTTCATCTAGAAATATTCAGTTACTTTGCAGCATAGTGACAAATGGACTTATTTTGTCTGTGACATTTCGAGGCTCAGTTTATTCAAATGCAACCAAACCACAAATTAACTGCACATAAAGGCAGGTCGCTCTTCTATCAGTTCTTAAAGAAATTCATGCATCCACCTTTGGCAAATTCTTCAGCATGCATGCAACAAAACATGAACAGAAATAGCTTCAAATGAAAACTCCAGACTGATCTTTGCCCTCGCTTTATTTTGCTCCAGCAGCCATTCCGAGTATGAGTCACTGCTGGCTACCACTTATCAACATCCATCTCTTTAAACCCATTAATTTCTACCTTTTGGAATTGTTTTCTGCCGGCGCTGAACTTCACATCCTTTTTCCTTCCACTTAAAAACCTCGAAGCTCAGGATGAGAAGGACCGGGAGCTGCATTTCCGCATGGTCACAGCGAGGTTATTTTGCCGTGCACCTCAAATGAACCAGACTAAAGGATTAAAAGCTCAAGAGTTCAAAGGAACTGCTCCGAAATTCATAGTATGTACACGGCAGCCGAGCCGCGAGGTTAAAGAGAAAGCAGCCAGAAAACAAAAGTAGATGTCAAACAAAGGTGTAAGTAGTATAGAGCGCAGTACACGTTTGCATGGTACATAAAAAAGTAACACTTCTCCTGAAGCGAAAAACAGGGAATGCAAACATGTTTGTGAGACGAAAATGCAATTTCAATGAAGTCACAGCGAGTTCAACCCTTTTGCCAGAAATCACTTTTGAAATAATTTCTTTCTGCATTATCTGCATGGCAACTATGGGATGGCTGAGGTTAGGGAAAGATTGTGTTATGGCAAATGAAATAAGTGCAATAGTCTGATAAATAGATACAGATACATTACTCGTCTATTCACATCACACCCTTAATTAATGTATGGTGATATTCTGCCCTATGTGTATTTACTTTAATCAGAGTCTGCAGAATGGATGAATTTAATGAGTTCCTTGTTCCAGTGATCATGAGGCAGCTCCGTTTGCAGACGGCTCACTTTGCTCAACTCTGATTGTGCACATGTGCACGGTCAGCGAGTAGAAACACTGATGCTGTGTTTGGAAATGGTGATTATTCAAACACCATGTTTAATGCAATATCCCACCACCCGACCAAAGAGTGTAGTGTCGCTCTCACGTTCTCTTCACAGTTTGTGATCACCCTGCTGAATATTTATTAGTCGCCACATTGGAACCGTGATGTCCTTTTTGGAGCCTCGATATGAGACTGTTTTGCTAAACTTAACTTTGCATTTTCCTCCTTACTTCCTCCGTGTGAGGCCGCTTTGTCCAGTGTAAATCCTTGGGAATCCTGGGCTAATTTCCATGAAGCCATGTGCTCTGGCGTGTGCACTTTGATGAACCCTGACATGCAAATTTGCAATTTGCCGCCAAAGAACTGTAAACCATGTTGACAGAGCTGACCTTTAGGGAAGAGAGAGAATCCAAAATGGAGGCGATATCGCATGAGCTGCGGCACACGATTTTTATGTAAGCCCGCTGTGCCGAACGAGAGGCAACACGAATGGAGCTTTCTTCAGGGTATCTATTGTGACACCGACACAACTAACCACTACCAACATAGCGACTTCACAACCCGACATGACGGCAAATGAATTTCATTGTGTGACACTTTAAGAGCGTGTAATCTCCCTTCTGCATGCACCTACAGTCATAGCACCTGGGTGAACAAGGGTTAAAGTGTTGATTTGCTCTTTCTACTATAGCCTTTGTTTTGACATTTCACAGTCAGCTTTGCATCCATTTCAGTCACATTCATTAGAAAAAAAATTAAAGCTCCACTCCCCACTGTTCTGTTGAAAGAAAGAATTAGAGTCTGAGAACCCTTGTAAAGTCTAATTATTATGTATAAAATATCCCACCAGAATGAAATATAACCCAGACTTCGGCAAGCTGAGAAGCAACTGATATTTCACTTGGAGTAACACATTTTGTATGCAAAGAAAATAAATTACCTGAAAGGAGCAGTGGGGAGTGTGTGTGTGTGTGTGTGTGTGTGTGTGTGTGTGTGTGTGTGTGTGTGTGTGTGTGTGTGTGTGGGGGGGGGGGGGTTCCTGTACCTGGACAAGGCTTTCCACATTTATTGCAATTTTCTCACTAGTATAATCAAAAGGCTACAAGTCAGGGAGAAGATGGAAGAGGACACGGAGCTGTGTTACAGAGGAATAATGAAAACTCAGAAAGCTCAGTCTGGTTTTTGAGAAATTGTGCCAAAAGAAAATGTGAAATTTTTCAGATGAATATTCCTCAAAACACACAGTCTGATGTTGTCAGTGTGACGCTCTCTTAGCTCTTGCTTCCAGTTTAAACACAAAGACACAACAACATGAGACACAAGCTTCTGTCACCTGCCTCCATCCGAACCCACAGTGTGGCTGAAGTTGTCCCACTTTGGACCCCCCCCCCCTTATGTGTGACACAGATCTGATAGCTTCTAATGAGTGTGAAGAGCAAAAAGCTGCATGGTGTCATATTTTATTTGCACCACATGGATACACAGTAAAAAAAAAAAAAAGATGATCCCAAGGCCTGTGACCTACATCCAAGTTGTATTCAAACGCTGGCCAGAATTCGTCAGTGTTGCCATCAGCCATAACAAAAGGAGAAAATCTTACCGCGCTGAACATCATTCACGTGAGACAACAGTCACATTTTCCACAGCAGCTTGGCTTAATTCCCAGAACCAGCTCTCTCTGCACTGAGGTGAGTGCAGTCAAGACAAGACCTATTGTCTCTGACGTGTTTCTTTCTTACCATCTACTAATGAAATCATTTCCAACACAAAAGCTATACAGGCCTTTACTGGACTAATTTCCATGTCAGGGAATATATGTAAATTCAATTAGGTTTTGCTTGCAAGTAAATATAAAGGCCTTCAGTGAAAAAAATGCATAAGTCTTGTTTATTTGAACATGAAATATACAATATTCACTGCAAAAGCAAAAAACACACAACTGGAGCGTAGACGGTCGAACGCCACCGCCTCTGACCCTGTCGCTTCTGGGATGACAAATCGTCCACAAGCCGGGCGAGTCACGTGACCTCGTCTGTGTCGGAGAGGCAACACTTCTGACAGGCCTTCCTCCGACGCAGACAACACGGATGTCATATCTTATTGACCAACAATCCGTGCTGGCATTTGGCTGTCCGTCTGTGTGTGTGTGTGTGTGTGTGTGTGTGTTTCAGTGACCTCCTCCCATGCAAAATAATCCACGATGGCATTCAGCAATCTGCAAACATGAACGACTTCATTCCGGGTTTAAAAATGAGATATTCAGGGCAGATTCGTGCAGATATCTAAAAGATGTTTGCTGTCACTCCTGCAAAAAAAAGCTTAACTACTCTGCCTCTTTTGCTTTTTACTGCCACATTCAAAATCACACTCTGTCCTTGTATGAGCTTAGGCACTCAGAAAAAAAAAAAAAATGGAAGCATGTAGCATTAACAACAGATTTTATGCTCCTGGGGAAATTCTGCAGCAGTTCCCATCAGCATTTCAGGAAGCGCCATAAAACCGACTTCAGATAAATTACGATACCTGAAGATTTTTCTTGCACGTGAGGAAGCACCAACAGGAGAGCCATAAAGAGGGAGCAATAAGCTTTGACTGAAACATGGGAATTTTACAGGCATGTGACGTTCTCTTGGATGGAATGAAAAAAAATGTGAATAAACACTTGGAACAAAAGCATTGACTTGAAGAAATCAGCTTCTAATTAGTCATGGAGCAGCTACCTTCGACTCAAAATAGTTTCTCTTTGAGCTCTTTATGCATTGTTCGCACCAGCAAATATCCAGTGACCCATTTGAGAGCATATTTTTTTTGTGGATTTTCTTTCTAAGGTGTAGTTTTTTAGGCCCATAACGGAAAACTTTTCAGGGATTACAAGCACAGAATCATGAGCTCAGGAAGCCAAATGTGTAAAAAAAAAAAAAAAAGTGCAATACACGATTTCCTGTCTTGTTTAGCACAATAACTTTAATCCAACAAGCCACGGGCATGGCTTTGGTAAAGCACTTATTCTTCCGTGTAAGCGGTGAGCTACAAGTGCAGGGAAACAAGAAAAAAAGTAGAAAGCCAATCGGAGCAGAGCCTGAGAGGAAAACGAGGTATTAAGGAAGATGGGCTTGTCTTAGTGTTTGTACCTGAAGCAGCTCGAAGTTGGAAGCTACAGTAAACTATAAGTGAAAAGGCTTCATTGAGGGAAAAGTTGAAGTTTTCAGCAACAGCGTGCCTGTGGCTCACAATAGGGCGCCGCTGCTCTATTGCTGCTCCGAGTCACATGTTTTCTTCCCTCTGTGTCCCTGAGCCCTGCGACTAACTCCACACAAGCCAGTCACTTATTGATTCCAGAGGACAATTTACCCTGAATTTATAGAACAGCACAGGCCTAACTCTGAACTCTCTCTGTCCTCCTCCAGTGCAGAAAGTGTAGTTAATGGAGGAGGGGATGTGTAGGTCTGTTATTAAAAACTTTTTCATTATGGTTTAAAAAAAAGTAATAAACTGCTCTCTAATGCAATCATGTCTCCCCTCTTATCTCGTCGCTTCAACTACAACAAAATTTTGGAAATGGGATTAGCATAATAGAATGCCGATTAGCATAATGGAATGGCATGCATGTTTTAAGAAATGGTGCACGCAGGCTGTCTTTGGGTGGCATATTGGCTTTTCCTTGTCGGGCAAACTGATAAGAGAGCAGGACGAGTTAGAGCCACACATTTAAACATTGAGCGAAAAACGGGAGCCGACATGATCTACATAAATAATGTAGGACAGTTTGGAGATGATTTGGAAAGTGGCTCCTAAAACTGGAATCACGACACACCTGCGTCATGAGTGTATGTGAGAAATGTAATGGTCATACTTCTAATAGTTGCTGAGATGTTTCAGTCTGGACTGAAGCCCTGCTAAATGACACAGCATTAATCTAATGCATGGAAAGAATGTCAAAAGTGTCAGCTATGTAAAAGACAGCTTTGAAAGGAAAGATTCAATTCAATGTAATTTCATTGACCATTCACCTGAATTATCTTTCAACTTGATTTTGACTTGACTTGGCCTTTAAATACTTCACTTGAACTCGCTCTAAAAGACACAGAAACAGCAGTAGATGAGCTATTGTGTGGACTCAGGAAATGCGCTATTTGTATCAATAAATATTAATCCTACTATTGTGGATAAGACATGGATCGTGTTGCGTTTTGGGGGGGTGGGTTTCAATTGAACTCGGACCAATTACACCTCCCTGAACAAATCAAACCGAGCACTCACTTTGGAGAAATTGCAAAAATGGCCTGTGAAAGGTCCAGATGGGAGCTGTGATGTACTCGTGAAAGCAGCGATTGTAAATAAAAAAAAATGACCCCTAGGTGAGAGGAAATAATAGGATATGAAAACAAAATGAATGGCTCGTTAAAAGTTCATTATGGGATTTTTTTAAATTATTATTTCTGCACAGAATCTGACAGAGACAGCCTTGAGGTGCTGCTGTATCTTTTATAAGAGGTGCTGTTTGGTGGATGCTAATCCTCAGAGTGAGCAGAAAGAAAACAGCATTGTAAGCCTTTTAAGATCACAGCTGCAGTTGCCCCCTTTCACTTTTGAGCTTGTTGCTCTTTACTGAAACCCAAATTCTATTGACCTCTGTCATATTAAACATCAGCTCTGGCAGCGAGGTCGCGCACCGAGCTTTTGTGCTTTCAGGCCTTGTTATAGCAAAGTGGCCAACTTCTAATTATGCATCAGCTCTGACAGGAAAATATAAAGATCCTGTGCACAAAACATACGCACGTTCCTGGAGGTGTATTCTCACAAATATGTTTTTTCAATACCATCTGCTCACCTGAACCGAACATGTGTTCATTTGCATTTTCTATACATCATAAAAAAAACTCTCTTCTCTCTCTCCTTCTCACACAAACGCAGCCACTGTGAAGGAACCTTGTTATCTGCACAGTGCGTGTTCTCATTGCATATCCAATACATCATTTCCTTCGCACGAAGCGGGACGCCTGTGACCTACTTCATACAGCGAAGTCAGGGCAGCTTCCACTTGAGGGCATGTGAGTCAGTATTGACTAAGGCATGGTATTCTTCACAGGCCCACCCACACTCTCTAAGCCAATAATCACACCAATGCTGTCTGACGCCGTGTGAAAAAAAAAAAACACATATCTATTTCTTGCTTTTATATTAATTGAAAGGTGCAGGTAAATTAAAACCGACACTTGGCGTCGCTCCATGTGTGCAGAGAGTTTTTTTTTTTTTTCCAAGAGGCATAACGAATGGAACAACCGGCGATGGGAAAAATCAATACATTTTCATATTAGGCTGTCACTTGGGGAGGATCATAAAGGGTTTTCATAAGATTCAAGAGCAGCAGTATTTTACCTTGTTTCCCTGAAATGAAACACAGCAGCTGCGGCCTACTTCACAGGCCAAAGGCTAACATTTACTCAGGGGCTCGTGAATCACTGTTGGCTACTGTAACATTCAGTGCAGGCCCAAGAACACTTTAGTAGCTTATGACAAGTGGAGGAAAAGGCTGGCTTGTTACTTTAATTTAACATGATACACCATAGCATATTTACATAGGGTCTTTTAAATGCCTCTAATCTCCACTGTTGCTGAGTCTGGCTATGACTTTGGTCCAGACTGAAATATCTAACGCACTATTGGATTGATTGCTATGAGGTTTTGCACAGACAATCGTGGTCCTCAGAGGATGAGATCCACTGATTTGGTCTTACTTTTGTCCTATTGTGAGGTTAAACTTTCTCTGAAATAGCTCAACCACTGTTGAATGGATTGCTGTGAAATTCGGTACAAACACTTATGGTGCCCAGAGGATGATTCCTAATAAGACTGGTGACCCCTTGGCTTTTCATTTAGTGCCACCAGCATGTCAAGGTTTTGTCTTATCCGTTGGAATAACTCAACATCTATCAGATGATATTTGTTGCAGTCATGAATCTTTGGTGACCCTCTGATTTTCCTGGTGCTACCATCAGACTAACATTTGTGATTATTGAACAGATTACTAATGTAAAGACATGTACATCTCCTAATTTAAAAAAATCAGAATTAATCCAATGTTTTTGGATAAAACACTTATACTACTCATCAAACCAAGCTGCATTTTTGTTGTTGTTGTCTTTTGTTGTGTAGTGCTAATTAGCAAGTGTTATTATTCTAATGAACACTATAACCAACATCAGCATGTTAGCATTTGTGAGTCAGTGTTAGCATTTAGCTCACAGCACCATTGGGCCTGAGTGCAGCCTCTCTGAGCTGCTGGCATTGTTTTAGTCCTCTTATGTTAGTGTGCAGCTTTTCTGACTGTGCCCGTTAATAATGAATTAAGGTGACTTGATTTATGCCATGTTTTGCACAAACGATGTGAATTTGAGGACGTGACAAAGTCGCACCACACGTTAATTCTGCATTGTAATGCCACATGAGCACAGGTGTTGCTCAGGTCGCCTGCAACTGATGCATGAGGATCAACATGGAGCTATTTTGATGTAACTCTCATAAACTCTTTCATGCATGAAAGAATGCATGGATGAATTAAATATGCATAAAAACTGTATTTATGACACCGTGTGAGGCGGCTTACATAGACAAAAGACAAACTTGATCAGCAACACAGATCAGTGGTTTGAGGGCCGTAGCAGCAACTGCAGCTGTAATAGTATGGAAGTGATACAATTTGGCATCAAGCTGCAGTATGTGACACCGGCGTGCCTTTCCACTCATTTACCACATCATTAATTTTCACTTAAAGTCTCAGACGCCATACATAGAACTCGCTGTTAAGAATAATTTGTGATCCTTGAAATCCTGAAGTCCACACTTGTCGGGGTTGCAATATTTTACGTGGATGAAAAAAAAAAAAAAAAAACAGCGTGGTTTTGGAAGAAGTTCAAAGACAGACGAACACTTTTAGCTGCAGGCACATACAAGGAATAGATTTCAAAAAGTCATCCTCTCTTACACAACATGCCGAATGAAAGCAGATCAAAATTGTTTCTTTGAGAGACTGTTCCATTTCCATATTCCTGTTCCGTTTAATTTTCTTTAATTCGACTTTAATTTTCTTTCTTGACTTCATCTCTCATAAAATATTAAACGATCAGAAATAAATTTGATGTTGATTGCAACTAGCAAAATATATATTCTTGCAAAGCAGGAAGTCGTCCTCATCTGTTCTCACTCTGCTCAGTGAGAACATTACAGCAGCCGAGTGTTAGCACCGCAGCACATGTAAGAGCCATTCACCTTGGATAATCCATATATAATGCACGCTTATATGAGCTCAGACAGCCATGCAGTACTTCATAAGAGAATGTCAAGGTAGCTGTTACCCTGGGGCATGTGAATCACCATTAAGTAAGACATTGCACGCGGCGTCCAGGTCCACCCACTCTGTCTCCACCATATGTACACACAGGCTGTGTCCAGCTCTGCAAAGGCCCTTAATAAATATACAAGGGAGGCAGTGCATCAAGTTGACAGGGCATTGTCCGCGCCGTCCATGAAAAAAATTAATGATTCATGATTCCCAATTATGTTTTAATTCAAATAGGACATTAGTGCCTAGTAAGGGGCAGCCAGTGTGGCGGCGGGGCGGGCGGACGGTTTGGCAGGAGTGGAGATAAGACATCTGTCTGTAACACCAGGCCAAGAGAGAGAGAGAGAGATGTGTGACATTGAGGCTGGCCGGAACACACACACACACAGCCACGTATGTATATGCACACACACGTATTCTAATTCACACACATACAGCCCTCTTCAATTTTTATAAATCGCTGCCCATTACCGAAGAAATTAATTTCGTGTTGACCAGTGGGAGTGATGCATTTTTTATGTTGTTAAAATCAGCGAGGAGAAGAAAAAAAAATCAATGGGAAAACCTTTTTATTTTCCTCAATTAGACAGACTACAAAAGGGCTAGAACATGAATAGCAGTGTGTGTGTGAGCGAGCGAGCAAGAGAGAGAGAGAGGTAAAAGGCTTTAGATTTCTTCTGGCAATTTGTTTCTTGGCAGTATTCTCCGAATCGCTCAATACAATCTCTCTAAAAGTTTTCATTTATCAATTGTTTTCTCACCCTCCCCATCCCACACCCCCGCCCCCCCACCCCGTCTCTTCCAAGGCTTCGGAACAAGAGAGCCGGAGCCATGCAGAATCCTTCATTCATTAATGAAAGGCATCCATTACTGTCAAACGGCGACAGAGTTAATGTAAATAAATGAATTCTCCCACCCACTTAACTGTGGTTTATTATGAGCGAGCAAGGCATAATTGTGTTTCTGATCAGTTCAGATAAATTCCGATGCACAATACCTCCACCCCCAATGCCACTTCTTATTTGCATGCCAAGGTCTGCAGAGGGAGGGGGGGTGCATCACATGGCTTATTACCAAGGCTTCAGCTAATGACACTGGAATATGAGAAGATGTATATTAAGGCGAATGTGGTAATGCTTTGTAGGGTAAAGCCTCTTAAGTAAGTCAAGCCCGATGCCGCTGCTGCCGCTCATAAGTTCATGTTGTAATCATAAGACACCCATCTGCTTTTGGGTGTTTTATTTCAAGCCGACCTATAACTCTGAGTAAAATGATGCGATTTCAGTCGCAGCGCCCGCGAAACCCCCGACGTGAGGTAAATGGCATCTCAGTAAATGCGGGCTCCGACGCATATTGTAAGTGGGGTTTTAATAGAAAGGCATGGAAGTCTGAGATGCAATTTCACTCAAAGTACTGTATCATTTGCACATACATATTTAGCACGACTTGCTCCAGTGGGAATAGAGCCTAGAACCTGTCAGCTTTTTATTTTTTATTTTTTTATTTTTTTACGCGCCGAGCAGCTGAAGATCACAATTTGTTGACGCTGTTACCAAGCTGTTACTCACACGCCTTTAAACTCCCTCAGCTCATAAGAGAGCAGGTCTGTTACCGATGAATAAAAAGCCACTCAGTGTAATAGGCCTCGACTCGTTAATCATCTGGCGCTCCCGTCGATGTGGCGGTGACCCCCGTTGACGGTGCACAGGTACGAGTGGAGTGGCGCCAAAGATAATGGCGACCACGAAGCACTGAATTGTGGGATTTCTTGCAGGAACGCCGAGCCTCAAACGCTCATTGAGGCATGTGGCAGTCATGTGAGTGCTGTTTGACTCCGCCCACTTTGCTCTTTCCAAGACTGACTTTCTGATCACCGCAAATGCGCTTCTGCTCGTCACGTGTCGCCAACTGTTGGTGGGTGCGCGTGAGGACAAAACTGTCTTGCTAAATCATTTTTAGCGCCGCAGAGAGGCTCGGGCGTGAGCATTATTAGGGAGACATATTGTGACTGCACTTGCACAGGGATGCATCCAGGCCCGGTCGTTAGACGTGACATTTTTTAAGCAGCAAAATGTCGACGCACTTAGATGCCACATGTGTGCTTCAATCAAAGCGAGCGCCACAATGTGTGCTATTATTCTCTGCAGTGGCTGTTTAATGGGTGTCTGGTATTTGGCTGTACCCAGGGGAGCAGAAGGGAGAGGGGTTGCACAAAGAACGACGGTTGCTTGAAAACACCATTAGTTAAGGTTCCATAGGAGCTTGCTCGGTCAACATTCGTGTCGTTCCCTGCACACAAAGTGTAACTCCCACGTAGCGCTTCACATCCTCAATTGGAAATGCTGTTTTGCGAGAGAGAGGAAAATAATGCCCCCCCCCACCCCCAGCTGCTCAAGCTGCAGCTTGATGTGAGAGCAAAAGAGTGTGAAACAGCACCTCGTAATATTTCAACCACATTCAATAATTGAATGAATGAGTGATTACAGAGCGCTTATTATTGATATTGATGCAATACATAATATTGTGGTAATGTAGCATAAAATTGTGAGCGAGAAACTTTTTTCTTTTTTTGCTAAATATTTTTAACAAGTTATTATTTCTTCTGCCTGTTGGGAACTTAACTGATTAGCCATAAAGTTTATTGTCTGAAAGTTCTACTCAAACAATAATCATTTTATACATTTATTTTTTTCGTTCTCTAACTATATTGTGATATTCTGGAGTTGCGATTAAATACTTGAGTACACCCATTTCCGCACCCACTTCCGGTTTAGGCCCCGCCCACTCCGAATACGGATACAGATAATGTAGATGGTTAAACAGATACAGATACTGGTGTACTCGCTCATCCCTATATACAACCACCTCGCTCAGAACTTACTTTAACAAGAAGTGGGTGCATGAAAGTAAAGATGGAATCTAAGTAAAAGTTTGTTCCTGAAAGTAAAATATAATTTCCACTCGACATCCAAATGAGTTATCTGTTAAAGCAGCAGCATGAGCAAAGTCAATCACGCTTGTTTGTTGTTTTCACCCTGCTGCTTAGCATTCATTTACACACACTCATGACTTGGAACCGCCCGAAAAAAATCCATTTTTTCCCATTGTTGGCCACTGTTCATCTGTAATGGACCATGAGGGGGTGCTCCAGTGTTTTTGCTGATGGGCGCCAGCGCAGTTGTTAAGCATTACTCATTCGTTTCCCCAAGCCAGATCAGGTTTAAATGCAAAAATAGTGTACTTGTTGATATCAAACGCGGCTGAATGCTGAATAAATAAAAGTGATTTAACTGCAAATAAGCAATTCCCTGAACCTGGGGGACCTTCAGAATATTGCTTGTTCGTGGTTAGAGTGATCGCAGAATAATTCTCATTCATTCATGTCCCAGTGAATCCACACACGCACGCGTATCATCACACCATCACACCACAACGCCTGTAGCAGGGATCAAGTGCATTTACAAGATTTATGTTTGTTCGCGTCTCCGAGGGCGAACGTGCCACAAGTTTGCGACTCAACTTTGCCTTTTTTTTTTTTTTATTGCATTGGCGTAAGCGGAGCACGTAGGGCCCATTGTGGGAATACGCGTATAATGAATCAGGAAGAAAACAATAAGCGTTCGGAGGTCGTTTGGCGTCTGAGTGTCTTTTCAATCATCGCCACCGACGACTCCGAGGTGAAACTCCCAAGGCGGGAACTCTCTCACCATTTGTCAGACAGTTTCCAGACATTCCGTTTGCCGCTCTGTGTGAGTCAGCTCGAGAAGTAAAAGCATGTACATATGTTTGTGTATATACAGTATAAAGGAACTGCTTTGGGGCTGCTCTCTGATGAAGCAGACAAGCCACCTTGACTACTTCTACCTCAGTGATTTCCCACATCTCCTGGAGTGACCTGTAGTCATTCTTCTACCCAGCGTGCTTTGCAGGTGTATTCAGAGCTCCGAATACTTTCAAGAAATCATTTTTCTTCCCAGGGACATTTTTTTTCCCGACAACCTGCAGCTGGCAGATCACAACAGATGTTCAAATAATTTCTGTGGATGTCTCATTTCAATATGTTGGTGTACAAGAGCACACGCATGCAGCGGGGGCAGTGACATCATGAAACATGGCGTGACATATGCAAACAGATGCAGAGGAGGAAACATAATGATACTAAAGCTGTTTGAAAGAAAAACTGACTCAAGGTGTGTTCAGACATAAAGCAAATTTTAGAAGCAGCACGCAAAGTCAGTGTAATGACACACAAACATTTCAGTCAAGTGTTTCAACCAGAGTGAAAAATATGTGTGTTTTGCAATGCATCACTGTCTCCATACTGTGTATATGCAGAGATAAGCAGCAGGTGTTGATACATAGCTTACAAGTAACATGCAGTTGGTGTATGGGTTGAGGAGAATAAAGACACAGTCAAATTCATGTAACTGCCTCAAGGCAAATATTCACTTTTGACCACATGTTTAAAGATTAAATGATAAAGGTGAGATTACAGCAGTTTTTGTGGTGAAAGTGTCAAAGCATGGATTAGTTGTCAGGGCAAACTTTTTTACGTGAAGTTCCACTTTGATGAACTCTGACAACGCTGCTGACCAATAAGAAGCTGTCTTTTTAGTGTTAACCCTTTAGAGCCGGAGAGCTTTTATTCTAATGTTGTTTTCTGCAGTGCCACCTTCCCTACTGGGGTTCAGACTTATGTTATGGTTCAGTGGAACAGAAGATAACTGGATTAGGAATACGACTTGTCACCTTCAATTACTACTGCGCCCCCCCCTTCGAAAAGAAGTGATGTAATCATCCAGAATTTAACTCACTAATGTTTGAAATGATCATAGCCCTGATGAGTCTGCGAGCAGTTTGGGGTGTTTCAGACCAGATCAGGAAACCCCTCACATTACCTGGTAATCTGGGGCAACCAAGGTCGCAGACCAGAGTTCTCCTCCAATCGTCAGGCAGGTTGAATCTGGGACAAATCGACCCAAAACTCTTTATAAAAAAAAATAATTGAAAACTTTACAAGGGAACAAAATGGCCCAGCACAGAGAAAAATAAAGCTAGAAAAGGCTGTTGTGACTCACATGTTCACCAATTAGCCAATGATGTCACCAAACACCCACAACCACATATTTCAGCATGCAGACTACCTTCACTTTCTGGCGTGACCGCGCCGTAAACTGGTTTATTTTGAGTCTTTCTTCCTACAGGACACTTTCTCCTAACTTCCCACTATGACCCGTTCTACACTGAAAAAAACTTTTAGGGGCATTTGCAGCATTACAAACATAACCGAGAGCGGGACCCTTCCATTTGAACTTTCCCATCCCTGAACAGAGCCTTAATTTCAGCTGCCAGCTGTTGAGCAGACATCAAACACTCTGCTCTCCTAAAGGAAAAGGAAAACATGAGAATGTGTAAATTTTTTTTTTTTTTTTTTCTGCAGAGAGATATACCAATTTTCTCTCATCTCGCATGATTTTTTTTTTTCCATGACTGGAAAAAATACTCAGGCCATATGGGAACCCTGGTATTATTCTGTCCCATTGATGCTGCTGTTGGTGGAGAAATTGGTGCTTCTACTGTACCTCGGCTGAATGCTTGTGCAAAGTGCAGGGTCTGGCAGGATTCTTTGAACTGAAGAATGCCATGATTATCCCTGAATTTCAGTATTATTTACATCCAGCCAGCAATTTTCCTCAAAATACACCACCAAATATCACAGTGTAGAGCCCCCAGAGTTATATCTACAGAGGCTGGTTTCAGTGTCCCCTGTGCACCTGTATGAAAACGTGGACCTGTGCACAATTGAAGCCACAGAAGTAGTTTGAGGTAGCCATTAAGGAATCCCCCTCCCCACTGTATTACTATGCATTATCATTGGCCAGCTTGTACCACAGTAGAGGGAGTTCTTGCTTTTAATGCAGATTAAAGATTCAGTCCCATTGTTCCTTCCTGAGCACTACATTCGTAAATGGACGTGTGACATATGGATGCGATGAATATGTTGATTGTAGTGAAAGTGTGCGTGTGAGGAAAAAGCGAAAGTGGAGGTGTCTCTAACTTATTCATGCCTGGGAGATGCTTCACACGGCGGAAGAGCCGTGTGCGACGAGAGCCTTTGTATCGACACATGCTCGGCTCTCGTCGCAGGCAGGAGAATGGGAACGCGGAGCTTATCGGCGTAATTGGTTACCGAGAACGCTGGCAGTACTTTGGCTGTTTCTTTTTTCTTTTTTTTTTAATTTCCTGTTTGGGAATCATGCTCTCGTATTCACAGATAATAATGATATTTAGCGAGATACAGTAGCTGCTGAATATTTATGAGGGAGAAAAATTGCAAATAGCATCAATAATGGTGATGATGTTATATAGGCAATAACATAAGTATAATGTGTTATGAATTTAATTATTAATTATTCAAAATATAGTGAAGCTATTCTAGGGCAATTGTTCCATCATGAGAGGAGTAACTAACAGACTTTTGGCCCAACTTTAAATCCATTATCATGATCATGTGAAGATGTTGGCCAGTACATAATAAATGTGGCAGTGGATTACTCATTAATCCAGATATCAGAGAACTATACTGTGGTAGTTTGACTATCTTTAAAGGGGAGTTAACCCACATGATAGTAAAATGCATTTTTTCACTTACCTCTGCATGCGACCAGAATTTGCAATGTCTGTCTTGAGATATCTGTCTCCACCCAATAGACTGAAGGTGGAGGGGAATTTTGTTTGTTCTACTCAAATATATAGAAACAATATTCTGATTGTGATGCCATTAATGTTTATGGGGACTATTTCGCCACTAGAAACAAGTTCAAACTATGTATATTATATATGTATATTTCCCTCTCCTGCTATCTCCTGCTTGTCCCTCTTGACATTCACCCTCATATCATTGTTCAAATGTCCCAGCATGTAAAATCCCACTGAGATCCCTCTTGAAAATGAGATCTTAATCTCAGTGGGATTCACCTGATTTAATCCTCATTTCACAAAAGGTAGGGTTATACTCACATACATAGATGCGTTTATTTTTAAATATGCATATTCTAAATTCAGTTCGATTTATCCTGCACGCCAGGCATCACCCCCCCTGCGGTTGTATTTGTGTTTATGCGCCGTGTCCTCAGTTCCAACGATCACGATGGTCCCCAGCGCCGATGCTTTCCCAGACAGACCCTGAATGTTAATGAAACACTAAAATGCAGTGTCCCTGGACGAAAAAAAAAAAACATCAGGATATAAACTTCTCCCTCTGAGTAGGTCAGGCATCACAGAATGAGGAGAGTTTTGCAAAAAGTTAGGACGGAGGTTAAAAAAAAAATCTATTTGGACTGGTAACATTTTCCTCACAGCGGCTGATTAATTCAACGTCTGCTCGTATTTAGATATATTGCCTTCGCCGTCGCCATCTCCCGGGTAGCGTGCGTGCGTGCCGGCGAGGTTGCCCCATCATATGGCGGCGCGGCTCGAGAGGTATGTTTGCACGCGAACGTCATGAGCAAACAAAGACAAGCGAGGAGGAAGCGATAACAAAGTAGAAAGGAAAATAGGCGCCAGCTGTCCGCTTTATCACGGAGATAATAATAAACAGAAGCTTTAATCAGCCGCATTTGCAGCAGCATTTCACGATTCTATACCTTGGATCGCTGCCAAGGATTTTAACTATACACCATCTTTTTTTTTATGATTATTTTACTCCCTTAACTCCCAAGTTCCAAGTAACAACAACAACAAAAAAAATGAGTGGCAGCTTCAAACTCGACTCGAGCAGCTGCAGAAAACACCAGCGATGCAGATTTTAATTTTACAGAGTGACCTTCAGATTTACCGACCTATGGCGTATTGATGAAACCATAAGACTTCTGGAAAAGTGTATCATAAAAAACGACTTACCGCCAATGAGTTTCAACGGATTCTAATCTTTATTTAGATACTTTTACACATCATATTGTGAAGCCTTTCAGTTATTAATTTTGTAAAGCTCTGCTGGATGAGTATTAAGTTTGTGATGTGCCCTTCTCCTCCAATGTCAGCTGGCCATGGCTACAGCCCCCTGTGGCCAGGTATACATAATGGATGGATGAATGATGTCAAACCACTCAAAAAAAAAACATGTTTTTTTTCCCCCCAGACAAGACAAACAACTCAAAGCTTCATCATTTCACACATTGTCCAGCCCTGCTTGTCCTCCTGTCTCAGGTGAATTGTTGAAATACCACAGCTATAACTATATCTGCAGTCTGCTTTAAAATCGAATGATCATATTAATATTATAGGGATATTATAGGAATACTACAAGCAGCAGTGTATCTCTGCTACATGTCACCTTAAAGAACCCCAAAAAGTTGGATGCCTCCTATCTTAATTGCCTCAATTGAAAACAGCACTGAGTCAGTATATTCAATGTTTCACCTCATCAGCCTCATTGATTTTTGTATCTGTTATCTGTTTATTCTGATTTTGATGGCAGCAACACGTTTCAAACAAGTTGGGACAGGAGCAACAAAAGACTGTGAAAGTTGTGGACTGATCCAAAAACACCTGTTTGGATCCTTCCACAGGTAAACAGGTTCATTGGTAACAGGTGATAAGATCATGATTGTCTATGAAAGGTTCATCCTGGACAGACTCAGTGGTTCACAAGCGAGGATGGAGTGAAGTTAACCACTTTTTGAACACATGACTGCATAAAGGAGATTACTATAAATATATATTAAAGTGATTGTATTCTGTTTGAGGTTGAGCATGCTAGAGATCCAGGACAAAACTAACAGAAGTGCAGGAGAGAGAAGAAGCTGCAATTACAAATCTGTCTGCTATTTGCCACATGGCACAGTTAAGCTGCTGATATTTCAGAGTCTTGGTCGGGGCTCCAACCTCAGTCGGATGAATGATCAATAAGTCAGATGTATTCAACCTGAACAACCAATCTGCTCCTGCACCCTCTCTGCCACTAGGGGGGTGGCAGGTTAACAAAGGCGATAATAAGGGGATTCAGCTCAAATTGCCTTCCACTAATAGTATTGTATATTATAATATAATAGCATTGTATTATTATAATATTGTACTTCGTAATTTATTCCTCTGCATCCTGTTTAAATCTCCCCCAAGGCATACTGTGTGTGTGTCTGTGTGTGTGTGTTTGTGCATTCTTGCTTGCATTAACACTCGAGCAATCCTGGTGACCGCTAGACATCAGAGGAGAATAAATCGCACCCGCCCAGCAGATAACTGCACATGTGAATGCACCGAGAGTGTTTCCCCAGGCATGTCAAATAAATGCCAACTTAATTAATTACTATTATTTTTTTTATTTTTTTTTTTACGGGAAGTGGGAGCCTTAAGTAAGGGCTGAGTCTGCATACAAAAGGCCCATGAAGAAGACGAAAGAGAGGCAGTTAGGTTTATAATGCCGCCTGTGCTTTGTGATGATAGTGAGAGGCCTTATAGCTCCTCTCATACCGGAGCCTCTCTGCAGACCATAATCACCACATTTGTTGGGTGCAGAGACTCCGAGAAACAGTTAACGAGCCTGTAAACAAGCGGGCGCTGTCTGCCGAGCTAGCACATTGCTAAATGTCAAGGCGAGAGAGAGGAGGAAAACAAGAGGGCCACGGTGTGAGTTCTGATGCGTGAGGCGAGATACTATCATTCTCCCATTGTGGTGTGATGGCGGACAGTTATAGGAGGGTGGCGTCCATTCAGATCCATAAGTTACCGGGGGTCAAGGTTTAGGGTCATTGATGAGCGTACACACTGAGATATGTATTGATAAGTGAATCGATATTTTTTAATTTTCTGGCCCGGGTCACCAGGAAACTAACCAATAAAATGAAAGGCATTGAAATAATTCAATCACCAGCTACACATTTAATGAGGAGGGGGTGGGGGTCAAAAGGCACTTCACATTTCTATTAAAACATCTGGCATTTTATTTGCAGTGGATTAAAGGGACGAGGATGGAAATGTGAATATTTTCAACATGGTTTTAATTATAGTAGTAGTGAAATGTAGACACTATATTTTTCAGCAAATGTATGTGTAATGAAGGTATATTACTGATTGAATGTAGCCAAATTAAATAAATTAAATGGCACAAAAAGACATCGATATGTTTGATAAGAAATATATTAATGTAAAAAAGGCGTATGAATGAAACCATAGTAACAGCAGAGGCCTGTCTGTTTTGTAGTATTTTCCAAGATCATTCATGAACAGCTTCAATCCACCAGAAGCGACTACCTGTTTTAAAATGAAGTCATTTTGAGGTGAATTCAAGAGTTGGAACAGGAACAGCTTTTGTAATGGCAAGTAGTATCCAGCTGGTTACAGTAACAATATACAGTGTTAAATAAAGAGTAGGTTTTGTTCAGCTCTGGCTTCATTTGAGTTCTGCATTTGACAGGATTGATTGAAAGTAGTCAAAACTGGGAGAATGATTTCTAACTCTCCTCTACTGTTCTGAACTTTTGAAGTACCTCAAAGCTCTAAACTAGATCCCTCTTTTTTCTTGGAGAGTTGCCGCTCAACATTGCACCATGAAAGTTGATGGAGAGCAAATATTCTTTCCTCACATGATTTATGTATGGATGCTCATTATGCAATTTTGTAATTGGCAGATATTAATTTTAATGGAAAGCATAAACTCAGTCTGACATAGTTGATGGGAAAAACAGTATTTACAGTGTGTACTGCTGTAATGGCTGCTCACAATTAGATGCAATTAGACTTTCCTCAGCTGCACAAATTATTAGGATATTCTAAGGGAAATGAAAGAAAATCACAATCAAATAATTATTCCGCAGTCTTTTATTTCCTCCATTTTAATTAAGAGGTCGGGGAGAGTTGTACAGAAGCATCAATGAGTTAAAAAAAAAAAAAAAAAAAACTACAATTAGCCATGTGTGAAACAGCATTTAAAATGTTTCTATCAGAGCGGACTGACAGCATTATCTGCTGAAGCAGAGAATGGAGAACGCTTGCCTTCTGAAGAAGCTGTGAAGTTTCCACAAGGCTTCACCAAACGAATGAAATGTTTTATTAATTGATTTGCTCGATTTCCCTCTCGTCTCCTTTCCACATTAGCATCAATTACTTTTTTTTTTTTTTTGGCGTTTGTGAGGCATTCTGTAGAACTCGTCTTTTCCAGCGGCGTGCTGAAAATCAAATCGAAGCACGCGCAAACACACGCCTCATCATCCAATCAATGGAGCTCAAATCGTTCGTCCCGTCGTGTGGTCGTCACGGCACCAAAACAAGCAGATTCTCACCTAAATCACACCCAACTGTGGCTGTTTTTGTTTTGATTCGGGATGCGCTCGGCAAGAGTCGGCGCCTGAGATGTAGCACTGGAGGCAGATGATGTTCTTGGGGGTCATTAATTAACTCATCCAGAGCCTTTATTAGCTCCTTAATGGATCTGGTTAGAGCATATCAGGGCTTTGATTACCTCCCGTTGGCTATGCGGAGAGATTGACTACGTGTGTGTGCGAGGCTACGTGATCGCTCGGGAGTGTGTGGAGGCACGTGTGTGTGTGTGTTCTCGCATGTGCGCGGACGTGTGCACCTCCAGAGATCTCGATGAAAGGGCTGAATTTGAGCGAGGCCAGGAGGGGGAGAGAGGAAGCGGGTGAAAAAGGTGAACTTGTTATGCGGACTTAACTCAATCCTCCCACAAGTTTGACCTTGCCGCGACCTCTTATTGTACAGCGCAGCCTATTATGAGGTTTGCTCGCTGGTATCTTCCAGGACACAATCGCAAAAGTGCTCATTCGCCATTGATGAGCCCACAAAGGTTCCATTGTGTTTTTTGCTCTGTTGACCACGGCCCAAAGTAAAGCCCTCGCCGGAGCGCTGTACGTGCACTGTGCAGCTAATATTGATTGACATTTACAACACGGGGCGATGATGTCACCACAGTATGGTTGTGTGCATATATGTGTGTGTGTGTGAAGTCAGCCTCCAGGCCTCTGTGTTGCCTGTGGTGAATGTTCTTAATTGAGAGACAGAGGAGTTTTGCACCCCATGCACACACACACACACACACACACACACACAAACACACACACACACACACACACACACACACACACACACACACACACACACACACACACACAGCTCCAACTCAGCAGCATTCCTTCAATACCAAATACATGTCATCCTCCACTGTCTTTCACTTCCTCGCCGAGTCTGCACACTTTCCCCCCCCCAAGGCTTTTTACACTGAGCGCCAACCAAAAGCTTATACAGAGGGGTGCCGGATTGCTCGGGGGGGGGGTGGGTTCTTGAATCTGCAGGAGATGAGAAGCGGCGAGATGATTTATTAAGAGTAAGCGTTGTAGAGAAGCGGCGTGCTTACACGGCTAAACCTCAAAGAAGGATTGGCTCGCCCGAGCGCACACGCATGTACGGTTTTGGATCCAGTTCCACGTGGGAATTAATGCACATATACAGGCGCAAAACTTAATCTCACAGTTGGGGTGAGCAGAGTGGCGGCACGTCGGTTGAATGGCCGCGGAAGTTAAGAGAAGTAAATGAGGCTCGTTGGATGGATCTATATGTGTGAGGGTGTGTGAGTTTGTGTGTGCAGTGGGACTTGAGAGAGATCTGCATATTCGTTTAAATGAAGAGTATTAGAAAAGACAGTAATGAAATGCACACTGTTCGTATCAGTAGAACATGAAGAAAATGCAAGGCAACATTTATTTTTTATTTTTTTTTATAGAATTTCAGATCTAAACAGTTTATAGGCCTCTAAATCACTAAGGGCTGTTCACACATGTGGCAAATAAATGTTTTTATGTTTAATGTGTTTTTCCCCGCAGCCGTAATTTAAAGCAAAACCAGTCGAGTTAAGGTGACATTTGCTCAGCCTCCCTCCTCTCCCGCCTCTGACCGTCTTCCATTACTTCACTCGTGGTATTTGCAGCTTGTCAGGTGCCTACTTGTGTGATGTAGATTGGGTAATTGGCAGCACAGCCCAAGTGCCTGTTAAAAGTGTAAGTGCATGGAGGATTTTTTTATAAGACACTGGAACAGCTAATGGGGTCACACTGCTTGTGCAAATATAGTGCATGACTCTCAGCTGCTCAGACCCAGTGGTTATTCTCAGCAAATTCAAATAAATATATCTTTAAAAAAAAATGCTGTAGGGAAATACTAATATATGATAAATATTTCAGGGTTTGACTGTTGGTCAGACAAAACAATTTTTAAAAAGAGTCTGGGAAGCTGGAAATTTTTCATTTTCATTTTAGTCTGATGATTCATAGATCACATGATTAATCAGTGAATCAAGACCGTAATCATCAGATTGATCAATAATAAAAATGACTGTTAGTAGTCATTAGTAGTAGAGTAGCAGTTGACAAAAGATTATCCACTCAAGGTCCACTTATTCACTTGCTGTCATCATCACATGGGCTTCATCAGCCAATACAGATTTTGATCAGAACATTTACCAGCACCTACCTAACATACAGTTCTGTGACAGTGTGATATGGTCAAAAGTGCCTGGACAAGAGAGT
This sequence comes from Centropyge bicolor, assembly GCA_037975185.1. Classification (NCBI taxonomy): domain Eukaryota; kingdom Metazoa; phylum Chordata; class Actinopteri; family Pomacanthidae; genus Centropyge; species Centropyge bicolor. The sequence continues at coordinate 2,073,891 of JBBMOC010000049.1, read as the reverse complement.
AAAATTGTTCAATTTGAATTTTGATACGTACACATTATATTAACTTGTTATTCAGTTTTATTGGATGGATGCATTTGCTCCAATGCTGTAGCACTCGATTGTACTGATCCAACATCATGAACATGATGAAATCAGCTTCCTCGTCACCTCAGAGATAAATTGTGAGATACACTTACCTCTGAATAATGCTCTCAAGCAGCATCATGGGAAGTGTGCATCACATTTCATTTCAAAGGCGCTACTTACCTGGTGGTACCTGAGCTTAAGTGCTCAAAGCTGCAAGCATAAGCATTTTTGTGTGACCCTGTGTTTAAGATAAGATAAGATAAGATAATTCTTTATTGATCCCCCATAGGGGAAATTCGGGTGTTGCAGCATCACAAGCATACAAGTAGTATACTTACAAGTATACAAAATAAAAAACTATAAGAATAACTATATAAAAAAGTACAAGTGGAACCTAAAGTGGCATAGTGAAGATAAGGTGACAACATCAAATAACAAATAAGCAGCAAATGAGAATATGAGGTGTTTCCACACCTGTCCTCTAGGTGTCCTAGATTTCCCACCTGCAAAGCCTTCATATGATTTCCTTTGCCTTCATGTAGTCCAGATGTCTCCATGCTTTCGTTTTCTTAGTCCTCACATGACTCTCTTTTTGTTTCCTTCTCCAGTTATGTTACAAGAACGTGCAATGCAATTAGACAACAGCATCTTTTACACGAGCAACTGTAACTAGAAAAAGCATACTGTCAATTTCAAAGCACGACTAGACGTCAAACAATCCTGACCTCATCCACACAAAGATGCTGGTAAACTAAAAGCTGCAGAAGCTCACTTTAAACTAATTACACAAAGGACATAAAACCTCAATGATCTGTTTTTGAAAAGTCCTCCGCAGTTAATTATGTCTATTCAAAACTCCTCTTTTGGTGACCTTTCCTCGCAGGGGGAATGACACGTAGCTTTGCTCTCTCCACAAAGTTTATCTTCCTATCAAGAGAACATTTCCATTTAATTCCACGTCTTTCCCCACTCTAACCTTTGATACAGTGGTTCAGTATGCAAATGATCATCTTCATATTGTTAGCGAGGTGAATTAGCATTTGCTTTTTTTTTTTTTTTTGCCATATTATCTCACTTTGGGTTTACATAAACGTTCATTGTCAGTGTGGCAGCGGCGATTTGAATTATGCATGAGGCCCTTCCCTCGGCTAAATCCTGGAACTTGAGATCAGCATATTTTAGATATTCGCCCATTTTTCTCAGCATATTTGGCATTAATATGTATCCCTCATCTGAAACTGTGATAGTAACACCTTTTGAGTGTGTGCAGCAGCTCAAAAAAATGTGCAAAACACATGAGATAAACTTGCATGTATTTGTCAAGGCCAGAGCTTTAATCCTATGTAGTTTGTGGTTTGACAGGAAGTGGATGGCTGTGCTGTTTTGAGCATCCTTCTGTTTGAAACGGGCGTTGTAATGCAAAAATATTTTCCCTTGTAGACAAGATTTATTTATCTTTCTGCATAGTTGATGACTGGAATCATCAAAAAAACATAACTGGGAATTTTGAGTGACACTATTATTGAAAAGTTCATGAGCAAGGCACTGTTAATGGAACCTCATCAAGCTTGCATAGACATGAGGATAAGGGGCTTGCACTCTCAACCAACCTTTCTTTTCATGACATGTCACACATGCTTATTTCCCAGTTTTATTCATTTCATTTTTTATGCCAAGGCTCATTCCAGTTACATCACAAGCCATTAAAAAAGCCCATATTAACTGCAACAGCATGTCACTGTAGCCAATGTAATTCCATAATTGAGTTAGTCTCACCTTAATATATCTGTATGTGATCTATGTATGTAACTTAATGGTCTCTGCCGCTTTCTCTTGCTCTGTCGTGTCACTCAATATGAAGCACATGAAGCTGGAGACTGCCAGTTTCTAATATGGTACAATGCTGAGAATGACCTCACACAAGTCGTTGTAATGAGTTGGGAAAGTTTGCTAATGATAATATAACGTCCACAAGCACGTTCCCTCTTAATACTTTCAATGGACTGTCTCAATTGACTGCAATCACATTTCAATGCAGCGTCTACACCGAGCTGCCGCCTTTGATTGCACTGAATCTGTCTCACCCATAATAGTGTCCAAAAGAGACAAGTATAGCCGCCGGGCTCATTTCTCTTCCATGCTTTCTCCACTGGTGTTCCCTCTGAGCCAGGGTGCCGGTGACAAGTGCACAGTCCAGCGCAACGCACACGCCACTCGTCCATGTTCCCATCCTCCCGGACAATATCAGCGCCAAGCGACTGACAGATTGTCTGGATCTCCGTCCAAACGTCTCTCTGCTTTTTTGGTCGGTCCTCGTGTTTTCCGTGTATTTCGCTGCAGCACTAGACACTGTTGTCTTCCCCCTTTTGGAGTGCCGTATGCTCAGCATGGCAGCACTCGACGGTTCATTCAGAATGATCAAACTCAAAACTCAAACTTTATTTATTTATATAGCACTTTTCATACATGCAAGTGTAACACAAAGTGCTTTACAAAACAAACAAGATGAAATAAAACAAAACAAAATATATAGATAAAAATGAAAACCCATCCTTCCCACCCCCGTCCAAACAAACACACATACACGCACGCACAAATGCACACACACGCAAACACGCACACACATACACGCCAAAGATAAAATGTTGATATGGCTTGACACCGAGGGTCCAGGTGAGGACAACGTGAGGGGGCCGTCCGCAAGGACAGCGCCCCCCCATGGAGAGCAGCCATAACTACCGCTACGGAGGGCCCCCATGAGGAAACACTGGAGCTAAAAACTAAGATATATGCATCAGTCTAAAAATTGTAAAAAGAGAAGAGAGAAGATTTAAGAAAATTTAAAGATAATATAAATAAACAAAGATCATTGGAAACATTGAGGTTACATTAAATATTAATAAAGGAAATAAATAGCTATAGGAAATAAATTAAGTCTGTCAACTAAAAGCTAAACTGAAAAGGTGGTATCGAGGTATCGTACAGTGTAGAATCCATTTTCCTCATTGGTGCGGCTGATACTGCCTTTCACACTCGCCCTGTGCAGGATGCATGTTGACAAACTGCACAAAATGTCCTCTTGTGTTCACAGTTGTCAAATTAGAAAAGGGATGTAATCAATGGCAAATTATAGTATCAGTATTATCAGAATAAAAACTCAGGCACAGATACACTCTTAATAATAATTGCTTGATCAGGACACATTGATGGTGCGTGTTGTGAACCTTAGTGAAGAATCCTGTATTGTCCAGTTATTAAGTGTTTGCTAGTTGACACCCTCTGGAACTTGAAAATGCAGAGGTGAAGGAGAGAGAGAGCAGTCTTTTTTTTTTTTGCTCAGCTTTTGAGAGATGTGAAAGCCTTGTCCAGAGTGTTCAGAGAAAAGTGGAATGTCATATTAAATGGGTCCTTTTTGTATAGCAGTTTTTTGGCAGGTGACTGAAAAAAGAATCACCATTGTGGAGACAAACAGCAAAACCTTGTAAATAAAAAAAAAATCACTTGGAATCTCTGGTGCTTGCTATGAATAAGTATGATGCTTAAAGTTACTTTGCATTGTTCGATTACTTATGAAGTGTATTTTTTGCTGCTGCAGCCCCCCCCCTCCCTCTAAAGGATAAACCTTTATAGATAAAGGATGGATGAGTGGATTAATTACTAGTAACTAACACTCCATTTTACTATTCATCAAGAAATGCAACCTTTGCTTTGTGAATCCAAATCTGACTATGCACTTTTTATCATTTAAGATATAGAACAAACATTTAAAAAATGCTAATTACAAAAGGGAATCATATAAAACATTCATGTTCCCACCAAGTTGTTTGAATAATTAACCATTAAAATGCAAATATGAATTCATATATACTGTCCTTGTGTAACTTGTGTTCAAACTCATTACGTTTTCATGAGTGCATGAGGTGAGTCTTTCTCATCCAGTGCACTTTTTGCAGAATTTTGAGAAACGAACATCCGGTTCGAACACAACTCTATTGCAGCCGATCAGCAACAGGTGGCAAAGGACGTGTTAACAACATAATGTGTTAATGTTGACCTCAGAGAGTAGACAGGCATGAAGATGGAAACAGGTTGGTCTGTTTCTGCTGATGTTCTATGTGTCACTGTGGTTCCCCCCCCCCCCCGACACACACACACACACACACACACACACACACACACACACACACACACACACTCACACCTAAGTGATTAATTATTGGTTCAATAGAACTCAACAGTATAGAGGCCTTGCAACATAATTAAAATTTTGCCTGAAGCGAGGACAGTGCTGGTTACATTATATTGTGCATATATTCTAACTTCTTCCTATTTGGAATAAAATCTATGTTGAATGATTTATTTACAGTACGTAATCGATCGCACACGTGTCATCTCGTCTCGCAGCTTCGACGCTCCCAATCAGCCCAACCGAAACTCCCAAAAATCCAAAGTTGAGCCGCATCATTTTCGAAGTTTCATCAAATCCCAATGAGCGCCGTCTCAGATATCTGATCTACAGTCCAAATAATCAGCCGTTGGTACAAAGCAGCCGTTGCCTCGCTCATATTAACATCCATCTTTTGTCAGCAGCAGGCAAATTTGCACACACACACACACACACACACACACACACACACACACACTGCCCTGGTAATTCTGCTTAACCAGGCCCACATAAAAATCAGAGCCCGATCAGAATATGCTATTCAAATAAAACACAGCCTCATAAAGCATCTTTATTACTATTAGTGCAATTACCTGTGAGCTACAATCAAAGAAATTGACCATTCGTAATTGGAAATAATCTAAAAGGGAGAAGACGGGGGATAATAACATAATGATGAAACCAAGAATGAAAAACTGGAGTGGGTAGCAAATCAAAAAAGTATATTCAAACCAGGAAAACAACAAATGTGTATTATTACAAAGCAAATGTAACTGTGGAACTTTTATGATCTGATTTAAACAACTGGCCAATGATGGTTAATCCTCATTGCCATTGCAGGACTTTAAATCTGTATGGAAGATATGTTTGGAAAATATACTGAAGCCCATGTTTTAAGGCATTTGGCATTTTGGGTGTATTGTCATTTCACAGGTCCAATCTGCAGTCAGCCGGCTGCTGACCTGCTTTACAGTACAACTAAGTAAAGTCGTGGGAAGGAAGTTGCAGTGCTCCACATCGGACAAAAATATATCGAGTGCTTGACATAAAAAATAGAGTTAGCCCTTGACTCTGTCTGATCAGGCCTGTGTGTATTAGCAGCCGGAGGGGGAAATATTTCATCGGGATCGTGGACGCGACAGAATTTGAAATCAAAGCTGCGAAGCCCTGCCTGCACTCGCCCTGCCACTTGAACATCCCCCCCACCCTCCTCCTTATCTTCGCCGTCTTCGCCACTGGCGGGCAGACGTGACTGTAAATGGCAACCCGCCCCCTGAAAATGAGTCTAATATCTGCAGCTTGGCTGAGCAAGCTCTGCCCTATAGCATCCACCAAACATAGTAACTTCCCAGAGAGATGCACTCGGTGCCAGGCTCTGCCTTTTTATCAGTTTCCCAGAGTCTGGCAGAAGCACAAGCAGGTCTAGGTGAGGAAAATTAATTCTACATTCTGGCTGTCGGCCTACCAAAGTAGCAGCTGCTAATACCAAGGACCCCAACTTAACTACGCCATTGAATATGAGTCATACGCTTTGATAGCAAAGGTCTAGTACATTATTTTCTGACATTTTGTATGTTGAGATTAAAGTGGAAAAAACACCACAGGGGAGGCTGTTTTTTTTCCCAACACACATGTCCTGCAAATGAACTTAGCCAAGAATAAATACATCTAAAACTGATGATGTAGATCTACACGTGTCTGCATGTGCCGCTGCACAGCTCACAACAGATCGAAGCCTTTCAAATAGGTTGCTTACACCTAAAACGAAGCATCAGAACAATACATTAAAAATCCACCCACTGAACAAACAGAAGCTCATCTGCACAATGCATTTCAATGGAGTGTATTATACTAATAGATTAATACTGATGTGTCAATATGTTTGCAGCTTTTTACTTTTGTAGTTGGTTGGAGAAAACTTCTTTTAGTTAGATGGTGAGTCACAAAATAAATCTCAGGTACTGTATGATGATTATTAGGGGAGTTCAGCTGCACAAATCACATACACATGTTTTGTAATTTTCTCTAATCTTGGCTTTTTTTCTATCCAAAATATTGAACACTTTTTTCCTCTTTGGGCCTCGGACAGTTTTTGAAATGACGTCTGAGAAGTTTTGAGGAAATGCAGGGACCTGTACTAGAAATTGCTTTCTCCTCTTCACCTGAAAAGTAACAAACATAGCTGTCAAATAAATATACTGGAGTAAATGGTACAGTCTCTGAAATGTTGTGGAGTAGGAGGAGGAAATGGCAGAAAATAGAAATACTCATGTAAAGCATACTTCAAAATTGTACTTGAGTAAATCTACTTAGTTACTCACCATGGATGTTCTCTCTGAGGGAATCGATTGATCTGAGGAGGAAAAGAGCACTTTGAAGCATTCACAGTCATTTTCATTGTCCTGCATGCAAGTGATCTAAAATAAGCCTGCGGAAAAATCTAAAGAACTAAAAAAAAAAATCTCTGGCCTCAAGGCTGACAGTATTTACATATGCATATAAGTGTATTTATATCAGTATTTACTATGCAGTATTAGCATTAATTTCATCCTGTACATCTGAAATATGTTGTTGCTGGTGGAACTGGAGACTACTCTCATGACAATAAACAGAAGGGACGGTTCAGTCCTAACCCCGCTTTAATTGGCTCAGACTGACTGACAGAAACACGCCCTGTCAAGAGCTCTCCCCATTGGTCGGTCGCTTTTACGCCGAGCGAGCCGCAGACTCGAATATGGTAATATGGAGGTTCTGCAAAATCCAGCAATTTATTTTCTTTATTAAAAGTTAATCCATGCATGTGACCCCAGTGCAGCTTTGGCCGTGCGATGCAGATGTGGTGGAGCACAGTGAATGTATACAGTCCAGTCAATCTGAGATCTGAATCCATAACCTGGGTGGCTTTGCCTCCGTGCGTCCCATTGAGTTAATCATGTCGCTCTTTTATTGTTTGGGTCCCTTGAGCGAATGCGAATCACTAACAGAGATTAACTGGCAAGCGTCCTAAATACAAATCCATTTTAAATTACTCGAGCCCGGGCGGACAGATGTAGTCGCCCCCCCATTCGATAATGCTACAATTTCCACTGCTCCTTCCTGCAGTTTGCTCGGAACATGCAGCGCAGCACGTGCTTCCTTTTTTTTTTTGAGCCATTACGCAACATTTCAAGTTTTCAAATGGAGTAATGGATGGTCTGAGGATCCGTTGCAGGAGCGCAGATGGACAGTTTCACCTGCAGCCGTACAGTACACGAGCCGCTCTTCCACTGTTACGCAACACTTCAGATTAGTCCTGCAGTTTTGGTCAACATGTTTTTTTTCTTTCAAAACATATTAGAGCCGTGTCGTTCTTGATCTTTAAAACATTAGAGAGAAGGGAACCACTGAGCAGCTGTGAAACTCCGACAGGGAGATGATTGAACTAACATTAGAATATGTGCTTCAAAGTTATGCAAGTTACTATTCTTACACTCCGAGCTGTCAGTTTGTTTTACACTCAGTGATTTTGTTTCATCTCTGATGCTACTTGTGAAGATTTTTTCCCACCCCCACACATAACTTCTATTGATTTCATTACAGACGTTTCTACATTTGGCTACTGGACCTCTGTGGTGAAGCAGTAGGAGGTTAAACACCTTGCTTAAGGGCGAGCGAGAATGAGTGAGAGAGAAGTTAATTCCCCTCTGAGATCTTCATAAATATTTCCTGGAATGGAACGAGTGGGCTCGCATTTAGGAGCCCGCGACCCGGCCCAGGTTAATTGGAGCGGATGGGCAGTCAGATGCTCCCAGTCCGCAGATTATCAGTGATGAAAAAGTTGCATTTGTAAACTATTTATGGGACGACTTTCAATATTTTCTACCAGCTGGTATTGGAATATAGACAAGAAAATCGTGCCTCAGCAGTCAGTCTTATTCACAGTTTGACAAACATTTGGCTTAACCCCCAGTCAATATGCAATTACACATGGCCAAGTGCTTACAATAGTCCGAAGCCACAAGAATTAAATTTGATAGTGATTAATTATTCATGTGAGCCATGCAATATTTATATCCTGATAAGAATAAATAATTCAAGCCAAGATGATCAATTATACATACATTTGCCAGAACTAAATGCAATGTTTCTATAGCCTTTATCCACACGGAGCCCAGAGAAAAAAATGCAATAATTAAGAGACGGATTTTGTTTGTCAAGGTTCCTAAATGAGCACCCAGTCAATGGCGACTCATTTGACTCCGTCGACTCAAGCTGCTTAATCTATACAAACCATCAGGCCCGGCGCTCGCTCCCGCCATAGATTTCGCAGCTGTATCCGTCTGTGAGAATCCCGCGTCCTGCGTGCGCCGCATGCCGCCGCGATTCAGGCCTTCATTATTGCTTCATCACCGAGATTAATTATGCAGAAAATTGTCATTCTCTTCACTTCAGCCATCAGAAGGCGTGACATGCCGAACGGATGAGTGAAAGGCTCCGGTTTGGTTTCACAACAGCACAATATGTAATATTACATACATCCAGTACGAGCATGTCCCTGTGTTGGCGGCTGATAGAGCTGCTCTGCTGCAGCAGCTTGCAAGTGAAAGGATGAAGTGTGTTTTAATATAACTGTTGATCATTTTCCTTTAATTCTAAAAACTCCAGCAGAAACTTTTCCTCTTTCCTTCTTAATACTGTGGAAGTATCAAAATAAAAGTCAGGCAAAACATACATCAACCTTTAAAAAAGAATTACACATTAAATTGTGTCATAAACTGCAAAAAAATACATGTGAAATGTGTAAATCTTTATTTAAAAAAAAAAAAAAGCTTAACTGGACTTCCTTTTTGTTCAGAGAGAGAAAAAAGAAAAGTACAATAAATTGCAGCCCAAAATAAAATGTGAATTCACACTGTGGAAAAAACCCACCAGCAGCCATTTGCACACATTTCATCTCGGCTTTGCTTCTGTCAGCCACATCATCTAACCTTCCATTTATAAAGATCTGTTTTGGTATCCTACAGCTTTGAAGCAATTAGGTGTTCATTATGAGTATCAAAACCAAATCACTGAAGGAAACACAATCGCAGATTTCACTCGTGACAGCGAGTAAATGCAAAGACTTTCAAATTACACCTGCAACCTGCTGTGCCAGTTCATCTTTTTTTAAAATTTGACAACGTCCAAAAACAGCCTGCTCAAGATTTCTGTTATGCTACAGCAGCATTGTGTAATAGAAACTTTATTGAAAAATCCTTAGTCTGAACATAATAGCTTTCAGTTCATATGATGTATGTCAAGCACCGGGCTTGTTAAGCTGAAAGACCTCTGAATCACAGCCAAAGAGCCCAAAGTGCTCCTATAATTCAGGGACCTGCGCAGGGCCGTGGAACCATGCCGAGCCCGCGGTTGCTTCCAGTACGGTTCATGTTTGCATTTTCCTCATGCTGGTCCTTTTTTATATATAATTGAGGTATTGGAGGAATTCCAAGTGGCACAACTGTACAATGACAGAAGCACAATCGTTTCCCATTTGACGTGTTGTTGTGTTTAGCAAGCACTGATATGAAGTGGGATGTATTAAGTCTCATCTTTTGCCTGTTTTGTACTATTTTAGAGTGGGGGAGAAAATAGGAGCACCATACACACGATAGGGCACCCCCAAAGATTTGAGCTCTCACAACTTCCACTGCTGTCTCAGACCTAAATCAGAGCTATGATGCGTTCACCAGTCATCACCAGGAAAGGCGAAGGGATGGAAATGTCAAAGTTAAATACATGAAAACTCCTTAAACCTTGTCCTTACAATCAGTCACCATGGGCTCCTTCAAGCTGCTGCCTAACACTCTAAAAATTACAAGTGGCTCCAAAAAGCATTTACAAGCTGCGATACTTGCCAAAGGAGATCTTATCAAGTACTGGCCATGCCAGGTATCCAAACCATTGCTTCAGGTCCCCCTGCTGTTCTGTCAAAGAAAACTATTAACTTCATGCCTTTTTGACAAATCAGGATATCTCTTACTCCCATAACTGTTTACAGGCAGTACAGTTAATAGTTAACAGTGGATCAAGTTTTCAATTGAAAACAAAAGGCAGGATGTATTTGGGGGGTTCAAGTGGAAGATAAAAACCTGACAAAAAAAAAAAAACCTGATGCTTGGAGGGAGAAACTTTGCGTTTGATCAAAAAGAGGTCATCATTGTCACTTTGTTCGCCTTTTTGTAGGAGCCTCTTCCCACTGCACGGCACAGGGAACTCCTGCTTCATCTTCATCTTCGTTTTGGTTTCCTTGTCTAACAGCTCCAGACCATCGTTGATCTTTTTAAACATCTCGTAACGCTCCCAACCACGGATATTCAGAACATAGACACAAAGTCTGCAGAGGAAGCAGCTCGGCTTGCAGATGTAACAATTATGGGCTCGGTGGTAGACTAGCAGCAACAGACGATAGTTTAACCAGGAGAGATGAGTTTGAGAGAAAAGATCATTTATTATGACATAAACATTGATAAGCAACTTGACAGAGAGTCTTTGGCGTTTTGGACTCTGGGGGGAGACGACATGATTGAAGAAATACAATCCGAGCCAGCGCCAGAGAACCCCCCCAGAGTCCTGCACTGGTGGTGGTGGTGGCAAATGGAGGCTGAGAAGCCGGATGGGTGATACAATTTCAATTCAAGGGTTAAATCACAATGAAAGTCATCTCAAGCACTTTACAAACAGAGATACTCGACTATACTATAAGACTGATAGTCTGAGGAGTGTGACAGGGCGTTCGATGACCTCAAGAGGGCCATCACGAGTGAATCTGTTCTCCACACTCCAGACTTCTCCCAATGATTCATATTGCAAAAAGATGCCTCTGGTGTGGGACTGGATGTATAGTACATTTCTGTTTGGTTATGGTTTTATGTAAATATATTGAATGTGTATATAGATTTTTCATGTATCTGTGTTTGAGATTTACCTACAATGTGGTACATGCCAATTGGGCACAAGGGTATTTAAGTCGGTGGAGTACGGATCAGTGTGTGAGAGAGATTGCGTTGGAGAGACACGTTGGTGATTTGAATGACTGTGATTAAAAAAAAAAAAACTTCAAACTTTTTCATGCACTATATTGTTTTCTTAAGAAACTACATCTGTTACTATGGAGTGTATGTTTGCAAGTGTTCAATTCAAGTCAAAGCAGTGAGTATGATAGAAGAAAAAAAAAACACGAAGCAAGTTTAAAGGTCACTTAATCCTGGCAAAACCTACAAGTAGCAGACGAGCCTTCCCTCACAAGACATGATTTAAAAACGACCCCGAGGTGATGCTCCGCTTGTTTGTTGACAAGCCTTCTTATTACAGTCGAATTAGCATATTGAGATTTGATCTTAATGCAGGAAGATTCATGCTAATTAATACAGGTTTGAATGCACAGGGCCGCGGATCAGGTGTCATTAACCTGATAATGTATTCACATACAGATCACATGTTAATACCAGGTGGAAATGGGGCCACACTGCTACAAACTAGGTTTCGTGTCAAGCTTATTGACACGTGCTGTTTTATTAATCAGATTCTCAGTGGGATTGTTGACGCTCAGACTTTAATTTATGAAAATACATCTCAAGAGGAGTTGTGTTTTCAGACGTGCAAACTATATGATAATCCGAAAATGATTGGTTGAAAAAGTTAACAACTGTGTGCAGGAGTTTCCATATTGCTTTTTGTGATATATAACATAATTGGTTTCCACACTTGATGTTATAGGTGCAAAGATGAAGAAGTATTTTTTTTCTACTGCGCATAACAGTCTGCACAGTTTGAATGTCAATCATCCAAAGTAAGTCTGAGAAAAACACTTTCTTCAGTGTCGGAACCTCTTTCAGCTCTAAAACAAAAACGGCTTCCCACACTCGATTTCTTCTGAATGAGCCGAGGTTTCCTCCGTCCAACAAAGTGTGGTGTTGAACCAGTCTTTCTTCCACACACACTCGAGTGGAGCGACTTGTTGCGCCTCCCGTCTCGATCGGCAGAAATAAACGCCGCCAAATGAAGTGAATTGCTTTTAAGTGCAATCCAGCTCTCGAGTCATTTCTGAGGTAATTACATGAAAATATCAGATCACGCTCCAAATTAGGCGGGAGGTACAACAGCGTAGGAGAGAGAGTGTAAGAAACGAGAGAGAGAGAAATATGACGAACAGGACGACTGCCTCTGAACGAGTGGGTGAGGTGAAGATATATTTGATTCTATTTTTACAGGATGACTCTTTAGCTGCGTGATGACAAATGACTTTCTCTTTGTCACTGAAAACAAAGTGCCCCAGTGGGAGCCCTGTGCTATTTCATGATTTCTCTGACCCTGGCAGTGACAAAGTGAACGTAAAGAGAGCGACTTCCAAACCGGCCACAGACGGTCCCACGGCGTCACATATAAAGTAGGCTTATGGGGCGTGACGGTGCATGTTTACATACAGCTGGCAGTCCTGCGTAGGTGTGAACAGAAGAGGTATACCTGGTCATTGATTAGAACAGCATGGATGGATTGCACGAGTGTCTGCGTCAATAGAAAAGTGCATAACTACTGGGCAGAATGTGTAATCAATGCCATTCACTTCAGGAAGGAAGGACAGGTTTTAATCCCCCGAGCCGCGCCTTGCATTTGACATCGATGACTCTCAATACTAACCTCAATTTTTCAAAGGCGCCTGGAAATCAATTTGTTCTTGAGATGCTCCGACCTCTTCGCCCACCTTTTGATTCTCTCAAAATTCCTATCGATTAGTCCAACTTACAAGGCCCCGGCCACATTCGCCAGAGCCTTCCCTTGGATTATTGGATTTGGATTGGCTTGTTTTGTTTTCCTTTACTTAAAACTACATTAATCAGTATTTATTGATAGTAACATTGAATTAAATGACTCTGCAGTAATGTCACATTGTTGCTGGAAACATTGTTTGGGTTTGGTTTTAGTCCAAATTGGCGTAAAGCCATCGTAACGAGGTGGCAGAAGAGTAGTAAAATATCTCGGAGAGCTGTTGTTTAACCACAATGATCTCTTGAGATTAAACTTCTCATATAAGTAGGACTTGAAACTTTAGAAGAAAAAACAAAAACCTTAGCATAAAACAATGATAAATGCAAAACTAACAATCCTGTGCTTTCACCATCCAGTCAAATCAAATTGCTTTCCTCTCCCTCCCTATGTTCAAGAACTAAAGATTTATTCCACTGGGTCTGCAAAGATATAATCCTTTAACATTCTGGAAAATGTTGGACAGACATGAGAGTTTCATTTCCACAAAACACAAGTTCAAAACCAACAAGTTTTCGTGTTGTAAGATGTTGTGTGCTGAGCCATTTCCTGGCTGGGGACAATGACTTTCTGAAGTCTCCACTAGTTGGCGGGCAACCTCATGGTGACGACAAGACACCAGAACATGGAGTCTGAATAATGAGCCCTTTTCCATACACATGTCCTGGCTTGGCTTGACTCGGTTGGACCTGGCATGTCAGCCCAGTGTGGGAGCCATTTGCATTTCCATCGCATGTTGTGTCTTGAACTGATGAAGCGTGTTGTCTTGAGTTGTCCTGTGCAACAGTTGTTGGTAACCAGCTACTTATAGTTTTTCAGGCTGTTGTTATGATTGTGTTTGGCTTATTGCAAACGAATAAAACTGATCAAGTATTTGCTATGTCTGGCAAATGTAGTGGAGACTTTTCGAACATGTTGCTGAATCATCCCTGAATAATGACCATCTGACATCATGGCAACCCACTCGGAGGCAGTTGGACATGCATTGACCCAGCTTCAGAGATGGTCCCACTCGGGCAACACTTGGCACGTTTAATCTGGTGATAGAATCAAAATTGGCTCGAAAGTGTCAAAGGAAAAGCTCCATGTGTGTTTCCAAGCTGTGACGTTGCAATCAGAATTGTAGGATCCACCTTTTCTTTTTTTGGAGCTTGACCCTGACTCTGGCAAAAAAAAAAAAAGTCAGCACATCTTCACTTCTGTTGCATTAATTTTGACCATTATTAAATCTGCTGTTAGCCCTGAAACATTATGGAAAAATCAATGATGGCTGAATTCAAATGACACAATAACCCCAGATGTCACCTGTTATATTTTAGTTTTGCAACTCACACTTATTTTCATTATCAATTGATTGAAAAAATAAGCATTTAATCTGCAAAATGTGAGAAGCCAAAAGTTAAGCTTAAGGATATTAAATTTAGCAATATATGAGTAATAGAAAGGAGAAGCTCAACTAAGGAATGTTGCCATTTTTACTGAATAAATGATTTAAGTGATTAATTGATTAGCAAAATATTTGTTGATTAAATTCAGCTCTACTATATTTATTTGAAACCTTTCTACATACTTTTTTAATGGATGAAGTTATTTTGAGGTTTAATGTTGCAAACACCATAGGCACCGACCCAGTCATTTTGATTTGTCTGTTATTCTGCAGAACAAGTCCGACAAATGTTGGTTTTCATCCAGCCACAGAAATAAATCTGACCACGGGCTCCTCGGCTGTAGTTTCATATGAAAATATTAGCAGTGTTAACGCTCGCCTGTTCAAACAAATGTGACGTATTTATGCTCACATCACACATTATATTATCGCAAATGAGATCTGTCGAAGGCGACGGACTCTGGCCGCATTTAGAAATGAGCAAAAGTTTTTAGAGGCATTTAGAAAAGAAGAAAGAAATCAGTGAAATGGATTTCAGGTCGAGATCTTGGCAGTGGTCAAATATTCAATGACGCTGCTGACGCCTTATTCTGAAGGGGGATGGAGATTTAGGAGGAGAATGCAGAAATGCTAAAAAGAGAGGGAGGATAAGAGGAGGCAAACAAATGTGATTGAAGTAAACAAGAACGAGGCAGAAAAGCAGATGGGAATAGGTCTGAGTTTTGGGAGATAAAGGGGTAACTCAACAATGTCTTTCAAAATGCTAAACACCTGATAAGATGATGTTATTGCTGGCGTGAAAGCCAAACACAGCTTGGTATTCAAAATCTGCCTCTGCTAAGTAAATTTCATTTTTTCCCCCCTCCCTCATGAGATCATCTGTCCTTTTTGGAGACTCATTAAAACGAGCTCTCGACTCATGGCTGTTTTACAATTGAAAGCTTTAACTGATTAGAAAAAGCAAAAATTTAAATATCTGATTCTTGCTGATCAGGTGCAAACTAAACAAACCTATAAATTATTTAAGGATACTTTTCCCCCCCCCCACCAATCAGATGTATATATTTGTCTGATCTCGCTAATTGGCTCTTGATTGCTTGACTGCAAAACAGAATAAATGCATAATTGTCTAATTAGACGTGATTAATTCAGATTTAGACGTGAAATGATTTTGGCGTGTTTGGGGAGATATTTAATTCGTGGCACTTGGTCGGGGTTAAATGAATTAATATGAGAATTACCTTCCATGATTAGGTCTCGACAAAAAAAAAAAAAGCCCTTCACCTAGCCAACAGGCAGGAAACGGGCTGAACCTGGGGGGAAATTAACAAGGATGTACAATGAACACGCCACCTCAAACTGAGACTAAATTACAAGAGCTTGGTGAAAGCAGAAGTGCCGGAGAGATGGAAATTTACTGCCAGGGAGCAGGCACTTACGCTAACAGCTTTCAGCTTCCACCTAAGCTCACACATACTGGCATTGACCTTTTGACTCCTTCTGTACAACTGAAAGACTGTGAGTACCTATCAGCTGCAAAATCCTACGTCGGAAAGACTTATTCCATTACTTCTTCTCCAGCCATTTAAAACATATTTAGATGAAGTAATTTGTTTTGTTTTCCCATTCAGTATAACTTTAAGTAATTTAATTCAAGGGTGCAGATGTGCTTTGAGAGTTGATGGAGAGAAAGATGGCGAGGTGAGGTACGTCGGGGAAACAGGTAAATAAGAGATGATGCTGAGGTTAACTTGGATGCACAACAATAATGGCGGTAAAATCACATTTCCTTTAAGAGTACAACCAAGATACTACTATAAATAAAGACGTCACTAGGATATAAAGAGGTTGAGTAATGCAAACTGAACTTGCCACAAAGAGCCTACTGACTGGGCTCCATGTGCCTATGAGACACTGCAGATGTAGTCTGATCAAGATGTGGAGCCTTGTGATCACAAGCCAAACTGTTGTCCGCATCATCTCAAGCAAAATCAGCTCTAACGATGTAGATGCTCTTCTCATGGTTATTCATTAGTATGAAGTTAACTGAGAAGTTTCAAGTCCCTTGACTCTGGGTAATTTTTGAAGTGAGTTATTTATTTATTTATTTTACTGACTTGATCTTGTGACACACTTTGACACATCATCAGTGATCATCAGGTGTTTCCGGTCACCCCCATCCAGACCACTCTGTCAGGGTATATCAGGCCCTCAGTGTGTGTTTAGGTAGCATGTGTGGTTCACTCCTCTTGATCCACCTGTGCCATCAAATGCTACTCAAGGCTCTGCAAAGGGATTGGCCAGCAAAGCCTTCGCACCACACATACCAGGCCTCCATACTTGGAGCTTTGTCCCTTTGAGGCTTCCTCCATCTGCTCTTTCCAAGGGAATCCCAGCAGCTCCACTCGCCTCGCTGTCTCGGACATAAGGGCCAACATGTCTGGAGTGTGGTTCTGGGATCTTGAGCTGCCTTCCCAGGTAGGTCACCCTTCAGCAAGAACCCCGCTTAATGATCTTAGGTGCTGCTGCCGCTTCTCTTCGACGCGGCCAATTCCCTCGGGCGCAGTCGTTTGCGACCGTTAATCCCTGTGCAGATGGTGTCTGCTTCTGCTCTCAGCACCTGGTCATGATGCCAATGGTAGCACAGAAGCTGAGGATGCGTTGTGGTAATAATGGCTTGAAATCATCGCAACATTAGAAGTGCTCATGAACAACACATTGACGGGTCTGTCAGCTGCATGTTGGAGCAATACATCTATCATCTCTCTTTCCAGCAAGTGAAGCGAGCACCGAGTCAGAGGTTGTAATATGTGCAAACATGCTTTACCGCAGGTGAACTCAAGTCGTCTTTGTAAGGGTTGACGATGGGTCACCTTCATCAAAACGCTCCTCTTTGGCACAACAGCCACTCTTTCGGGCTTCCCGTGGTGGTGCCGTTCAGGCTTCGTCTTACAAGCCTCGCTGTGAGTGGACCGAAAGTGCACTCACTGCCGAAGCCAAAGCAAGCATCAGCGCTGACTTAATTGACAATGACTTAAGAGGTCTGCCCAATGGGCTCGAGAGGCTACTTTGGAGGCAGCCTTGAGCAATATAAATAGGAATATATTACACAGCGATACAATCTAAGAGCGGGGAGGCCTCGCGCTACCAAATGCTGTTTTTTCCTCAGTGTGTCAACAAGTTTGAGCAGATGATGGAAAAATGAGCTCTTCCCAAAACAGACATTTCATCACATGTGAAAGAACAGAATTGTACGTAAAGAAAAACTGACTGACTTTTTATACTTTAAAGTCATGCGTAGAAAGTTTCCTACCCAAATTTCTTTCAACCCCTCATTTTTCTAGTGCTTTCATCTGAATCATAATCATCTACATTATTGGATTGAGTTTGGGTAGGTAGGTAGGTAGGTAGGTAGGTAGGTAGATAGGTAGGCAGGTAGGTAGGTAGATACTTTAGTCATCCCCATGGGGAAATTTGCTCAGTTTGCCATCCACTGAGGAAGACTGTGGGCTGTAGTTGGGAAAGGTGCATGTCTTTTTTGATATCTATATATATATTAGTTGCAACACTTTCAATTGCCACATAAAGGTAATTTACTTATATATTTTTAAATGAGTCAGATAGCAAACCAATCAATCCTTTTTCAAGCTCTAAATATTCACTTAGTTTATAGAGAAGTTTAATTTTGGATTCAGTCTTGCTCATTGATTTACGTCCAATTCCATCGAAGCGGCAAGTCGAAATATAAAGCTGCAACAAGAAGTCGCTGAAGAAAATAGTTTGTAATTAAGATCTGACTTGCCCTTGATTAGAAACAAAGGGATGTAATGTGCCTTACACATTTAGAAAAGTCAGCCCAACTGCTTCTATAATCACTGCATATCTTACAGTGTGTTTACAACTTGCGGACAGACTGCCAAACGAAAGAGAACAGGTTGCCTGTCTCATATGTTTTGCAAATGAGCCTGTACAGTACTGATGTATCTAGCCTCTGGAAGTATTCCTCACAAAGTAAACATGGCCACAAAAACAATTGTCTCCCAAGGGACTGGCAGCAAGCAGCGATCTAGAGGAGGGGGATTGTGGGGGGATGCCAAGTGAACACGGTTTGTGGCAGCAGCCATTACACTTTCAAATGGGAATTACCTTGTGTTGTGTACCAGGCTTTTACACTCTTACATGCAGATTCCCCCTTGAAACCATTCATTGATCATGGAAATTAAGCTCGAGCATATTTATTTGCCAGCCAGACTCCACCACTCAAGTAGGCTCAACATTTGTTTTCCTGGTTGTCACCATGTCTCCGGGGAGCCCCCATGCCACCTGTTCTGTTTCCGGGCGGAAAATGATTGCAGGGAAGTGGGAACGGTGGGTCTTATTCTGCCTCCTGATTTTTCAGCGAGAGTTCGGTGGCACATTAGCCTGCAGCCTCTCCTCTCACTGCACCGTGAACAAGCCGGAGACTTTACAGCAAAAGTGATTGATGAGTGGCTCTGAGCAGAAAACTCTCAAGGGTGTTTTTCTGGAAAAGTCAACTTTTAAAATAAAAAAATAAAATAGTTGATCTTCTCCTTTTTTTATGCTTATGCATCTTTGCCATAATGTAATAACTTTTCAAAAGTTTATATTTTGGAATGTTTTTAGTCTATTTTACAAAAATGCAAATTTTTGAGGTTTCCATAATTCGAGAGCAAAAAAAAAAGTTTAGTTTTCCACTCTTTAAATCTGATGTAGTTATATATGAAACTTATATTTGACATATGAGTCAATATCATTTGACTAATATAACTAGTAGCTTCTATCATTCCTTCATTTAAATGCACCAGTCACAGGATGAGATTACTGCTCAAACATGTGCTCTCTGTTAATCAAGTTTTCAGAATGGAAATTGATGAGAAATCTAATCTAAAATCCCACCTGCAAAAATATAGAAAATTAGCATTTAACCAATACACTTACTGCTGCTCTTCCTAACATCATAACAAGCCAGTGAAAATCACTGCATTGATTAACAGCCCTCCTCTGTGTGACCTGCGGCATCTGAGTGAGATATAGTAGCTGAAAGACAGTCGGTTTTGTGATCAATAGATAAATCAGCGGATTAATCAGTTAATGCTCCGACATCCATCTGAAGGCGAAATTGTCAGACCGACTATAAAGGCAAGTTAGTCCATGTAAATCTGCTGCTGAGAGGAGATCAGAAAGCCCTGGGGCCTCCGTATAGAAATGTGCATAACTGTCTCATCCAAGATTTATGAATCTAAAGTACACTGGCTTTGCATATTTGTCCTATGATTCATTAGTGTGCTGGAGTAAATCACACATTGGAAAGTTTTCTCCCTTTTTCTTTACATTACATGGAATTCTTCACTTTAAATACGGTGCTAATTTCTGTAATTACCAGTGACACGTCCCCAGTGGATTTAAGGTTAGTTAACCAGGTCGCACTTGTTTTATCTGAATCGCATTCAAGCCTCCAGTAAAGTGCATATGGAGCACGGTCCCTCAGTCATTAGCACCGCTGCCCTGTACTAAGAAGGTCCAAGCCGTGGGCTGTTATGTTTGCGTTTTGCATTTTCTCACTGGGCTCGCTTAAATTTCCTCCCACGGCCCATAGACAACATGCGACTCGGGAGGACTCTAAACCAGCAGGAGGAGGGGGTGTTTATGTGTCTCTGTGCTCCAGCCAGACCCTGTGACCTCAGTGAGGAGTGAACATGTCAGCTGTGCATTTCAAAGCAGGGTCATGGGTGTGTGCTCATTTAGTTTGGCAACATGGTTTAAGTTAAGTTAATTAATTTAAGTTAAAACAACTTAGCAACTAATGGATGGATGGCAAATTTCTTGTTATTTCACAATATCCATAGTGCCCACAGGATGAACTGTGCTGATTTTGATGAACCCCTGACTTTTTTTTTTTTTTAATTTTACACTATGAGGTATGATTTTTTGACATTTGTTACAGATATCGATGCTTCCCTCAAGACGAAGGAATAACTTTGCTGATCCTCCTCTGACCTCTCATCTAGCGCCACCATCAGGTCAAAGTTTTAGTTTGTTCGGCACTCTGGACTTGTTAGTGTCACTTCTGTCTGCAAGTTTTAATCTCATGGAATAATGAGATGACGGAGACCATTTAAGAGTAAAAAAAAAAAATAGGTAGAAAACTTATGGTGCTGATGAAAAATAAGGTCTTCAAGATGCAGTAAAAAATGTTGCATTTAGGTTAAAACACATGACGTGGACATGTGTGGGTGATGGAACTGATGCGCTTTGTTTACCATCTGTGCATTGACCTTTCGCACTGCGAGGGCGCTCACAACCTAAGCAGCGCTCCCTTCCTTTCTATTCCCCTGACAAGCTGCTCATTTCTCTCTCTTACACACACACACACACAAGCCAGAAAATATCTCTGTCTGGCGAAGACCTGACAAAGGCCTGAACTCTTTTCCATATCAAGTGAAATTCCTCAGATGTACATTTTCTGGCAAGGTCATACTTGATTGCACTACTTTTCTATAAATGAGGCCCCTGGTTGAGTCTTTCCTGCAGCTGCCTGAGGGGCCAGGCAAGGACACAGAACAGACACAGAACTTTCAAGCATCACACACAGAAGGAAGCAGGAAGATTAAAAAGACGATTTGAAGTTGTTTTTTTTTCTCCTGCCAAACATCCTAGTCATTTAGGTTTACAGGCGGGGGCCCCAGGCTGAGGGGGCAGATACACTTTCGGGCATGAACCTTTGCTGTGTTAACCTTTTAGAAGAGTAGCGAGAAACGGGCAGAGGAAGGGAGAGAAAGTGGAATAAGTAGGGATGGAGAGCATAGAAAGCACAGGGGGGAAAAGGTGGAGATGAAAAGAGGAAATGACACGCGGAGAGAAACGGGCAAAGGAAAGGGGGGGCCGAGCAGAGGAGGGAGCACGGCCTTCTGTAATGAGCCCTGGTTAAGAAGCGGCGCTGTAGCGTCTGTCGGGTTTGGTTTTGTATCGATGCCTCCGTGCGTTTTCTCTCTCAGTCCCTGTGCTGTAATCATGTTGTCTTGTAGAACTTGTCGAAAAAAAAAAGAAATGTTCTCTGTATGTGGCTGCTTTTAGTAGGTGACTCTGCTCACTTCGCATCTCAGACATTGAGACTAGAAATGTTTCCATTCGTGGACTCCCTCCGTCGTCT
The DNA here is from genome assembly GCA_037975185.1 of Centropyge bicolor. Classification (NCBI taxonomy): domain Eukaryota; kingdom Metazoa; phylum Chordata; class Actinopteri; family Pomacanthidae; genus Centropyge; species Centropyge bicolor. The sequence goes on along the minus strand of JBBMOC010000049.1, from coordinate 2,052,318 downwards.
CTCCTCCATCAGACGCTTTGAGGCGACGTGGAGCGCCAGAGTACACAACGCCGTCTTTGCACACCTTTGATCCAGATACAAATAGGCCTGGCTTCACTGTAAGCACTCTGAGGTGGGTTTCTTCTTGTCAGAGTGGTCTCTGGATAGCATCCCTTCAACACGATGCCACCGTGTCTTTTGACAAGACGAGAATAATTGTGGATGATCATTTGAATATGAACAGGGACAGGGAGATTGTTCGTGTCCCTCAACTGAGAAACCGGGTGCCCTCAATCTGAGAAAGTTCTCAAAATCTCCCTGAAAAGTTTTTTGACAGCCCCAAACAGTCACAACGATGTTATTCCCTAAAGACCAGAAATGCCACAGATCTTTGTAAAGTTGCTGATGGCGAGAAAACTCCAATTTCTGACTGCTGTTCAAGTGGATGGAGGCAGATGTGTGAGTTATTCTTTAAAAAAAAAAAAAAAAAAAAAACGGCAGCTAATTGGCACGTTTCAAAGATGCACCCCCTCTTCAAAGGCGTCGAACAAAAACCGCCATTGCTACATGGTTAGAGAGTATCAACTCTGAGCTTTTCTAATTACCTAAAAGCCAGGGGAGCTGTACGATGGCTGAGAACAGCTTGTGCTTTATTTATTCATATTATACACACAGCATGTGCGCGGCAACTTTTGTTGCTCTCTCAGATAATTCTTCCAGTCCTCAAAGTGAAGCCATCCAGTTTACATTGTCGTTTTTTCTTCGAGGGTCAGGCTGCTTGCATATACCCCCAGCCTTATTTTGATTCGCGCGTCTCTGCCTTTTATCACAGAGCTGCTTTTTACTGACACAGACAAAATGAGGCTCCCCGCGGACCAATTATTTTAGCTTTCTCATTGGCAGCGCGGCTTCACTATTAGTGTGGGTTTATGGATATAGCTAAAGCGCCACGCCATGTCTTCTGTGTGTGGGCGTGTACACGCGTCGGCGTGCGCACGTTACAACTGACAGGGCGCCGCGTCAGTGTGCTTCTCTTATGAGTCTTCTTCAGGGTCCTCACAATGAGAGCTCTGTCTCCGGAGGGAGCCTGTCCAGATCCACCAGAGAAACCAAATAAATAAGGCAACGGAATGAAAAAAAAAAAGTGAGGCTGTCAAAGAAACATGAAGAGAGCACGCTCGGGCCTAATGAAATTGGCAGCGTGAACACAGAAGCCGCTTCATGGCGATCCCATGCCGGTGTAATGATTCCAGCAAATTTCAGACAGGTGTTTACTCCGACTGAGTGGCCGGTGCCTACGGCCGTCCACACAACAACACATTTCATTTAGATTGGTGGGTGCTATCAAAGCAGGGAGAGGAGGAGGGAGGGAGGAGGGGGCTGGCTGATGTATTATATTGAAGTCTGCTTGAAACATTCCACGCACGAGCGCTTCCAAGAGAGCTCCATCCAGCCAGCTGTTTTTTTTTTTTTTAATTGAAAACACTACATCTTCAAAGGGTATATGTTTCACAAAGTTCCTCAGTTGGTGCTTTTGCAGTCATTTTTTTGGAGTGTCTATTCGGATTCCAATGAATAAAAAGTGAAAATGAATTAAAAACTTGGAAGAAGTGGAAAAAGTCCGAGAGGTCACAGGCAGACATAAAAAATACATTTTATTTCACAGTTAGATAACTATTGATATATTTCATCACTTAATTATTGAAGTTAGTAAACACAGACTGAGTATTTGGGACATTGTTTCTTGTTGCTGTTGAATTTTTTAAATCTTTCGACATTGTTAGCACAAACACCACCGAACTAAAAAAGGTGGAGACCAGAATCTGTTGATATTTCCCCACTTAAACTGTTTTGTTTGGTGTAACATTATGGTATTTTTCCTGTCTCCTTCTGAACCTCTTGTCCAGCATTTTTTCTGAGATATGACTAATGACGCTCATAATAAATAATTTCCGATTTAGCTCACAGTGCCATCAGATAAGTGTAAAAAATAAAGTGCTGCATGACCGGCTGTCACTCACTGGGATTGGATTTCCTCAAATACATATGCATGAAACAGAAGCTCAAAATCACAACACACAGACGAATCACAATAAGTAAGTGATGTGAGGAACATAATGGAAATGAGAAGTTGCTTCTATTGAATTTTGTTTGTTTTGAATATTAATGACTTCATGATTAGTCCTTTTGTTTGTGGTCAGTTTGAAGATGAGATGAAGGATCTAAACAGGCAGATCTTTTCTTGAACAGGGCCACAGAGGTCAAAGCCTCAAATTAAGAAGGGGTGAACCATCCCTTTAAATCTAACAGCTAAGCACCAGCACCTTCACCCTCATACAATTCAACTTCACATCCAAGTGGCTTTTGTCTGGAGTGTCCTCAGAAAACCTTGCATACATTAGCCGAGAGTCTGACAATAACAAAACATAAATTTCACGCTGACACACCATGCGGCGGCGCAAGGGGGGGGGGAGTGGACGCTTTGACGAGACGCGCGCTCAGGGACGAGGGTGCTCTGATGTAGAGCGCCGTTCACCCCCAACAAGTAATAAAACACTCAGGGAACGGCCTCTCGCTGCCATCGTAACAAATGTCCACATAGGTTACCCCCAGCGTGCGGCGGGGGCGAGGAGATGAGCTACGGGTGCAGGAGGGAAAGTAAAAGACGTAACCTCAAAATGGAGGTCAATTACGTTGGAAGTTATCCATGGCTTAGAGCGGGGACATTGCTGTCGTCACGCGGGATAATAGCTATTACTGACAGCTTGGTGAGAGTCGTGGAGTACAGTGCTGAGCTATAATTTCTCGGAGGCTATATGCCAGCGGTGTCAGCTCGCATCTATAAGGTATTCTTCTTCGGCGAGGGAGAGAAAAAAGAGCGAGGAGGCGCTCTTATAGGTCAGACAACAAGCCTCGGGAAATTTTGATAAATAGTCCCTGGCAAGTCTTTTGTGCAGTGCTTTTCTCTCCAATTTGTTTATTTGCTCAGGCCCCTGTTGTGATGCATTACAGATCTATAATGTTCCTAATCTGCAGCGGTGGCTTTGACAGCTTTTGCGAAGGCGAACGCAGCAAATTCTCCTGGACTCCTACAACTCGCCCTGACAGCGTCGAAACCCAAGTGTGCATATTTTATGTGTGAACACGCCTGCAATTATGTGTACTTATAGGAATCAATCCCCCCCATCTCTCCCTCCAAGGATCCATCTTACAATAAATAGTGCCATAAAGTTTACATTCCGCTTTCTTCCATTTAACAGAGTCTGGGTGCGGCTGCGAGACCGTAAAGATTACAGCTACAGTCAATCATTGGAGCTGAGATGTGTGTTTAAAGAAGAGTCCAGAAACCACAAATAACTTTAATGCTGGACAGGAGAAGTCTCTCTCATTGCCCTTCCAGCTTCCCTTTATCTCTTTCTCTCTATATCTGTTTCTCGCAGCTCCCCTTTCTTCTCCAGGCTTGCTCATTCTTTTTTAACAGCCTATTTTTCCCGGGGCTTCGCCTTTGTTTCAGCTTCCATTCCTCCGCTGTCCGCCGTCTTCCTCCCTCCCTCTGATTTGTTCCTTCCTGTCTTTTCTCTCCCCTCCCTCTGAAGATGGCCTTCACACAGAGTGAAGGAGAAAATGAGCTCGGCGAGAGGCCGGGCCCGGCGCGGCGGCGTCGGGGCGAAGAAACGAGCGGCGGAGCTGACAGCTCGCACGCACGCGAGCGCGGCGGCGTTAATTGAGGGAAAATCAGCAGGTGCGCTCAGGTAGCGCTGTCCGCTGTTGGGAAGTGCTGATGCTTCAGAAATGACCACTGCTGGTTGTAATGCTCCTGTCGGGCATCAATCAGGAGTGCAGGTATCATTATAGGCGCGCAGGGAAGGGCACAGCCTGTGATTGGTGAGAGCTGACTTGTGGGGAGGATAAATCTCGCCTGTATCATCCACAAGCATAACTTTGTAGTTGTAATGCAGCTGACACATGAGCTCACATTTGCTCTGTGAATTTTTTTTTTTACAATCGATGCATTAAAAAAAAACACTATGTCAACACTTTATAGCTATCACTGATTTTTAATCCAACAGCCCTTTTTCATAACAGGCTCATCCCCCATCTGCTGCCAGTATTCTGACTTGTAAAAGAGCGACGTCTGAGGGATTTTAATAGGCTATTCCAAATACCGTCTATCAGAAAATGAAAAGGTTGCACTCTCCAGGTGTCTGTGAATCCGCACTGCAAACAATGACTGATGAAATCGTAGTAGTCGTGTGAGTAGTAGTCGATAGTCAGGTTTCCGAATTTTAAATGAATTTCCACAAAAAAATTGTTTTCATCGATTGCTGTTTTTTGGAATATCAAGGGTTCAAGATAAACAGCAGGTGGCACCAATTTTCCTGTTACGCACCATTAAACCAATGCAGAAGAAGGCATCATGAGAAGACGACTACCTGAGCGCCAGCCAGCTCCAGGATGGTGGAAAATAAAGTAGAAATGTTTGTTTGATTGTCCACCTCAGCCAAACTGCTTAAGCTTACAATTTTCAGCACTTTCACTCCAGTTTTATTATGTGTAAATTATGATATGTGTCAGTGAGGCCATGATGTTGTCCAGCCCAGAGTCAGCTCCTCCCAGTTTACATCCAGTGCTGATTTTGACTGGCTGTGCAGGAGGTCATATAGCATTTCCATCTTTCATGTGGGACACTGACATTCCCATCCTGACAAGACTTTGTGTTACTTAATCTTAAACATATCATAACCATAAGTTGATTTGCCATAATCATGATCTTAGTCATACCAGTTGCCATGAGCAAATATAGCTTGTTTGTTTGTTTGGACATGATCCAGGGAGGGTTTGGGCTTTCACACAGAAAGTCATTCTTTCAGTGCAAAGATAATATATCTTACTGAGAGAGTATGTGGTGGAGAAGTGAGGCCAGCAGATTGATTTTACCCTTCACTTTTATTGTTGTCTTCATTCCAGACAATACAAATTTGCAGAACTAGGTGGAGCCCGGGTGGCACCTATGACAGCTAACCCTAAGGAAATCAAGGCAAGCGTCCCTCGAGGCCCTGATATTTCTTTAAAACTAATTTGACATTTTAGTTAAAAGACATGAGTCGGGTGTTTTCACTTGGATCCATCAACTGCAGCTGAAGCCCTGTGCACATTGTCTTCAACAGACAGCTGTGCCGGTTGATCATCATCTAATAAATGGGCAGAGAAAACAAACGCACATGAATGAGTGGGAGGAGAAACACTATAGAACTAATTGGTGGTGGTGGAGGGGGGGGGGGGGCTGCCAACTGTCTCAACTATTGTCTGGCGTTCGCAGTAATTACGCCAAGGTGTAACAGTTAATGTGAAAATCACATCTGATAGGTCTGAAAATGTTTAACACAGCAACTTCCTGTGACATTTTTTTTTTTTTCATCACCGCTTTAAAGCCATTCGTGTGACAGCAACACAGCGTCTTGGAATACAATACATGCTGCGTAAGTGCCGGCGATTACTTTCAGAAGATACACTGAATGGCACATTCTTTTAGCAACAAAGAGGCGAAGGGACCCTGACTGAGAGGAACATCAGAAAGGAAAACCTTGCAATTTAATGTGAAAGACAAGAGAGGTAAACTGTATTTCTAAATGGCATCTTCTCTGGCCTCAATTTCCCATTTCCCCAAATACAAATGGCACCCTGAAGAGAGATTTCGGTGTTAAACAGGGACAGCTTTGAGAGGCAAAATTAGCACAGGTCACCCACTTATGAGAGCTATTCTGAACCGTGGAGGGGGCGCCCCTAATAGGCCAGATACTGCCTTTTTTTAGAGGGGATGCAACCACATAAACACCTTTATTACTCTATTACAGAAAGTGCAGCCAGTATGAAATCCAACAGCTATTTCCACCCGAGCACGCTCGGCTGAGAACTGGAGGGTCGCGGCTAATTGGTTGGTTAATTTAAATGCAAAGAGTAGCGATCGCCGTCCAGTCGCGGGGAAGACCGTCTGGAGTAAACAAGATCAACAAAACAAGGCTTGTGATTATGCAACTCATGAGGGATGTGCTTCAATGCATCCGCTCGCCGAATTCAGGAATTTGGGTCTCATCAAAAAAAAAAAGATCTCCTCTTCCTTTAAGCTGCAAATTCTGATTCTGAGCAGGTTGATGATTGGACCCTGAGCTGGTCGAGCGATAGGCTGAATCATCATCACGGTGGGGAGCTGGGGGGCGAATTTCCTCACCCCGCCACATTCCAGATGGGAGCTCTCAAACAGAATTACACCCGAAAAAGTCAAGAGCTCAAGAGCTTCATATGTTCAGTTATTATCACCTTGTTGCGTAGATGAATGACGACTTCAAAAACACTGTCGCAACAGACTCTCGTGAATAGTTTCTCCGAGCAGTTGGCAAACTATGAGTCACCCAAACACTTTGCTGACTGAAGTTATTTGGCTGCAAATATTAAGAATTGTCATGGAAACATGACCAAGCCAAATATCAAACACTTCTCTCCTCCTTACTGTCAAACGGCATACGAGTGCAACAAAGCGTTATTAAAAATGAACAGAGCTTCGTGGGCATGAAAAATGCAAAGCCCCCCCCCCCCAACTTTTTTCATCTGTCTGCACCTGAAAACGAAGCACCTCGCACAACAAAAGAAAATCCATAAAACCAATGCGTGTGTAGGCAAATCCAAACTTTACTCCCCGACGCCCGCCTTGACAGAAATGAAACGATCCCGGCGCTCGCTTGTTTACACTGCTGCTGATTGTCTGAGATACAACTGGGTGAGAAAATCATACATATCGCCTGCATTCTGATGAGTTGTTATCGGCCAATTATTTCCTCCGGCTGTCAACAGAAATGAAGCTGTATTTCTGCAAGCATGGCTAACAACCCGCAGGGAGGCCTGTCTGTCGGGTGTGTGTGGCGCCGGTGTGTGTGTTGGTGGGAGTTGCACTACATAAACCAAACAAATAGACTCCCTCCTTATAGTATTTCCCCTTTCTTCCCTCTTTATTTCCCCTTTTTTCATGTTCCTGTTCACACTTTTTTCGACTTCCATCTTCCTTTATCCCCTGAGCTTCTTCCTCATTTCTCCTTATTATGGCTTCACCACTCTACATCTATAGCAGCTCATGTTTTGGTACAGCCTGTTCCTTCGACTCTTGTGTGTTTTTTTTCGTCGTCCCCTCATTTACGCCGTTCCTGTCCCGCCACCGCTGCATTCACGCGCCTCTCCCGCTGATATTAAGTTCAGTGTTGTGATTCGTGTTCTCTTTTCCTCTCCAGTTTTCTTGTCTCTTTCAAAAGCAAAAAAAAAAAAAAAAATCCTGCGTTTGCTGACAGAAATGCTCAAATAAAGTCACACACACACACATGCACCATCTTTGCACACAGGGACGAAATAAACAGGAGCGAGCCACTGACACTGCCTCCGACTCGGTGCGAGGGAGCAAAGGCATAACAGGCCAGAAACAATTAAGCACAGAGAGGAGACGGCCCCGCCAGTGAGGGACATTTACATTATTGGAAAGGACTTTGAGGGGAACGGTGGAAGCTGCATGCCCAGAAAACACACACACAGGCTGCCTGCTTCCCTGTCGGACATGCCAAATAATGATCCCTCCTCTGTGTCTGTCTCTTTCTCACCCCTCCTGGTCTCTCTCTATCTCCCCCCCCCCCACCCCTCCTCCTCCGTCCCCTCTCCTCCTCTCCGCTGGATGTGCCCTCCAGTATCATCCAAATCACCATCTAATCTTTACAAATGGCATACCTACGCAGCCGCGTGATGTGTCACTCCGCATCACGAGCTAGACCTGAACGCGGATGGTGGGGGGGGACGTCTATTGTGCCTGACATTCCCCCTCCCTCCTCTGTCATTTCATCATGTAAAATGTCAAAGTGTGTGTGTCCGTGTTTACGTAAGCACTCATGGAGGGAAGTTGTGTGTGTGTGTGTGTGTGTGTGTGTGTGTGTGTGTGTGTGTGTGTGTGTGTGTGTGTGTGCAAAAGTGCATTTTGTGCACATGCATTTTTTTTCCTGTGTTGTCCTCACGGCGAGACACCAAACTGCATGTGAAAGTTTGTGTGAGCTTCTTAATGTGATTTTATGTTTACTTGTTTGTGTGACTTTTCCTGTTTGTTGGTATTAGATGTGCAGGTATTTATGAAAATATATGCCTTCGCGTGCATGTCAGAGATTATTTGCGTCTGCGCGGCGGCGGTGTTCGACTTGTGTTTTCCGAGAGTGAGCGAGAGAGAGAGAGCCTGACTGGGATAAGAGGAGACAGGGGACTCATGGAAACGGTCGGCTAAAGGCAGCCAACCTGCCCCCTGGAGGGGAAGTATTCAGAGCGCTGTTCTTAGCAAGAGCTTGTCAGCCGAAGCAGCCAGGGGTCCAAAAAATCACAAACCATTACATAATCTTTAAGAACACACACACACACACACACACACACACACATGGGGACATGTGACAAGCTGTTCTGGTGGGAAGTGAAATAAAGAACTTGAGCCACAGGTAGCAAGAAATGTCGCATCGGTTTGAACATATCAACCAAAGCACGCTCATAAATACTAAAGAGATAATTCACACTATTTTGAGTAGATTCATGTTGTAAATGCTTGTTTTTTTATCTTTAATATGCCCTTGCATTCTTATCTACAGCTTCTGCGACAGCCCGATTTTCCTGCAGGCATAATTAAAGTATCATCTCACCTCAGCTTATCTAATTCCTAGAAGTCACTGAAATAACACCTCACACGTTTTTTCCCGCGACATCAACACGCCCCGCCCCCTTTGACTTAATGGAAAGAGACGGCGAGGATTCATTCACTCCTCGCCTTGTTTGACTGCAAAGGAGAGGGACTCAGCAGGCTCTGGGCTAATTTTAGACACGGGGAGGCGCTGACCTTTCATTCAGGAAATTCTCATAGTTGCTGTTTTGGTGTATCCTTGTTTGTGCGACTGCCTGCTGGAGGAAAACAGAGCAGCGGAGTAGACGGGCGGTGCTCGGCCAGACAGAGGGCACAAGGACAGGGACAAAGACAGCGTCTGCTGGATGAAGACGTGTCAGTTTCAACTTGTGGAATATGAATCTATTAATTATGTTTTTTTTGTAATACTAATGTCAGGAAGTTAGTGTGGACAGGCATGTATTTTGCTTTGTCATTTATGATCAGACTGTGCCTCAACAAGATGCAGAGGAGCATAAATATTATATATATTCTGCTCTTATCATAATTGCTGTACTGCAGTTTATAGTAATAAAGCCAAAACATGATGTTGCAAAGACAGAAGAACAAAAGTTAACAGATGTATATTTTAATTTTCTTGATAATTTCAAAGATAGGTCTGATGATTTTCTGCATTTTCTTATTGTCAGCAAGTCCAAAAAACCACTCTTGAGTCTGAGTGTTGCACTGGGTGATATGTTCCTCCATTGAATGAACACAGGAACAGTATTAATTACCACCCAAATGCTCACTAGGGCGCCAAATGTGTATGAATCCGCAGCTGAAAATAGTCCCCATCAAATGCACTATTTACCTCTGTCAGAGTAGGAATTGATAAAAAACTACAGCAGCCAACTTTAGGAGAAACTTTGTTTTAAATATGAAACTTTGGATTAGGGACGAAAGAGTCATGCAGCATTGGATAAAGTAAAGTATTGAGAGACAGAACTCATTTTTGTCCTCACATAATTCAGTGATAATGAGAACTAGATTGAGCGACATCGACACCATTTAAATTTGTAATACAGCACACAGGGTAAATATTATATAAAAGCAGAATATGCATGTACAATTACTTCATTTGCAATTTATTTAATTCCAAATGTTTAATTCATGTCCAGCGCAGAATGGACCCTAACAGGATCAACACTTTTTCCTGTCTTTGTTTCCTTTTTCGGCCAAAGCGGTGACGACTGACCGTGCATACATATGAACCGATTTCAAGGACACTTTGTAGTAAATATATTAGAAGGCTAGCGTCGAGGAAAAAAAGGCGATTAGAGCAATTTTAAAACCATTTTGAGTCTTTTATTCCTAAATGGCTTTTATATGAAGAGGGAGCTGTTAAGCAGCACTTCGGCGCATGAAACATTCTTGAGTCTGCTGAGAGCAAAATGATCATAATGCTCACATATGTGATCGGAGTTTCGCGATATAAAGACTAGAATACCAAAAGCTACCATTAAATCTAATAATGCATGCAAAGAGTTTCAAGTATGACTGAAGAAAGAAGCAGCGTTGAAAGAGCCTACGTTACCCATGATGCAACTGCCGTCTTTCATTAGACCCTTTCTCTAACTCTGCACCTAACATTGACTTCCTGTTTAATTTTTTAACTCTCGAGCCCAGACAAGAAAACCCTGATGGCATCATTAGAGTGTTTGAAACACTGGTAGACAACAGGTCTCTATTATTTAAAATTTTAACTGTCTGCAATGAGGAGGACCCCGGCATCCAGGCGTGGGCGTGCAACTCGCATAAAACAAGCTCGGCAAACTACTACACCCCAGCCCAATGCACATCACACACACACACACACACACACACACACACACACACACACACACGCTCAGACACCTCATTCAGACGCTCAGCTGCCTGCCTCCCCCACAGTGTTGTTGCTGGGGAGTTGCTTGCTGAAATATCACCTTGAGTCTTGCCATTTCCCAAACTCATTTACTTTATTACAGCAAGTGTCTGCCATGAGCGGGGGGAAAACAAATGGGGTATATAGAAGGCTGGAGATAGAAAAACACACACACACACACACTGGTGCGGACACCTATGTACACGCAGACCATAATCAGTCTCGGGGGGGTGGGCTCCATGCTAACACGGGGGAGAGAGAGAGAGAGAGAGGGGAGATTAATAGAATGAGAAGGGGAGTGTGTGTTTGTGTGAGTGCACGAGGGGCGGGTGGAGTGTGTGTAAGGCTCGCAGGTGGAGGGGTCTGTTCGCGCCAGTAGCACGAGCCAGGAGGAAATGACAACGTCGGGGTCGCCACGGCACGACGAAAAAGATGCTTCCCACCCTTGGGTGTCTCCCCTCCAGTCGTCCCCCCACTTCATCCATCAATCCCTCGCTCGGGCAATCTTTCCCCCCCCTCCCCTCGCTCTCTATCTTTGTCTCTCTCCCCGTGTCTCTTTATCCTCTCCCTCCCTCGCTTCCCCCCGCCGTCGTCTGGCAGAGCTCTCTATAAACATGCCAGGGACAGAACCTCCTGTCTCTCTCTCTATCTCTTTCTTTCTCTCTCTCTGCCCCCCCTTCTTTCCAAATTGTCTTCCTCCGTCTGAAACGGCCGTGATGATTGCATCCTCACACTCCATTGTAAAACAAACAAAACCGGAAAAAAGAAGGGAGTGAAAAGGGAAAAAAGAGAGCGGATAGTCCGGCGTACGACATGACCCTTTTGTGAATCTGAATTGCCTGTCAAGCAGGGGGACTTTCCAGCTCGGCGACAAGACACAATGGAGCTGTTTTGACGGTGGCGGCCATGGTGTTGGAGGGGGGGTGCAAAGCAGAAGAAGCGTTCTCCACAATGCCGCGCAGTCATTATGATGTCCTGACTCATCGCTTGGCGGCCTGCGTCATATTGCATCAAGCGCGCACACGCTCTCACACACACACACATACACACAGGACGCGGCCCACGTAAATTATAGCTCGACGGTACAAATCAAATGCAAATTGCATACACAAACGGAGGGAAACTGAGTGGATGTTAATGATATGACAGTCAAATGTGTTTTGAAACGTCGTTCGGCAAATGCCAATTAAAGGGCAAAAGGAGCAACAATGTGGAGAGCTCCGCGCACACAAACGATGCTGACAACATATTTTTGCGCTGACATGCATCTTCTTTGATGTTTTTGTTCTCTATTTATGACGCGAGAATCATCCAAGCGCTTTGATCGGGACTGAAAGATCCTTTTGTGTTGGCGTGAGAGGCTTCGGTTTTTATGCGCGTGTGGCATTTTTTTTACACAAAGATCTGTGGATTGCAATTTAAATGGCGATTTATTTTCTATATATAGTTACTGCCATATTTTTCACTGAAACCGTGAGAGTTAAGCTCACATCTAATATTTGCATTAATAGTGACACAGCTCAATAAAGTAATCATTATGACATTAACAGGACAAGCTGATATATATCTAACTCCAAATCCCATTGGTCCCCATTCAGATGTATTAAGTTGATGAGCTTAAAAGAATGATGTGACGAGATTAAAGGCTTAACTGAGGGCCTTCCAACTACTGTTTACTATCCGCCAGATGCCAGTCATTTACCCTCCATTACAAAGAGCTAGATGCTAGGTGCTTGTAACAGTAACATTATGCAATCAGCTCATTCAGTTATGCAAAGACTCACAACTCTGTTTCTTTTTATCCATTGACAAAAGACATGCACAGATATTAAATAGTTGTGGCGACTCCTTCTCATCAAAACCATCTTTGGGCATGTTTGCTATCACATCATGAGCTTGTTATGGTGAACACATCTGCAGCAGAGGAGGGTTGATGATAGTGGTGAGAAAAAAATCATATGATGCCAAAAATGTGGCAAAGTTGGCTCATAACTCTCAGTATGAGTGACAACATTTGCACTCATTTTCAGCTACTTTAACCATTTTTTAAAATGAAAATATCCCAGCGTATAAGAATGCAATGAGACGTCGCCAACACCAAAACAACAACTAAAAAAAAAATCCATCACACTTTGACTCCCACCTTCCAAAACCAGCAGGATGAACAACAAACATCCTCCTGACTCTCTGCCAATCACGGCCGCGTAATCTCACACAAATCACTGTCATAGGCAGCCGGAATGATTGACAGGCTTCACGAGCTTCTGAGCTTATGTTCGCCGACGCCCTGGAAATCTCAGCCACTGCAATAAGGTCTTCTTTTTTTATCTTTGCCAAACGCTGTGACACCTGTAACATAACAGTAAACCAATAACATGTCACTCACTATGTTGCGATATTGATTAATGAAGCTTAAAACACTGTTAATAATACGACCCAAATGGCCCCATAGCCAGATGTTGCCCTGCACCATTATGCAATGATAGTTTTATACATGCATACATAGGTATTGTGTTTAAAAGGGAAAGTGATTGAATGATTCCATCTTATTAAAAACAAGAAAAAAAAATCTTTAGAAGCAGCACCAGGGGAGGGAGGGGTCACACACAACCACACACACACACACACACACACACACACACACACACACACACACTCACAGCATTACAGCTTGAAGCCAGGAGGCATCACTGACATTTTGGGGATAAAGGTCTTGATGAAACCTTGCTGTTTCACACACACACACACACACACACACACACACACACACACACACACACCCTGGCTAACAAATGCTAAAACGAGAGCGCTGCCAATTTCTCTGTCACCCAAATCCCGCTATGGAAACATTCATGAGGGCTTGCTTTACTGATCAATGGGACAGGTGTCTGCAAATCCCGAATCTCTCCCGCTCTTCCCCTGAAGTGAGCTGAAATCTGCTTTCGCCACGTCTTTTTTTTTTTTTTTTTTTTTTACCTCCCCCCCTCCTCCTGCATTATCGCGATGTAGTCTTGACTCATCTAGGCCAACTGGCAGAATAATAAGCAGAGAGGGATATTTGGTGGGACTTTAAGAGAGCTGAAACTACAGTGCTGTATTAGTGCCACTTTCACTCACTCAGATGAAGAAACACTGCCAGTGATTAAGCTTCTTGCGGATATGTGTGTTCACTTGTGTGTGTGTGTGTGTGTGTGCCTTGGCTCCATTGGGAGCCTGTAGCAGAGCCTTAAATTATACATATGTTCTCATTCCATTACCAGTGGCAACTACTAAAGGCTTCCCAGCATTTCCATTACCAAAATGAAGGGATGCACGCACTCACTTACTCACTCTCTCTCACACACACACACACTCACATGTGAGCACGCTTAAGCGCGGCCGTGTTGAACTCGAGCTTTTACTCATGCAGTCACACCGAACACTGACAATCCCCATCAAAGTCCAAGAAGTAGTATTCATTTTAATAGACTCCAGTGCGTCTGCGACCAAGCGGTTGCCAGTTCAGATCCCTCAGACAGGCTGGCGAAATCTGGGTGGAGGGGATGAATGATTAATGCGCCGTCCTCTCCTAACAACTGGGATGCCATTGAAGAAGCCATTTAATCCTCATCTCCAGTGGAGCTGCTCAATGGCCGGCGGCACTCGTACTGGGCAGCTCCCAGTCGCGAGTGGCTCAAAGTCGGTTTAATAATTCTGTCAAAAGCAAAAAAAAAAAATGGCACCAGCGTGACCAATAGTGCTATGGGAGAAGCAGCATTACATGTCTTGGCGTGACGTTTTAAGATGGATTCAAAGTCGAGCGAAACATGAATAATGCACTCGTGTGATATGATTCCTTCTTCCAAAGTCTTGATGCGAGCGTGCGTCTACAATGAGAGATAAAAGTTGTAGTGCAAGACTATCTGCTCATGCTGCTGCGTGCCGGAGCCAATAGCGTTACTTAGCAAATTAGGTATCACATGCAAACAGTATGCAAGTGGTGAACAGGTATTATCACTGCTTCAATAGATATTAGAGGATGTTACACATGTGCTGGATTCTATTGGAGGCTGTTTTGCTTGACTGGAAGATGGTTTATTTCAGACAGGTGGATGAGATCCATCAGAGACCAGCCTTAACAATTCAGCTGTACTCTTCTCTTTGCTGTGAACCTTGCTCCACTTCACTCCATCCCTCTCCACCCAGCTGGACGCCAGATCTTAAACCTTCTCCGGTAAACACTAGTACCTCGCCGTGGCCGCTTCTCATCAGCTTTCAGATCAGATCGGAGCGGCGGGGCTCTGAGGAGAGGTGTTATCAGACAGCTGAACGGAGAGGCCCGGTCGGCCGGCGCCGCAGTCATTCGAGCCCGGCTACGAGCTGAGACAACATCAGACAAGGATTAAATCAACAAACCGGACTGACCCTGGGTGACCGGACGGGCTACTTACAACTCTGTGGAGAGAGGAGTATTTAGCCTTCTGGGGAGGAGACACAGAGGGGGGGTAAGGAGGCAGAGAAGTGGGACAAATGAATGAAGGAAAGGAGGGAAATTCAAGGAGACAGCTTTGCAAAAAGGTTCAGGAAGCAGCTGTTCCCATGTGAGTCATGCTATGGAATAATGAATGAGTAATAAGCATGTGCCACTGGAATCGAGCTGATGAGATACCAGGATTTATTTTTTTCTGCTCAGCTTGTTGGGCAATTCCAGGAAGTCTCACCTCTCCAGCTGCATCTGAGATGTCAGACTGCATCCTGTTTACCTTAGGAGGCGCCGGCTTGGTTGCTTTAGGAACAGTAAATAAACCGAAGTCCAATTTATCTCAACATACAGATACCTTTGAGGTGCTACTGCCAGACAGGACTGAGAGTCTTAGATATTAGAGCACCTGACCCAGTCTGACAGTATAATGATGACTCTGATTTTCAGGTCCACTCAAATCTCAAATGCTAGCTACCGAACTCAGCAGAAACCCAAGTAACAAACAGAAACAGCAGCCCTGCACCATGTGTCACTAATACAGTGGTTAATCTGTGTGTGAGGAGCAGTTAGCAGAGTCACTATTCAAAATCTACAGCCTGGCCACACTTCAAAGGTCTAACCAAAATACAGGCTTTCACATTAAAGCATCACAATACATAGAGCAAAACAAGTACTCAGTCTTTTAGCAAATTGTGGAAGCACGCCCGTGATTGGTCGGCTGTTCAGGTGCCGCACCAATCAGGTCAAAGTGCTGGAGCAGCTGCATCCTGAGTTCATGCAGGCAGTTTGGCAGACAGGAGATACTACTGTTAGTACATATAAATACTGACACACATAGAGAGAGGTGTTAAACTGCATGTATTTGAGTCGATGGAGACAAGGAAAAGTTGTGACACACATCCTCTTTTAGCACAATAAAGTAAAACCCACTTTTTAATAGTTTATATTTCATAACATTTTGCCTAAGTTTGCAAACTTTGCAGCAGTTTCAACATGTCTTGATGAGCTGTTCTGCAGAGCCACAACTACTTATTTCTGTGCCCTTCTGTCTCTTTCGGTGTCAGCACAAAAAAATAAAAAATCAACTCAAGCAAATTGAAACAAATTTGCAGCTCCGATGTCAAAGGGTTACGTAAATGGGCTTTGGCTGCTGCACAGCTCCGCTCCTCATTCTGTTCCTAAGCAGCGTGTTTCACCAGGCGTCTTTTACTGGCAGGAAAGCGATGAAGGGCCATGGGAGCAAGTGTCTGGATGAAAAAAAAAAAAAAGCAAAAAACAAAAGAATCCTCAGAGGTACTTTTAGGCAGTTGGTAAAATGCAGTAATGTTGGTGAGCTTGTATGCCACCACTGGGAAATACACACACAAACTTCAGAAGATTCAGCTAAACAGCTACCATTGAATTTTCTTTCTAAACACTCAGTATATCTCTCTTTTATATTTTGCCCTATATATACTGCAGCTTATAAAAACATGATGACTAAGTTCAGAGAGAAATTTATAAATGTCAACATGCACATTTATAAATGCTGCATTTTGTTAGTCATGACTGATCAGATCAAGTTGACTGAATCACGCCTGTGGTTGGAACTCCCTTTTAGAGGTATCACAAATAAGTAAGTGGCCTCAAATGTGGAAGTATATTCTAGTTCATTTTGCTTCACCTAAATCTCAGTTTGTCCATTCACTATTCCACCAAAGTGTGTTTTTATTACAGCGTAAATGAGAAAGGCAAATTATTTTTGACAACGTTTTAAAAAAATTTTCTCTCAGGATTTGGCAGCTTTCCTTGCGACTCTCAATGGAGAGTCCACCTGTTGCTCCATGTGAATATGTGCTTTTTGTTTGACTGTCACAACCAGAGAACAAGTTATTATGTGCCAAGCGTCTCATCTTTGAATCATCTTCAGGCCTATTTTCAGCTAAGAAAAAAAAACATAGGCACAGGGCAGTCTGACCTTTTGACCTTCTGCAAGCAGATGATGATTTTATGAGTTCATGTGAAACATTAAAAACTTTGATGCTATAGCTTCTAAAAAATATACATATTAAAAAGCAGCAGTTGAAATCACATCCTCATTTGCACATTTATAGCTTCCTTGTTGTCCCAGCACCTTGTAAGCACTAATTTTATATGCAGCACAAGCTTTCAGCACAGGTTTTGCCCCTCGGGCCGAAATCACTCCAGTCAAGTAAAATAAGCAATTTTTCAGCAGGTTTTTGGAGATTAGACCGACTTGAACTTAAGTCTCATTTGCAGCTGCACAGATAGGAAGTGAAAGCGCATTCGTTGGCCGTTTGATTCAAATGTTTGCGATTCAGCCGAACCACTTTATCAGATCCTTCCATAGTGGCAACGTGGTTCAAAGCTGCGTGTGAACTGAAAATAGGTTTCTGTTACAGTCCGTAAACAATCTGATAATTTGCTTGGCACTATAGAGGAAGAGAGGAGGGGTGAGAGGGAAACAGAGACGCTGGAAAAGGCAAGAGGACGACTGCCAATTCAATGATAATTATAGTCTCAGGAAGAAAAAAAAAATCTCAAATCAACAACAACAACAACAAAAAAAAAAACATATTGAGCTATGGATTTCTGCCCGAGGTGAGCCACTGACAGTATCTCTCCCCACTATCTGAATCTGTCACAGAGCTTATTCCTCAATTTTAGTTGTCTGGAGTGCAAGAAGAAGAAGACAAAAAAAAAAAAAAAGTCCTCCTGCACTCAATCTCATCCACGGGCAAAGCCATCACTCACACGGTCATATTTGAATTAGATGTCTAGACATACAGTTTGCCAAAGGACTACTCTGCTTCTTTGTCGCCGAGGGTTTCCACGCGGCCCTCGTGCTCTATCAAAATGATCGAGTCCCGGAAAGGATCCAGAGCTGGGAATGAATGTGGGCGTAAAATGGATGCGATCTGGAGGGGTTTTCCTGGGAATGGGTGTCCGAAGTCGTCTGAAGCATCTGTCTCAGGAAGGGAAAGAAGCATACATGAGAGAATGGGAACCATCCCACCTGGTCTCTATGACAACCTTGGGTATGAATCAGAATCAGAACTGCTGGCTGCCCACTTAAAAGTTATTACAGAGCGAAAGTTAAAAGCTATGATTTTAATGCATATGCATATCAGGCAAAACTTTATTTCCATTGTTTATTGATAATGATCAACTCAGCTGAATAGCAAGTGAGTTTTGCAGTGGAAGTTACTGCATATATAAAAACTTCTGTGAAAACTATTATTATTATTGCATAGGTCTGTAAAGTGGATTGTCTGCTAAGACGACTAATACAACCATTTTCATGATTTGATTTCGTGCTTTGAGTTTAATGCTAACATGCTGATGTTCAGCAGATGTAATGTTCACTTTGTTAACCATCTCAGCATCTTTACATCTGTTGATTTGCTTTAAAGATAAAGTGTAATTGAGGCTGATTGAGTGTGTTGAGCAAGTCAAACTTTTGACCAGATGATGGCGCTAGTTGAAAAATCTGTGGATCAGCAAAGTTACTAAAATTCATCCTGATGGGGAAATGACAATCTGTGCTTAATATCACGACAATCCAGCCCATAGTTGTAGAGGTATTTCAGCGTGGACCAAAGTGCTAGCTGACCCACTAACTGACCAACATCCTTGCAGCTGTACCTCTAGTAAGGGCTAAAAAATTTAGATGCTTTCCAGATGGTAATGGTTATCAGCAGGTCCAAGTTCCTCATTCTAGTAAATTACAGTATTTGTGTTCATGCTACTAGATCACAGAAGACAGAGACACCAGATAATAGTACAATTTCAGCTTGAGCTCAGCGTTTATTTTGGCGGGGATTCGGCCTAATACAAAACACTAAGCAATATCGGCGGGATATTGTTGATTTTACAACCTGTCATCAAGTACAATTGAGCTGATTTAACTCAAAAGAATACCAATCAATAGTTGCCTTTTACTTGGGTGAAGTTGACCAGCAGAGAAACCACACAGCTTTTCCAGCTCAGTTTGGAATGTATAAAAACTGTCCGCATTATATCACGACTGTCAACACCACCTCTCTGTATCTGCCAATGTTTCCTCAGCAACATATTTCCTGCTTGTTTGCCATAATTACCACTTGTCCCCAAAATGACCGGTAAAGCGAGAATCCATGTCACTGTCCATTACGCGTTAATTGATGCTTGCTACCTCTTGTGCTATATAGAGACCTGTGTAAGGGGGCTGATTATCACAGGCATTCATGAAGTTAAGTCGCTCACTGCACCTCAAGAAAAAAAAAGACGTTAATCCTGACATCAGTGATCCGCCGCCCTTTATTCCCACCCTCTGCACTTACCACTCACCTACACTTGACTTCCACTATAGGGTGACAGCTTCGCCCACGCTCCCGCATCCATTTCCACTCATCTCAACCTGGCAGAAATCGTACCTCCTCTCTGATTAGTAAGTATTTATTTATGCGCTCGTCATCCTCTTTCACCTCTCTGCCGCCAAGAAAATAGGCCACCTCCGATCTTTCATCCAGATGCGTGTGTGTGTGTGTGTGATTATTCACAAACGTTTGCGTGCATTCAAATCAGAATAGGTGCATCCGAGTAGGTGTGTGTGTGTGTGTGTTTGTGCGAGGGTGGCAGTCAATTAAACAAACAGACACTGTCCTTGGATAAGCTTTCTGGGTTTCTCAAGCACCGTGCTTCGATTCAGGGAGCCGTACAGTTCGGTGTGTTCAATT
Organism: Centropyge bicolor; assembly: GCA_037975185.1. Taxonomy (NCBI): domain Eukaryota; kingdom Metazoa; phylum Chordata; class Actinopteri; family Pomacanthidae; genus Centropyge; species Centropyge bicolor. The sequence continues at coordinate 2,032,567 of JBBMOC010000049.1, read as the reverse complement.
CCCAGCTGCATAACTGGCTCCATCATACATGCTGCGGATAGAAGGAGAGGGAGAGAGAGAGAGAGCAGGGGAGGGAGGTAAAAGGAGGGAGAGAATTGGAGGGGGGGTGGGAGAGAGGGAGAGACAACATGAGATAGAAACAGAGACCTAGAAAAGGGAGGAGAGAGAGTGGATACAGAGAGGATGGAGGAATTAAATCCACCACGCAACAGTGCCATCTAGTGGGCTCCCGTTTCCTCCATCCCTTCATCCCTCCATCCTCTTTCCCTTTATTTCTCATTGTTCCTTGCTTCTTCCCCGCCAAGGCGCCTCCCGCTTTCCTCGACACACATGCATCACGCACGCCCACGCGCAGCAGCCCACGCACTTTAATATGCATGCGGGGCAGAGCATGAACGCCTGCACAGATTCCTGATTTGGCATGCTAAAGCGGCGGCGACTCGTAATCTTTTTTTTTTCCTGTGTACTGTGCCCGTGTACTGCAATGATTCAAAACAAGCAAACAGGACTCACACAGACAAACACACACACACACAGTGAAGAAGTTTCCAGCCAGTATGAAAAAAACACTTGTTTGTCCCCGTCGTCCTCTTACCCTTGTTTACTTCTATTTTTCCGTCCCCTCACACTGCTTTTTTGACCTCCCTCTTTTTCTCACCCCTTTAACACATTCTCCACCTCTCTCTCTCTCTCTCCCTATCCCTCCCTCCCTGAGCGCCACCACCCAGACTGTAAACAGCGGTGATGGATTACTAATTGTCCTGCTCTAGATGCAGTGGGGTGGAGACAGCTGCGGGCGGGAGGATTGGGATGTGATGGTGGCGCTGCATGCGTGTGTGTGTGTGCATGAATGCGAATCATGCAATCAGTACAGATAGGGTTTACACTCTCCACACACACACTTGAGTGTAACATGTTGGCGTGTTCTGTATCATACATGCCGTGTTATGAAATGATGAGATGTTACATGGCAGCGCATTTTGACCTTCACGCTAAGCATATGGCCTTGATTGAGCATTTGCAGTTTGATACCTTGCCCATTAGTTTTGCTTTGATAGCCGTAATTAGGCCCTTGGGGGATCTGCTGCAATCTTCAAGCAATAGACTCCTGTCCTGCGACATAAAACTAAAGCACGGCTTTACTGCAAAGGTGTTTTTTTTTTCTCCTTCTCAAGTGATTTTTGCTGTGATATGAAAATGATTTCCATAAAAGCAAACACAGATTTGGCGTCCCCTTTCTTTTGATGGACACCGGTAGGATTGACTTCCCACGGTGGCAATTTTCACGTCTCGAGGTGGACGGGATGGAGGATCACCACAGTGCGAGAAAATAAAAGCAAAGACATGAGACTTAGCATGAAAATGGACTGAATGAGGGAGTTTAGCTCGGTTACAAGTGGGCGGGATTCCCTGTTGAGCTGTCAGTCTGATCTCTTGAAATTTTTGTCACAGTAGTTAAAGGCATGTATATCAGCATCAGCATGTAAATGCATTATAGTTTGTGGCTGTGCACTGGTTGTTTGACTCATGACCACATGTAAAAGCACATTTTTTAAGCTAATGTGTTTGTACAGATTAAACAAATGAACAATATAAATAATGTTGTAATAAGCTTTGGAGGTGCAGGCTAGCTGTTACTCATCTAACCCTTGGCAAGAAATGGAAGAAGCATATTTCCCAAACAACAAACTGTTCCTTTGTAATTTTGATAACAAAAGTAATGAAGTTTTGAAATATTCAAAGTCATTCAAGCTCTGCACAATGTGAGGATTCTTCTCTATTTGATGTCATCATGACCTGAACATTTTTGGGTTTTAGACTTGTGGTCAGACGAAAGAAGCAAGACGACATCTTTGGCTGTGGAAAATTGTGAACGATTAAGTGTGAGCGACTACAAGATTCATGGATTTATCAACAAAATAGTAGTAGATGTTAAAAGTAGATGTTAGTTGCAGTGACACATTCAAGAATAGAAGGTGATTCTTTGTCAGTTGTTTACACTATGCATTTTTGATAATAAGGTAGTTACAAGGTGGATGCATGGATTTTGAAAGACACGGATGCATCATGGGAAATGTGGGGTTCAGTAATGTGTAAGTGTATTACTAAATCACTAACCTTTTAACTTTATTAGTTTTACTATCTTTCCTTAATTAGGTTATTTTTCTCAACCTTTTTGCATGTGAAACAAATGAAAGTGCTACTGTCATATATTCTAGTTTGTGCTCTTAATTCATACTGTTGTCGAGCCAAAGTTGTTTAGTTGGAGCTCTGGGCTTTTTCTCCTTTATGAATTCAGACAGGATGGTTATCCTTTAAAAAAATTCCGAGGCACAGATTTTACTGCACCGGCACCAGTTGCGATGCTGGATTTACAGATAGCGGTACAGTGCTGCTGTAAAATCCATAAACTGCAGACTTAATGCCACACTAAAACTGAGCTTGAGTCAGCACATGCACCCACACGCATCCCCTTATCTTTATCTCCACCTTCCAATCCTATCCTCCCCTCCGCTTCCTGCTTCCTTCCTCTCTTGATCTCGGTGGTCACATCAACCCGTCAATTAAAACGACACCGGCCGGTGGAGATGTTATCTTGGGCTTGTGGTGGAGGGGAGAACGAGTTGATTGCCCTAATGAATTATATATGCATTATTGATAAGCTCTACTTTTGCCCGGCTCCTGTAAATATATATTTATATAACATGTCACTTTGTTGAATCATCACCGTCTGGCCTCGTGTCCTCCAGCGTCCGTCAGGGAGGGCGGCCCAGCAGCTCAGATTATTAGGAAGATACTGTGTTTGCATGCAGACTGAAAATGTAGTCAATGCACAAATTCCCTCCGACTCAAAATGAAACTTATTTCTAAGCAGACAAGGCAGAAATAGTTTCCCCCATGCAACACAAATTGCACAGACACACAGATGAGTGATTGATTGAATGATTGATTTTGCCCGCTAAGAACAGCCTCCATCTTCTGCTGGCAGATATCAAGCAGCTCCAGCGCTCGGCAAATGTCATTCATAATTAAAACAGACCAAAAAGATGAGGTCAGCTTCAGGAGCCGAGGCGGCAGCCCAGCACGCCGGATCTTCTTGACTTCTTCGCAGCCAGGATTGACTTGATCAATCATCGCCCCCCCTCCCTCCCTCCCTCCAAAACCCTCCTCTGGGCTCGAGCCGCTCGGTGAATAATTCAAACGCGAACTTGGCAGCTTCCATCCAGTCGTCCTGGGAGGAGTGGCTTAGCCGAGCAACATCAACATTTGATTGTTGTGTCGTTCCAATCTGAGCAAAGCCGATCTCCTCATTACCGCCTCGAGCCGCAGACACATCAGAACGGATTCACAGCCGCTTTCATCAATAGTTTTTTTCTCGCTCGTGCACTGACACCAGAACAGTTGCGAGGTTCAGTACAGTAAGTAAACGCTCAGGCTGAAGATGCACAGAAGGATCTCTGCCTACCCTCAGATGTACACACAGAAACAGAGGTACTCGCTCGCCATCCGGAGCAAACACAGTAGCGCCGTCTGCACAAGACAAATGAACTTGATTCAGAGCGTTTGTTCAGGCGATTGTCCTCCGAGTTCACGCAACAGGACAAAGTGTGCGGCGGGTGACTCATAAGTTAAAGCAGAGCACACACACGGAGCCGGAGTCGGAGCTGATAGATTTGCTGCATCTCACCATCATTCAGTGCAAGTACAACAAATGTATTGTGCGGTTACCATGAACATTTGAATGTGCTAATATGTGTTACCAGTGAAAAACTACAAGTCACGTGGCTCTTCATTCAGACGATGCTGAAACTATTGTTTACAGTTTACCAGCGGTCCAAACTGAGACAAAAGCAATATGTCACCGATAATGTGGTTTCCAGCTCTGACTGGAGCATCGCGCTGACAAGTCTGTCGCCGACTGTCGCAGCAGCACAGCTCTCTTTTTCCTCGCCCGTCTGATCTCAGTAATCAAGAACAAAAGAATCCCGACGCCGTCAATTGTGGTGACGTTTCTTTCTGTACATCTGACAGGCAGCCAAAGAGCTCCACATTTAAGTAGCTCCGAAGTACAGTAGGTCTCCTTTGAGGAGGGAGGAATAGCTCTAATTGCTATCATTTCCACACCGAAGCCCCTTTCATTTCCCGGCGTGGCCCGAGAAATTCGACTTGACATTCCGAGAAGCATCAAGCCACTTTTAGACCCTCAGTTTCCATCAGCTACACTTTACTTTGTCTCTCTACCCCTGTGTCATAATGTGGCCATTTGCTCCACAGAAAAAGACAAAAAAAAAAACAAAAACTCCCCACTTTGCCAGCAAGCTTCTGCAAAAAGCTGCTGCAATTACATTTTGGGCCTTAGGGGGAGAAAGGGGAGAGAGAAGGGAGGGGTGAAGGGGAGAGAAGAAGTTGGGAGGGTGAGGATATCTGGGTGCGATTGGTCATGCCTTATCCTCCCTGCTGAATCTCAAAGAGACAGAGAGAGATGAGTGGAAAGGGATTGCCCATGTTGTTCCTGGATAGAGGAATAGAGTCCTCGCCGGATCCACAGCTTTGAACCCTCTCGCGTGTCACAGATAGACAAACACACACACACACACACACACACACACACGGCCTCTCTACTTTGGCAACTACGCCCTGTGGTCCAAATGATGACTCAGTGCTTTAATCGTATTTGCAGGGGATTGATGCCCAGAGAGGAGTTTCCTCGCCCGCAGAGTGGGAGAGAGAGAGAGAGAGCGGGAAAGAGATAGAAATGATAAGAGGGAGAGCAAGAAAGTCTCAGACCAGAAGAAAAAGAGAGAGCCATCAGAATCAAAAGTGCAGCTATTGAACCGCGACGACTGTTTCACAGAGAACTCATTATTGTTCTCGGCGATGAGAAGAGACGGCCTTATTATTCTCCTGTGCATAACAAGAACTCATAACAGGAGATTGCTGGCAGCGTTTATGGAGTCGGGACAATGCTTAGGTGCTTCTCGTCCTTCCCTCTGGCACACTCTTTTCTCACATAATCCAATCATTGAAGTATTCTCCAGCTTATTTTACTTGTTAGTACCTCTCATTCTCCTGGAAGGTTGGAGGTGAGGGCGGCGGGAGGCGGGAGGAGGTTGACGATTGGGAGGGATTTGGAGGTGAGAGGTGGCGGTGGGAGTTATAAATGTAATGCACTCGGGATTGTGCATTAGTATATTTTCTTTTCTACTCTGACACTGACAATTTTTTGCATGAATTACAATAGCTGTGGTTTCATCAGAAAGAGAGCCAACACTCTCTGCACGCTTCAGTGCAGTTTAATTTCTGACAACACCCTCTCCAACATACTTCTTTCTTAATATAATCTGTTGTATTACCTGTTTAAATTTTAAACTCATAAAACAGTCCCAGGAAAGCCTCCATTATTAGTGTTCACACAAATGTAAATTAACTGCACCACTCTGAAAACTGAGGGGATTAGGTGCAAACAGGGATGAAGTTCCTGAGCTCTGAACCCCGTCAAAGGCAGCTCTTTATACTATCCTATTATTTCAGTTATTACTTCAGATGTGAACTCATTCTGTTGTTGTATGAACTACAAAATCTAACATTGCCATGTGTCAATAAGAGGAGGTGGCATCTAAGTTTGGAATGTCCATCCCTACATGTGTCAAGATAGACAAGTGCACTAGTTTATTATTATTTTTAGAGACTTGCCTTCAAGTAATGTTGTCTCGTTTTAACATTTTTAAAGTGTTGTTTTTCTGTGTTTTAATGTTTTTGCTTGTGTCTTGTTTTAGTTTAGTTTTAACTTAATTCTATCCTCCTCCTGTTTGGTCCTCTTGCTTTGTCTGTCAAAGCACTTTGTAAACTAATTTTTGAAAGGTGCTCTATAAATAAAGTTATTAGTACTAGTACATGAAGACTTAAATAAAACAGCAAACAATAGGGAAAGAGGAAATAAATGACTATAAAACTGACAAGCAAGCAGGCAAAACTCTATTTTTATGGCACATTTCAATCCAAAGTGTGTGTTTATTTATGAGTGTATTTATATCATTTGCCAGCAAAACAGTAGCGTGTTTAATCATCCGGTAATGTAAACCCCGCCCCCCGCTGAATACTTGGTATTACCCAACCCGCTTTCTCTACAGAATGTTTACTATTTGCTGTATGATTGACATGGATGGAAACAGCAGAAGCGCGGGAATATGAAAAGAGCACGCGAAGGCGGACGGACAACAACTTTTCATTGTTGGTCATAGACTGTAACACCGAACCCTAATAATAAAAAGAGAGAGAGAGAGAGAGAGAGAGAGAGAGAGAGAGAGAGAGAGAGAGAGAGAGAAAACCTGAAAAAGAGGTAAATACCCGTATTGTTATGTTAGGTGATAATTTGTGACTGGAGTTGGCAAGCTAGTTGTTGAGAGTGTCAGGGTTGTATTGAGTAGGACAAATGTCAGTTTTGCTAACTTTGCTCCAATACACAGTGTTGGCTAGCGGCTAGTTCAACTACATTTCTCGGTTGAGTGGTCGTAGCGTCGCTGTTTTCCACTTCAAATATCTTGTCAGTAGCGAAGGTATTTTACTGAGCAAATAACGCGATAGCCTACACAGAAGCTACGTTTCTCCAGGCATTTCTACATTTTAAATGCAGCGGAGTTTCTGCTACGGTCGGAGCGGTAACCATGGTGATGACGGACGCTCCTTCAAGTGCTACGTAGCGTACGTAGCGGTCCTGTTGTAGCAAGGCGGCTGGGGAGCACGCAGCGGGTGACAGTGACAGAGAAGGGGAGAGAAGTGTAGAGCGACTTCATGTCGTGAATCTTGACAAGCTTTGGGAAATACCTGAATGTATTTCCTTAAATTCTGCTTTGACATCACTTGTCATTTTTAATCAGGCTGTTACCATTTGAACATTAACTCAGCTTTTTTTTTTTTTTTTAATATCAGGTTCAAGAAGGTGATTGCCATGACCAAAGAGAAGGACATGACCAAGGAGACACAGGTCATGAGAGAGAAGACAGGTGACCGGAGAGGGAGACCAGGAGGCACAGATGAGGAGAGAGAGAGAGAGAGAGAAGAATGTGACAGAGGAGGTGCAGCGGTTGAGCAAGAGAGAGAAGGAGGTGACAGAGGAAGTGCAGGTGATGGAGGATCAGATGACCACAGAGAGGGAGAGAGAGCACAGAGAAAGGCAGTGCAGGAGGCACAGATGACCAGGTAACAGACCTTAAAAATCGAATATGTGCAACACACACTGTCAAAACACTGAACTGATATTTGGTTCATCACAGCTGCAACAATGTCAAGTAAATCACAGTAAAAGTATCACAGTGTATTTCTAATACAGGCATGCCATATTACCCTGACCTCTTTTAAAAAATGATTCAATAAATAAATAAGCAGGCAAAGAGTTTAACTCCCCCAATGGTAGACCCAAAGTTACGCCCCTGTTTTACATGTACCTGTTAATATCAAGCTAAAGTTGCACAAGTTGACCAAACTTTGTCAAGATGTGCCTCAGTCTCCTGCTCTTTAGTCTGCCCTTTGTATCATGACATCAGGCCCCAAATGTTCAAAAAAACAACCTCGCTTTGTCCTGTGGTTTAAAATGCTATTCTGGGAAGTTCCTCCTCCTCATCGTAAATGAAGAAAAATACAGTCACAGAGTCTGAATGGTTTCTGGCAAGAAAAGACTCTGCGGTAATTACAGTAATACAGCTCGAAGAACTCCTTGACACAGTTGCCTGTTGGAGATGCACAAAATGTTGCCATTTGCATCAGTGCTGCGAAGGACAAAGTGCAGAGGCTCTTAATGGGCTTTGTATAACTCTGTAAGGCACATTATGGAACATGGGAGATTTTTCTCCTCTTCGCTGTTGCAGGCAGTGTCCATTACCCATCTAGTGTGCTTGAAATGTTGCTCATGAACTCCGGCTGTGAATACGTCCGTGTACTCCAACCTTGTCACATTGAGCAGCGGATTGTGGACTTTTGAATTGATCTCGTTAGTCTGGAGTAGAGCGTCATTCTGTCTCGAGGGTGTGCCTTCAGTACATGTTATGTAACGCAGTGACAACTTTGTCCCTATAGAAAACACGACAAGCGGTTGTGTACACTGTACATAAGCACAGTATGAAGATTGCCATTATCTGCTGATGAGGGCCATGTATTATGGTCAAAAGCCGCAGAACGCCAAACTCGACGTGGCTGTGTTGTTAGTTGTTGCTGTAGTCCTGTTTGCAAGAGAAGCAAATTCTTTCATTTCTTATCAGCAAGCATAACAAGTTTAGCTTTATGACTACTCATAGCGTGAAAGCTTGGCAGTCTGAGAAGGAACTGAATTCTTTCCAATGCGCTGACCTTGTCTTCTGCTTCAGAGAAAACGCACAGACAACTTCTTACTGATAAATGAGAACATGTTTTACAGTTAAATGTCTGATGACTGAAAAAAGAGGCATTCATAAATCCTATGTATAAAATACAGAAAATAAACTGATGAAAAAATATATGAAAAATGGTGTGATAACACTTTAACTCAGCAAGCAGAGATACTAACAATAGTGGTGGTTAACCTCTGGAAATGAGAATTATTATATTCAACCAACTGTTATTAAGGCAGCAAATAGCTTTTTTTCTTATTGAAGCAGCATTGAGATGAAAACTTTCAATTGACTTCTCTGACTTCTGTGAATCCACTGACAGTCTGATGCTCTTCTGTGAAAAGAGTCCAAGATGCCGATTAAGGTCCAGCTCCATTTTAAACTGTCATGTTGTAGTTAAACTAATCTGACATACAAACCTGAGTTAAATGAAGTTGACAACTTGAAATTTCCAAGTCGTCAATACAATGAACGGCTTTATTTTTGGAAAACATACAGTCAAGTTCACGCTGACGCTTCGAGTTAAAAAGGAATGGGTGGACATTGCAGAGGGCTGTGCTGTTTCCCAGTGTACCGATTCTGCAACTCATCGAGGTCTGTTTTCATTTTGTAAACGCACACGACAGAGCCGCTACATTTAAGGCGTAATGCTTTATCTTTGAGTGATTAGCTGCAAACTTTTCAGTTCGCCGCTTCGGCAATCTGAAACAACTCCGAGAGGGTTGACTTCTAAGGGATGACTTTGGACTGTGTCTGTGTCTGCATCTCCGCGTGATAGGCTGCTAAACCCGAGGTCGCGTTTAATCTCATATTTTTCAAAAAGATAATGGGAAATCAAAGCGTGCGCAGCTCCGGCACAAGCTATTGACTAAGTATTTGCCATGCAAGGAAAATGAATGTAGAGAGTTTATCTCTGTTTCTCTGCTTCCACACACCGCCGCGGTTGAATTGGTCCGGGCCATTGCCATTAATACTGTGAGCACCACTGGAGTGTTCACTCAAGTTAGAAAGCAGTCTGAAGGCCCCTCTATCAGTACCAGGACTGGTATCGCGAGTGCTTTATGCAAAGTGGCTGAGTGCAAATATGCAAGGTGTTTTACAGAAGCCCATGTATAATTCCCTGATTTTTAAGGAATGGGATTGTTTTTTAATCATCCATGAATGCGTCGTTTTATTTTGCAGGACTCCGCTCCCCACGGCGGCAGAGAGCGAGGGAGAGCATTAAAACCTTCTGAATTCTTCTTGAAAAAATAATCAACCTGGCCACGCAATAAAAACAACAACAAAGGCTAGCGTAATGAGCACAAGGCTTCCACGGCGCCGTTATTAGCCAACGCGGAGAGATGAGGGCCCTCGCACAATTACAAGTCCCGCACTTATCTTGTGGAAGCAGATTCTGCAGGGGAGAAAGAGGAGCTCTGTGTGTGTGTGTGTGGACAGCAAAGTGCACGACCAAACCTTTAAAAACACTAACAATCCAGATTCTGTAGAATTGCACAAACTGAGCCGTGATATTTGCCGATTCATATCGTGTCACATGGGCGAGTCATTATCTCAGAGCCTGGCATGATGTATGGCAGGCCTTGTTAACCATTATAAAGTGCTGAAATGTCATGTAACTATGATGGATTGGGTCATACAGCGTTTATTATAGCTGCAGCATCTGTGTTAAAGGGTAAAACCACACTGAATCACACCGGGCACAAAACTGCTGCTGCCTGATTGTGTAATTGTGGTACATATCATATGTGTGGGATATATGTCCCGTGATGTATTTTTTTATCAACCTGTTTTCCCACAAAATGCCACAGCTTGTTGTACGATATTAAATGAACCCAGTGGAGTTTTTTTTGTAAACAAACAAAGCTATTTTTGCATTTAGTTTCTCGCCAAAAAGCATGTGTATCCCCGAAGCCTCATAAAGGTGTTAAAGGCATTTGCTTCCTCATGAAACATTTGCAGACTTGATTTTTGAAAAGAATTACAAACCTACATTTGTTTGCTACCGGTCTTGCTCTTCCTTGGGTTTGTTGCCGTGTCATCACATTTCAGATTTTCAGATTGGAGTGAAACCAGCATGAAGTCGCATGAGTTGCATGAGCACGTTTGTTCACATGCAAAAGCAACACAGGCGCATTAAATATTAATTTCCAAGCACAATTCACAATTTCTAGTTACAATTCAGATTGTGTGTAAATGAAAGGAAACGCATGAAATGGTTGTTAGAATCTGAGATGTCTCAAATGTATTAATTATTACATGGATTCTCCTTAAAGCTAAACCTGAAAGTTGGAAAAAAAAACGAGCTTTTCTTCAGTCGAAGTTTTGATTTAGCAGCTCTGCTCTCTCTGGGTTCACATTTCCGAGCATATTTCCCTTCTGGTTACGCCCCAATCTGTGATCCGCTGTGGATTTAGGAAGAAGAGTGCAGCACTGACACATCGCTCCTCGTGGCCAATACGGTCCCATGTTGCTTTCTAAGACCAGCGTGTGTCCATGGAAGACGATGAAGAGTTTCCTTCCAAGCAAACGACAGCAGCTGATTTCACTGATTAACACTTTTTAACCAGAGAGGAGGAACCAATTAGTGGAGCAGTATGTTTGGATGGAAAACCTGCTACTCTTCCATGGCTGAAGGGATTTCCAAGAAACAATGTTAGTGGTCATATGTTGAAGTTAATCTGACTCATCACTCTGTGTGTGACTCCATATTTTCTGCATTAAAGATTATTTATCAACCACCCATACTCCTTGTTAAATGCGAAAAATTCTCCAAGATGTGTCCCTATTGTGTCTGTACGCACAAGGCTTCGCGACCCAATATCTCCTTCCGCTGTTTTCCATTTTTCCAGAATAAATTATTTAATAGACTCGAGTGTGGCGACTTGCCATACAAACGAGCCGGTCATTGTTCGACGCGTCCCTCGTGTGCTTGTTAGCATGATAATCAGGTTAGTCTGAACTTGAGACTTCATGTAAGAGTTGATTTATGTGAGAGGTTTCTGTGGAGAAAAAGGCAACTCAAAGCATCAGGGAAGAAGCCAAAACATAGCCTGTGTCATTGATTACCAGTATTTATGAACAATGGAGGAAAGTTAGAGCATCTGCAGTTTTCACTTTTGTGCTTGTTTGTTTTATGCAGCCACCAAATTAGCTTGTAATTACATTCTGTTTTTAATCCTCGATTTAATTTGATTCTGCATCACTTCTACGTCCCCACGCTGTCAAAATCCCTATATTCACGCCGCCGCCATATTTGAACAGTGACCTTTCTGCGACCCTTTCCTTGAACCGATCGGTCTCTTATTAAACATCATTTAAATATCAGCAATTCTTTCATCAGTCAATGTACAATGTGATGATACATGTTTGCAGAATATCATACAGCCGGAGTCCAGCATATTCAATTCAATTCAAAAAAACTTTATTTATCCCTGAGGAGCAGTGAAAGCAAACACAAGCAACAAAAGCAAGACAAGGGCAGCTTAAAAAAAAAAAAAAAAAAAGTAACACAGCAAATGATATGAATACCAGCAGAAAGTGAGTAAATACTGAATGCGACAGTAAGGTGCTTATGATATGTGTAATGGAACCGCGTAATAAACAACATAAACAGATATATATAGAACATGGCTTGTGCAGATGTATTGGACAGCTCCACATTCTTGTTAAACAACCCCAGTGAGGAAGAGAGACAGTGAAGTGTGTGGACAGGTCAGTTCCGCATTACAAAGGTCACTGCCCACTTTTAGCGTGGGTTGGCTGGAGTGTGTGTGGGTGTGTGTGTGTGCTCACGGGGGATAGCAGTTGCTCAGTGTTTAGTAAAGTTCACTTTGGTGTGTTTATGAGACTCTTCTTCAGCAGTCTTATGGCTGCAGGGTAAAATCTGCTCCAGTGCTGAAATGCTGCAGTGCCATTTGCTTGACGGCGAGGGAACAGAGAAGTTTGTGGTTTGGGCGAGGTTAGGTTTTCCTCCCACGCTGCTTCTTGTAAATCCTCTGCGCAGGTGGGAATCAGCAACAGCAACGTCTTGGGTCTATTGCGAGGTATCGGAGGCCATGCGACGCCCACACAAAGCTGCGGCGCAACACGAGATCTTCCTCTCTATTTAGCATCCGCTTTTATGCGATGACCTCTCCGACCTGCTCAGGTTCACGTTTATTGGCAAGCGATGATCCTCGGAGAGAGGATCTCAAACTGGCCGACATACTCCAGCTCGTCATGAAGCACACAAGGTGGTCGGTTTGTAACTTCCCAAACTTTCAGCTCTTTCTTGTTAGAGGAGACAGATTGTTGTCTGCACGCCACACCTCACGTCACAAACCCTCCATCAGGCTGACTCATTACAGTCGGCCAATTGGCATCACTTTGGCGTCATCTGCAAACTTACAGCAGAAAAAAAATCTGACCAATGACAATGGGATGGAGAGCAATGACGTGCAGGACAATGGGGGAAAAGCCGGCACTTTATTAGAGAGATTGAGCCCTCAAGCCAGCGAATCACTCCTCTACATTGACCTCTTACAATGTGTGATTTAGTAATTGACATTCCCCCCTTTCGCGTTGATCCGGGCTTCTGGCTGCTGGTTCACTCAGCAGTATTCACACCATCCAATTCCTAAAAGATGTATTGAATCAGAAATACTTTGACACCCTCTGAAAGGTTCCAGCGATCAAACGGGGATGTGGGTCGGCTTGTCAAATTTGTGAACAAAATCATCCGTTGGTATTGATTTTTTTTTTTCTTATTGGTGTCTTGCCACTTTTTTTTTTTCTTGAAGCTACCTTTGTCTTGAAGATTTAGATTAGATTTCTCTCTGGCACGTTGCCCCCCAGCAGCCTGCTCTTTTTCCCTTTTGTAAAACTAAACGATTGATGACAAAGTTTTGCTCCACGCCAAAGAGAATTAGTTTGAAAGAGTCACAACTTTCTCTGCTATCAGCTTGGGGGAGTTTCTCAAATGCACGCGCTCCATAGCCAATTAATTGGAATGGATTGAAAGATTCTCCTCTGCAACGCCACAATCAAAAGATCCTTTTTCGATGTTCAGCAGTTCAGAAGATGAAACCGTAATGCGGCACAGTCAATCACTGATCATCACGGAACAACTGTCATTAGAGATTACAGTACAGGCTTGTGATTTATAGCGATTGCTTTTCTGTTTATAGCTTCAAGCCATCGCGCTTGTTTTTGCAACATACACTAAATAGATTCATCCCATAGGAGGAATATAAAAAGTTGTTGCCGAGCTGGCATTTGCATCTTCATTGACAAAGCCTGAAACTTTCAACACATACTGCGTTTACTGTGGAGCCATAATGTCGGGGACAGCGTCGCCGCTCCTTGCAGACTGACACTTTTAATACCACTGCCAGAGAGGAAATATGGTAGGTGACCTAACACGGAGGCTTACTACTGATGGTCACAATGAGAAGGCTCAGTGTCAAAGCCATTATACAAGCCTGTGAGAAAATACACACACAAATCAACCTCTGCCCGCATGCCAAGATTTTTTGACTCCGCAGACAGCCTTCGGGGAGATTTCCCTTTTCATCAGCTTTTCTCTTCTTCCAACCAGAACCGGTTAAAAGATTGGGATTTGATATGCTGTCACTCATCCTCCTGCCTGATTTGGATGACAGGCTGGTTCGCCGGCTGCTTGCGGGGTTGACGCAAAAACCGAGCGGGGAGGAAATTTTCGAGGCTTCCGCGAGATTCCCTGCTGAGCACAGAGGCAATCATTAGGAATTAGAAAGGGGAGGGGGGTGAGGGAAAATAGTTCAGGGGAAAGGGGAATAAATTTAATGGCAAGTCAATAGGTATTGATTTTTATGTAAATTTCTACACAGCAGAGGAGCGCCTGTTCGGTCATGGGCTATCAGGATCCAAAATAAGGCTGAAACAGACGAGGGGATATTATCCACTATTCGCTGTGTCTACTATTTTTCACTACTCTGCATCTCTCTCTGCAGTGCTACCTCTGGTCACTGACAGTTTCTCATTCACCACCGCTCACCTCTCTCTCCCCCCTCTCGCTTCCCTCCCTCCCTTCTCCATCCCCTTTGTATTACTGCCAAGCAGTCAAATGGATGTTGGCATATTTTAGAGCCCTGTTGTCCAACTCTCTCTCATGCGCGGGCCAAGTCCGCGGCTCAGCAGAGTGCGACTTGGCAGCCGACGAGACAAGCACACAAAAGCAATTAGCCCGGCCACCAACAGTCGCTTGCAGAACCGTGCATCCGTTCTGTTCGCAAGTCAAACAGAGAGTGTTATTTATATCCAAAGGTCAGAAGCCTCCCTGTCAGAGGATTTCAGATCTGCTAATGTGGGACGTTTACACTGCGGGCACACGCAAAAAAAATAGAAGAAGTCAACGCAGAGTGATGTTAAAAGGGCAGGACTATGACAACGCCACCTCCTCTGCACATGCATGCAAGCAGAGGTTGAAGCTGGGCGGTGTTAAAAGATCAGGGTTTTAACAACTTCCCTCACACACACACACACACACACACACACACACACACACACACACAGACACGGGAACGAGTGCTCGAGCAAAGGGGTCAGTCGAAGCATGGCGTTGTAAAAGGCAGCGGAGTACGACAACCTCAGAAGGGGCTGACTGCCCTTGCTGTCAGAAAAGATGACCCTCATCTCACAGTCTTTGTTCGGAACAAGAGAGGAAGCAAAGCGGACAAAAAAATGACAACGGGGGCCTAAGAATAGTATGCACTGCTGGGATACCTGAGCCGGGCCTTGTGTGACGTGCCTGGCATGAATGTACCATCAGGGGTTTCCGTGCAGGTCTGCCGTGGGTTGAGGAGTATTTGTTTCTGAATCTGAGAGTGTGGGGGCTGTGTGAGAATTAGCAGCTGAGGTGTGAAAACTCATAGTTGAAGCTAAATTTTCATTATAGCCAGGTTTCCTACATAGCGTGCATGGTGTAAATTCAGAGCTATTTTATGACTCCGCATGCGTAAAATGGCACCTTTTCCTGGAGTTAATAGTGTTTTTTTTCACAGAGAGTAAAAGCTCTTGTATATTCTGGCTCGTGTAAAATTCCCATGATGTCCATAACTTCTGCAGAAAATATATCACAACCCCTCATTTTCACTCTTTCAGACATAACCCTAAACAATTCCCCAGTATTTCAGAAATTCAGCAACTAAAATAGCTTCTGCTTTCTCTGAATATTTAGGTGCTGCTCAGCAAATAGCAGGCCTGATTTGTAGGAAATGATTTTCTCTGACAAACTGAGATAACATGTGTTGACTGGTCTGAATTTGACTCTGCATGCCCACAACGGGAAGACAGGTGTCATCCAAACTGAGCAGATCCTTGAGTATTACAAAGTGTTAAAATGTGGTTTAGAGATGTTTTTTTTGCTCTTATCTAATTGATTATTGCTTCATTAAAGGTGCCACCTGTGGGACTTCCTCCACTCTTAGCAGTAGATTTAATTAGAGCTAAAAGGGTTTCCTCTTAAACATGATCCATGCCTTGTATTTAGCTTCACCAAACTATTCTAGCAGGCTCCACATCATTGTTAAAATATGTTAGATTAAGATTTGAAGCCTGTGCATCTCCAGCTGGCGCATCAGTCGCTAATAGAATTTGTGATTTATGATGACCACTCTCTTTTAGTGAGCAGAGGGCCCCGGGGCCGACGATGTCAGTCAATACCTGCAATATTGCCTCATTTGCAGCAGCTGTCAAAGTGACTTACACCCGTGCACACGCATACATACACATGCGCACACACAAACACACCTCCCCCACTGTCAAAGTAAATTGGGTGCATGTTCTCTAAACCCTATTTATGGGTCTCCCATTGTTTTTCTTGATGCAGTGTCTGACACAGGGAAGAAAGGGCAAAATCCATCCACCCATCATCCGGGGAGAGAGAGAGAGAGAGAAAAAAATATATGTATTTGAAAGTGAGAGAGAGAGACAGAGATGGACAGACAGGACAAAGAAGACGGAGAGGTTGAAACAGACTGGCAGGCGTAAGAAAGAGACAGATGGATGGAGAGACAGAGAGAGAGGGAGAGAGGGTGAGACAAACACAGAGACA
This sequence comes from Centropyge bicolor, assembly GCA_037975185.1. Lineage (NCBI taxonomy): Eukaryota > Metazoa > Chordata > Actinopteri > Pomacanthidae > Centropyge > Centropyge bicolor. The sequence continues at coordinate 2,016,130 of JBBMOC010000049.1, read as the reverse complement.
GACAGAAGGATAGACTGCATGCCATGAACTCAGCTGTCACTCCCCCCCACCTTCCCCCCCCTCTCAGCTTCCTGTCACTCACAGCTGATGACAGCCCCCATCCTGTCTCTGCCTCCATCACCTCAATCACACAAGGACCTGATACTGTCATCACACTCTGAGCGCCATATCAAACTAGTACACCGCCATGTGTGTGTATATGCTTGTGTGTACCTGATTGGGTATGTGACCCCTTGCTGGGGAGAGAATGTGAGCGAGCGAGTGTGTGTGTGCAAATGCCTGATTGTGTGTCTGCAATTTGACAAGCAAGCCTCCTCGAAGAAAAGTCTGTCTGACTGTCGGTCTATCTGACAAGCTCTCATTCGGAGGAAAGCCTATGGATTAGGGCCGGGCCAACAAATACACCCGTCGTAAATCTCCGTTGCTTACACCGGGACAGCGAACGCTTCGATCTCAGGGCCGCGATGAATACAGATGAAAATCTGTGATGTAGGATTCAAACTCTTTTTGCAAAAACTCTCAAGTCTCCCGGAAACATGTTTGGATGATTGATTCTGATCCGTCAGTTAGACTTCTCTTTTTTTTTTCCGAGTTGATGCAGAATCTTTTTTTTTTTCCAGATAGAGATATCTTGTTGTGCAGTTGGAGTATGCTTCTATCTGTCACTGTCATCCACATTCAGTACTCAATAATAGCTGATATTGGGGATAATCATTGGCAATAAATGCTCTGATGTGATTAGACAATAAAAAAGAAATGGGCTTACTTGTAAATACTCCATCTTGAAAACTGAAATGCTATTTCTTCAAACCCCCATTTCTCATTTCACCTCAATCATATAACAATAAAGCGATGCTCAGCTGCTTCCTCAGTCTGTGATCAGACCGCATGATGGATTTCCACCACCCTAGCAAACACGTGCAAACGTGCAGAACGTACGCTACCTGCTGAGCATTAAATGCTTAGTGAGTGGAAAAAGTACAGCTGATGAGAACGATGTTAGTTTTGCAGGTATTTGCTCAGATATTACAGCAGTTCAATATTTGACCTGATGGTGGCGCTTGATGATTGATAGAAGTAATGGATCAGCAAAGTTATTTATTTTGAAGGTAACAGCTACAGCTATTTCTATTTCTATCGAGTTAGATCAGACCAAAGCTCAATTGCAAGCAGCTTCTGGACTCAAAAGAAAGACGTGCTAATGTTGCTCACTGGATCTGTGAATAGACAAATCTCAGGTGGGCAGGCGAACCGTCCATAAAGTCTGTCATCTATCCATGAAGTTTTTACTTGGACCCCTGTTTCTATACTGCAGACATCTAGGATCTAACCTTAACCAATTCAAGCGCCCTCTGTATTTTTAATCACAGGAAAATTGATAAAGAGCTTTTTATTCTAAACTTTGCAAGTCGGAATAAAAATGAATCATTTCTTCTTTTATCTCGCAATTTGTTAAACACAGGCCCAGGTCCTGTTTGCTTTACAATAGATAGAACTGTGCCCTGTTAATGAAAAAGTGTCTTAGTCCATAGACCATAATCCCAAAAGCCTTAAGGGAACATTCAGACTTTGGAAATATATCACAAGCCTGTATAGCTCCTTTTAGTTCGTCGTGGTCCTTTTGCAGATAAGAGCTCTCACTGTGATTCTGTGCAGCCTCGGAGCTTTAGAAATGGCTTTTTAAAAAAACTGACGCTAGATAAAAAGTTCATAAATCACCAATTTCATTAATTTCAATTCATCCTCAGAGAGACTTGAATTTGTGTACCAAATTTCACCCAAACCCACAAATGTCAGCCTCACGGTAGAGCCACATGAGAGGTCATTATGACTGATCCTTTGGGCATCATGGATATTGGATTTAATGCTCATCCATCCATAAGCTGTCAAGACATTTCACTGAAAAACATGAATTTCAACCTCACGCTGACGCTTGAAAAAACACCATAGGATCACATGAGTCATTAGGGTTCATCATCTGGGGATCACACATGTTCAAAACTTCATGGTAATCAATTATTGTTGAGATATTTCAGTCTGGATCAAACCAGCATTACCATCAACTACTCATATTACTACATCTCACCTTTTTCTATAGCCTCATGTCTTCATATCTCATCCTATTATATTGTACGATATTATACTGTATTGTTAGCATTATACTCTCCTATTACATTATACACTGTTTTATATTTCTATTATATTTCTATATTAATACAGATACACAATTATATGTTAGTCGGACATAAATTTTATACTAGATGTTCTGACTCTGCTGCTATTAATCACAACTCACTGTGACTTTGTAATTTTGCCTTTAATTGCTTTTATATAGTTTCTGCAGTGTCTTAGTTCTGTTTTAGTTTATTACACTTCCTACATTCTTGTTTTACTTTTCTCTGTTTATCTGCATTTATGTCTTTGCGCTGCTGCAACAGCCGTATTTCCCCTCTGGGGATCAATAACGGCTCATCTTATTTATATAATATATCTTATTTTACCTCTGAAAGCAAATCACAAATTAAAAACCATACATCAAAACATAAAGTCACTTTGATTACTTTTATTTGATTGAATTGAATTTGCGGAGATGGGAGAAACTTGAGCACCCGGGTAAAACCTATTAGTATGCCGGAAGGATATAGAGGGAAGCAGGGCCGGGAGTTGAAGCCTTACTTTCTTTACAGTAAAGCTGCAGCACGGCCCCAAACTCCCCTCCGGTCAACTCAGGCGTGCATGGATGTACATCCAGCACAGTTCTTCCCAGCCCTCACGTCCTATTGGTCAATCTGGAGGTGTTGCCTGGGAGATTCCCAAATCTCTGCACGAGGGTGGCCTGCTCATGGCAAACCTCTTCCACCTTAGCTTTGATGTGAAGATTTTACACTTTTGAATAGTTCTTCTCGATCCTGGATTCTGCATCAGGTCGTAGCCGTGGTTGACTCCTCACTCTGTTGTCGCAGGTTAATGTTGGGTTGGCTGTAGACTCCTGCTTTGCTTTAATTGTCTCCTCCTTTCTGCAGCACATTACTTTGCTGGCTCAAGGTCTTGTTCTCAGTTTTTATTATTCATCCTCCAATTCTTGGTTGCCATTAAATTTCCTGCGTATCATCACAATTTCTTGCTGAAGAATGCGCTTCTTTTGGTCTTTCTTCTCGAGTGGACCTGCAATTTTCTTTTCCTCCAAGGCTGTTTAACTCTTGTTCAAGTCGCACACTTGCTCTTCTGGGTTTGTATTTACATCACTGGCTGCTTCTCTGTCAGCTTTTAGCACTTTATATTTTTCTCTAAGTCTTGGCTGTGACAAGCTTTTTGTAGACCTCATTTGAGGGATAAAGAAGGCATTCTGTTGCTTCGTGGCTTCTATTTCCTGAGTGAGCAAATCTTGTTGAGTAGAGATTCACACACCAAAACATGTGTCTAGTTTTTTTGTACTTTAAAGCACTTATATGTGTGTGCATACAGTATATCAGGGGTGTGTTTTCTGTGAGTTCTTCTTTATGTCACCTCACATTTTCAAGCACCAAGCAGCTGCACAGTTAAACAGAACTCCATAAACCTTCATTATCACCCCACCTTCAAAAATGGCTGTATAGGCTGCTACTTTCCTACTTTGATGTACAGTCCACAGCTATTCAATATGAAGACATGAGTCCAGTCAACTCTGAGGGCTCGGACGTGAAAATGCATCCGCTCCCCATCCACAGTGTCTTCAGTAATGAGCAGAACAGCAGCACTTGTAGAAGTCAGTGTGTCACTTTTTTTTTTTCACAATCACCTTCTAATGGGGCTCCGCTGACACAGGGGGGTAAACTCGACTGACTGCACCCCCGCTGTCACACGACGACACTTCCATCATTTAGGCAATAGTTTAACGTTCTGACAAACATATGGCAGATGCAACTTGATGCCGCACTCTGTGGAAAGCCTAATTGACTGTAGAGGCTGTACATCTGTCAAACACCCCCAACCTCTCTTCTTTTTTTTTTTTGCCTCTCCCATCGCCGACGTCCTCGACACATGCAGACCTTAAAAGTGCTCTTGCGCTGTAAGACTGCTGCACAGCGAGACTGTCGCTCAAAGCACCGACCGGGAATAAAAGCACGATCGCTCAGGCAGAAATAAAAACACCACGCGTCACCTGAGGAGCAAAAGCTGACACAAACATTGTTTCTTGATCTGAGCAAATGAGTTGGCCATTACGTGGAAGTCAAAGAAGGATGCATGTGTAGTTCTCGTACGGCAACACTCCTCAGCTGTGTACATCTCCTTTGAGGGACACAGTCGACACTGGCATAACCTTTAATGGACTCAAGGCTATTGCCTGGATGTTCTCCTCCTCCATGCAAGACAGCCTAGCCTGACAGAGACCAACCCTCAGTTGCAGAGCAGGAAGTAGAAGTCAGTCAGCCAACAGTGTAACGTGAGCAGAAGGGCTGGACGGAGCAGCTAACAGTGAGTGTTAGCCTTAGTCGGATGAACTGTCTTCAAGACAGGTTTCCATGCAAAACAAAATTGACAGAATAGCAACAAAAGAAAATTTTAATTAATCCACTTTTATATCCACTAACAAAGTGCAAATATAGTCAAGTGCCATGAAACTACAGAAGAAGAGGGCAGGACCCGGTGACGTAATTTAAAGAGCACAAGTCAAACAATATAGAAAATAAAAATTTGTGTTTATTTCATGTATTAATTCAGGGAATGTTGCAGTTTCCCTATCACATCTTTCAGATCTGATGTTTCAATTGCCACTCTGTCCACTATCCTCTGCTCTTTTGTGCCACAATTTTTTTGCACTTTGTCACATTTTACTTTTATCGACGCACCGACTTTTCCAAGTGTTAAAACTTTCTTGTGATATTTTGAGTCTTTCTGCATAAATTGGGCACTTCCACCCAGTTCATCCATAATCAAAGTAGATCGGTATCTGTTTTTAGTGTTCTCCTCCTCCCAGCTGTTTTCACTCCTGCTCCAATGGCCTCTGTTTCGGTCGCTCCCCTGAACCTTCCCAAGGCAGCGTTCTCGCCCCATTGAAGCCTGCGCGCATATTCAGAGAAATGCCCTTTCCTGCCTGAGCAGGGTGTCCCATTTTTTAAAATATAAGTTATGGATTTATTCATTAACTTTCATTATGTCCACTCAGAGGACACGAGAGGAGACGAGGAGGAGAGGAGCTTTGTGTGTGTGTGTGGGTCTGTACGATTGCATACGGACAATGATGTGGAGGATTATGGCTAACCTTTATTTTTGGCCATTTTAAGATGATTAATTTGCCACTGTGTTTCCAGCTGGAGGGCAGATGCAAGCAGAGAAAACTTATAATTGCCTCAGTACTGCATACCCTTCTCAATGTCAGGCCTATGATAGAGAGCCCCTATTCAATAATGCCTAATCTAGGAGGGATTTCATCACAAAACTGATACAGTTGAAGAAACAGGGCGAGGTCATTATAATTGAGCTATTCTCCTTCCATTGACATGTGTTGCAGTTTGTAAAGGCTTTTCACAGCAACACAAGAGCACGGGAACTCATAAGGAAGCCATCTTGTACATCTTATCTAATATCTTGCAAAAGGCAGGAAAACTGGTCATATAATCTGTTTCCTGTCTCAAAGGGGTTTTGCAGTGATTTAGTAATGCGCTTCCATTAAGTTTGAGGAGTTAAAAATCAATGTAGCAGAGGCTGATTTTATATGAGGTTCATCCCCACATGCACGTGATGATTTCCATCTGTGAGCCTCCCTCAGGTTGCGCTCTGCTCCCAGATTTACTTCAGTGTCAAGACGATGAAGAAGTTCAGCAGTCTGCTTTCGCCCCGCCTGTCAGACCGGCTACATCCTGCCAGCAGAGAGCTTCACCCCCGCGGTGAGGCTCGCCTTGGCGGTGAGCACGCCGGCCTGTTGACGAGCTCCAGCGGTGAGCGTAGGCCTTGATGGCAGTGATGGATGCTGGGATGACCGTGGCGGCCTCCTTCCGGTGCAGCAGCGACTTCCCAGACATCCATGAAATTGGACCCCCGATGGCAGGCCGGAGTCAGAAGGCTGAGCTCCCTCCATCTCGGGCTCTCTCCTGATTCTCCTGGAGTCGTCTGCGACTCTCCCCGTCCTCCACCGTGACAGATCGCTGCGGCTCAGAAATGCAGCGCTGTCGTCCTCAGTTGTCTCCCACTATCAGGGCCACTAAGCCCGGGGAGGTAGCAACAGAGACATTGCAAATGGCAGCTTCACCCAGGATCACTGCATAGCAGACTACAGTGCAGAGACATAAGGCTGTACAGGTCTCCACTTCCCCCTCTCATCAGAGTATAGCTGCTGCATGGTCCCATGTCCAAAGCTTCACAGCTTGCGTGCATGAAGCTGCAGAGGAAGAGGAGAGGGTGAGGAGGCACACCTTCTGACCAGGAAGACTTGCCCTGCCCTCCCCTGCTGCTGTATCATCCTCTGGCTCTGTGCCACCCAGGCAAGGACTGACGGCCTGCATACAGAATGGACAAAGATTTTGTTTGTGCACAAAAGGGACGTCATTCATAGCTATAAAGTATTTTTTTAAATGTGCATATTGGCCTGCAAAGTTGGTATAGCTGATTCAAAGTGCATCTTAGTAAAGCTGGTGTCAGGCAGTGGAGCACCAGTCTACTCTACATCCTTATGTTTCCACTGGTCTCCTTTTGTACACAACAACCGCTTTAATTGCCAAAAAAAATATTCTTAAGTAAAATACATTTTAACGCCTGGTATCTTAAGCCCTGTTAATAGAATACATGTTTCGATCTGCCTCAGCTGGTGTCACATCTCCACAACAGTCGCAATTAAAAAGAGCAACAATATAAATAATAGCAGTACAGCACATATTGCATCCATCCTTAGCCATGCTATTTTATCCTCGTCTTGTTGCACTCCTCTTGTGCAATCCTTGTCCTCATTTGCATTTTAATTCCTGTGCTTGTGCGGCTCGGCGTGGCTAATCCTGTGCTAACCTAAATGAGGCCTGTGTTCTCAGCTAAAGAGTGTGTGTTCCTGTCTCGGCCTCGCCGTTTCACTCTGAAAACACCCCCCCTTTTTTTTCCCCATCGGAGACGCACACATGTATTTCCTGCGCACGTGAAACGAGCACTTTGCTGCACGCTGGGCTGCCACCAAAAGCATGAACACACACACAGACGGGCGGACACACACGCGTTCATCAAAAATGGCTGGGAAGCTTTATTTCCCTCTCTCAAACACGCCACATAACCTCATTTCTTTTTATTCCTGCAGCATCATATCTTGGTAGAGAAGACAAGATAGCCAATTAAATCAATCCTTGCACCTTGTGTGTATGCTATGCAAATACTCCTGCAGCTGAGGGAAAGGGAAGGGGGTGACAAATTCTGGCTCTCAGCTCTCTCTCTCTCTCCTCTACCTACAGTAAAAAGGTGCTTAGATGGAAAGAGGATTACAGCTTTGCTACCCACCTGAGACGCCTGTTGGGGGCTTTATTGTGTTTGTGCATGAAAAGCCCTTTTACTAAAGTGCTGACGAGCCATGGCGAAATGCCGAGACAGAGTGAGAGAGATGCAAATTGTGCTGTTGGTGAGTGCATCCTGATTGTATTTAGATAATGCTTAACACAGCAGCTGTTCATTTAGGTGTGAATGTGTGCGCATTTGTGTGAAAAAAAAAATAAAGCGTGCGTACGGATGCATATAGGTGGGAGTCGGCGTGTTTGTGCACCCAAGTGAAAGTGCATCTTCTTTTACAAAAGTTTGTGTATGGGAGGTGCATTTGTCACCAACTTTTGCTGCCTGAAAAGCTCTTCTGTCCCCAGGTCCCAGGCTATGCATTTTTAGCAGCCCCTTCACTCATATTTAGTCATTATTCCAGAACATCTTACATATGTGTCTTTGTTTCCTGTGTGAGTCGGTCTCGAAGATTTCACTCAGTTGTTTGAGTGACAAGTTTGGATCACCTAGTTCTGCAGGTCTAGCATGAAACTGCAGGAGTTTCCTTGAAAATTCTTGAATGTTAGCTCAAGTATGATAAAAAACAATGTCAGAAAACACCATGACAGGAGCTTTTGGGATCACTTGCTCAACAGGTAATCGATAATCAGTCAGCAGTATCTGGGCAAAAGTGTCCTCTGCTGTTAACTTTTTCAGAACCCTCGCTCTTCATCTCGCTGCCGTTTCATTTAGTTCACTGGAAGCAGAGAGCAAACATGATCTTTAGGGTTATGTATGTGTTTAAATTCATGGCTGTTTAAATTCAATTTTCTTCAGGTGGAGGTCAAGGTGTGACCTCAGACGTAGAAGAAGAAGAGACTGTTTTTGCATGCCAATCAGAAAAGGGGCTTCATGTCAGAGTGATGTATTGTGTGCCAGGTGTTGCAGATGCATGTATGAGACAGGCTTGAAGAAGAGCCCGACACACATCCATCTGCTTGGTTGGTGTGTCCTCTTGCAAGAGTAACAAAAGCCACAGTTACATCTGGGACGTCAATCTTTTTCTAAACGCTTATTTGCCATCAAATTAAAAGTCCGCTCTGTTTCAAGGCTTTCGCCATATAAGCCACGGTCGTCTGTTATATCTGACAGAGTCCTGACTCACCGGCCATAACATCACAACTTTTTTCCCCTCGTCTTCAGTTTGCTGTTTTGGTCAAGGTTGCCTCCCGCTGTGCCGGCCGCTGGGCCAATCATTTGCCTTTAAACGCTTGCACCGCTGTGTGTCCAAGTGACGGAAATGAGGATGAGAGCCGTTGAAAACACATTGTGCACTTGGCTGTTTGTGTGCCGCAGCACTGATATCGCCATGCTGCTCCATTTATTATTTTGAGGAATTTTACTTGGCCCGTGAAGTTTTTTTTATTAATCACACGCTCTGTTCTTTATGGTACCTAATAAATCATGATTATATGATGATAGCTAGTCAGTCTTTTAGTTGTTGCTGACTCTGACTTGCTTTAACTTAAAGGGGCACTCCACTGATTATATATGTCAAAGTCAATTTGCTTGTCACAGGGAGCTGTAAATAGTTGTGTTATGTCTAATGTGTTCCTTTGTCAAATCTGAGAAAGTCCTTGGAGACTTCTTTTAAGCAGAAATCATGTGTTATAAACAAAGGGCTGAGTTTGAATAATGAAGGCTTTTGCCATGTATGAAAAGATGCTATTGAGATGCATTATGGGAAGTGTAGGATTTTTGAAGCTTGAGTCATACTGAAGACTAAAAGTCAGGATATCTCAATCTCTGCTGCATTTTTGACCATTGTTAGAGTTTGCAAATTTGATCATTACTGTTTGTCCCATGAGGAAATGTGTCATCCAATGCATGATAATAAACACATGCCACTTCCTCAAACGGCTTTATGGGCTAACAGTCCAGAGCTTCAGCAAATGCCTGAAGTTTTGTATGTCCTTATGTGCCTCCCTGGCCCAGTAGTTTTACTTGTACTTCACAACTGTGTCACAGTTTCTTTCACCCTCCAGTGGCTGGAAAATGCTCCGTGCAGCTTTAAGCTAGATCAGCCCCAGCCTGTTCATAATTGCCAGCAGTTGGAGAGCAGCATGTGCAACATATAACATAATTGGAATGTATTTTTCTGCCTTTACATGCATAAACAGCTGTTACCTCAACCCTGTTTGTGTTTGTTAAGTCTTTGTTAAGCCACCTATACATTCCCGACTCTCTGGGCAGCTCGGCATGATCACGACTGGTCGCAAAGATTGTGCATTCGAGATCCAGGTGATGCAGAATGGATGTGATGATGATAAACATGATTCATGTTTATTGATAACTTTGGTCCAAACAGTTCCGCTGATGGATCCTCTTTGTATTTCTCGTTTGTCTTCCTCCTCCAAAATGCCCGGGCCGCCGACTTGCCGTTGCGCCGCAGCTATAATTTTTTTTAAAAGCTGTCTCTTCTCAGTCTCCCAACTTTATGGAAATGCATTACTAAATCACAGCAGTGCCCCTTTACAGGAGACTACAAATTTTAAATTATTGGTCCAGATATACTGGGGAATAAACTATGCAGGAAACAAAACAGGTTTTAAAAAAAAGCTAGACACCAGTATATGTATCCTTGAGGCCTGACCAACATGTTTAATGCATCTCCATCCTCATGATGTTTTGAATATTTAAAAATGCACATTGTTTACATCCGTGTTTGCCATCCAAGAGGTTAAAAGGGTATCTTTATGGCCATATGCTGTGGGTCTTAAGCCTAGATTTTTCATTTGCCGGTCACGTCATTTGTTGAAAATGTTCGGTTTGGATTAAGAACACAAGTTTGTCAAAGTGCAAAAACGCAAAAGGGCCATGACATGTGTTATTAATTATGGATAAATCTAGTGTTTCCACGTTAATGCCTCATGCTGTAAATCCAGCATTAGTCAAACAGACACACGTGTGATTATGGAACTCCCGAAACTAGAAGCCATTTTTGGGACAGATTCAATTTTGTGGTTTAATGCCACGTTCTCGCACATCAGACATGGAGCTGATGTTGAAAGCAAATTTACTTAATTTTCATCCCGGATGGAAAAATAAATAGAAAAAAAATCTGCTCTTTTAATGAAATTTACATTTCATTAAAGCTACCTGATCTTTGATTTTCACACCTGATGTTTGCCTGGGAAAGTGGCTGCACGTCAATGTGCTATGAGGGAGAAGACAATGACAAATGTTTAATGTAAAGGGCACTTTGCTAATATTTTGACTGTAGTTACACACACACACTCAAGTCAGAAAGGACTGCAGAGCCTATTGATAGTCATGGAGTGAAAGTTTGTCTGTGGAGTGAAAGTGGACCAACTATTTTTAACCCGAGTCATTTTTGGGTTGCAGCATCAGTTAAACTAATAAATGTTTAATCTAAACATCAAGGCACACATGATGATTTACAGTAACAGGAAGTGGGGATTTTAAAAGGTACTGCACAGTTGGAGCCCTCCTCACTCATCATAATTAACATGACCTGCAGGAGAGACCAGGGCAATGCCCCGTATGCCAACCCCTATGTAACCCTGTTTACCACCAACACACACACCATCATCCACTCTCTCTCTGTGACATCAGTCATTGCACTTTCACGCCACAGGTTGCGCATCGAGCGGGACCCGAGCGGCGGCGAGCGTCAGCGACTGCGGCCCATTTAGCATTCAGCTCAGCCTCCGCTCTCAGGACAGCGGGCTCTGCAGGGACATCACAGTGTTAGAGGCTTTTAACATTCTGCAGACGACTCAGCACTGAGAGAGAGAGTGAGAGAGAGAGGGGAAGAAACACAACAGAGAACAATGGTAAACGCTGATAGAAGGGTGAGAGAGAGAGGGATGATTTCGAAGGGAAGAGTGAGGGGACGGCATTTTTGTTTGTGTTAAACACTGCAAAGCAAAGCGTCGTGTTCCCGCGTTGATCCTCGAGTCGCCTCCCCCCCCCCCCCCCCCGCCATGCAATTACAGCGCATAGTAGACTTGAGAGTTAGAAAATAGTAGTGGAGTGCATCGTGAATGCACGGGTGAGCATGAAGAATGTGTTTTTCATCTTTCTCCTGCCGCTGCCATGTCTTCATTTTGAAGCTGGTTAAGTGTCTGGAATGACAAATTGCGTCGCAGGGCGCAGATATATGAGACTGTATTCAAATACGTTTTCAAGCCAGTCTGATACTCCCATACAGATGCATGTGGAGGCGGCTGGTGCTGGTGCTGTTGCTGGTGCATATACCTTGTGGTTGGAAAACTTTTAATATAAAGATTTTAAATTATTACTGAGCTACATCTTATCAATCAATAGCTTTTAGGTCTAATAAGCACAGAGAGAGGAGAGCGGCGAGCTGCTGCTTCTCTATAAGCCCAAGTCCTTGAATGGCTTGTTTTACCTTTCAACTGATATATAATGGTGACTTATACAACTTCAAAGCAAATATATATATTGTTTGCAAGGGATGCAATGCTGCATTTCAATAGCTTTGGTAAAGAAGAAAAACAGAAACTCAGCTTTAACTGAAATGATTCCATGACATGTTTATTTCCATATACATGTTTTTCATCTGAAATGGCACAGATAAATCATGAGCACACAAGTTCATTTTTGACCTCAGGACCAGCTAGTAATTTCACCTCAAGGTCCATTTACGAGCTTTATTAGATCTTCAGCCGCATCAGTCTCGACCAGCAAGTGAAAATCAATTTCTTTAAATCACCTTTAAAGCTGGCGTGACCAATATTTTTATATTAACAATGGATCAAATGTGTAATGTGAAAGGAGTCACTAGTAGTGAGAAGTCTACAGAAAATAATGAGTCAGCTCTCCACAGCTCTGTGAAGCATTTTAGCATCTTTCAGCTCGTTGTCTTGGTTACAAGATTTCACTGTAATAAACTCACTGTAAGTTAAGTGGCAGACAGAAAAAGCAGAACATATTGGAGCATTCAGACGCTAAAGAGCCAAATATTTCCTCAGGAGTTAGTGGAGACAAAAACAAAGCAAAAACAGAGATTGAATACTTATATTCATTGGGTGGCTATATTGTTATGTGCCTATTGGATGTGAAAATAGATAACTGTTTCCTAATGCCAGAACGACTTTATAGGTGATGATATGTCAACACTGTGTTTCCAGCTTGTTGCAAACAGTCAGTCGATTAAAAGCAGGCGGTAACAACAAGCACGTTTTAAAGATGCAGGTCCCAGAGTTCTGTTTGAAACAGTCAGCTTTGTTCTTCTGCATCACTACGTCCACTTCCTGTGCAGCTCCTGTATGAGGCGACGTGACTGAAAGCTACAAGAGGTCGACGTAATTACTGAATGCAAATAACGGCTATTGTCAGCTGGGCCTTTGCAACGATGATAGTGAAGTCCTCTTCGCCTTAAAGGCTTTTTTTTTCAAGCACAAAACATGAAATGTAATTGAAATACAACAGAGTGATTCAATGTTTGTCCACTAGGATCACATGCTGCGAGTGTAGATAAGAAGCTTTGAAGCATGTGGGGAGATAACATTCACTGATAATATAATCAAACAGTTAATTTAACTAATGAAATGAGAATTTATTTTTTAATAATTTCATACACTGTTTTCAATGCGGTTCAAAGTGGGATTTGATTCGAACATGGAGATTGTTATTTTCCCTCAAACAAATCATTAAATGAAACCAAAGCCGAAATGCTGATGTCACCGTGTGGGTAGCGACAACAGAAGCTGAATAACACAATGATCTGTCGCCAAGGTTTTTCTCATAAGGTGAAGAAAAAGAGGAGCCCTTGATGTTCGCTGGTGTTTCTGCAACGCACCTTTCAGAGATCACCTGTCAGCCCCGTCACTCAAACAGTGTGGGCGGGACTGTGATGCCTTTAACCTTCAATTTTTATTCCTCTCTGTTTGTAGATGAAACTGGAGGCGCTCTTTGTTCAGCCGAGGGTTCATCGTTTGGTTTTTTCCTGCTCAAACTCGCTTTCCACCTCAGACTTCGACATGAAACGCGTTGCTTCAAGGTGATTTTTCTGACCCCGTTTAGAACCACAAACACTTATTAAAAGCGCATATGCGGGATGTGTTAAGCAAACTTTCCCATCCACCACACATCCATTTGATAAATCCGCTTCCAGCCATCAGTTTCTATCAGCAGCGGCCACCTTTATGTCCTACATCCTGTTGGTATATTTTCATGAGTTTTGGCCCAGGGAGCAGCACCGGGCACCGAGCGCACTATATCAGCGTTTTGAATCATATTAAAGCGGCCTAATGTGGACTTATCTGCTTGCTAGAGGCTACAGGAGCTCAGGCAAAGCTCCTGTATACTGGCCTTTAACCAGTCCCTGACCGGCTGATTAGCATTTCCCCAGGGCCGCAGAGTTCAGCACCTGGGCTGGTGCCACATAAAGAGGCGGCTGTATATTTATCAAAGGTCAGAATGCAGCAGCGTGAGAAACATATATATTCTCGTTACAACAACCAGCATCTTAGAAGAGCGAGAATTTCTGTGTCTTGTTTTCTAAAATGCGGCACTTAATTTGCTTGTTTGATGAATTTTGTGGGTTTTTTTTTTTTTGCAGATTTTTGATTGTGTCTGCACGGTTGAGCGCACTTATTCTAAGTCGCTCTGGATTAAAGCGGCGGCTAAATGAACGCAATTGTTTGTAAAATTCAGCACGAATACTAACAAACAGAGCTTTTAAACTTTTATTTCTAATGATCGAGAATTTGATTATTTAAGCACGAGAGCATAAACTGTGTGTTTGCCTGAGGCCTTGTGTAGGATATATATATGATAACTTCATCCCTTCTCTTCTCTGTCTCATTCTTTTACTCGATGCTAAACAATTCTTTGTTTTCCAACTGCAAACATCTCTCCCTCCTCTCCTGCCTTCCTGTTTATCTCCCAGCCGTCTCCTCTGTACGACGATGCTCTGATTCCCTCCTCTCCTTTCACCTCTTCTCCCCGTGTCTCCCCTCCTCTCCAAACAAAGTCAGCGTGGGTGTGATTGGGCCTAAATTTGCATTAACAAATCGTGCGGGCTGCTGCAGCTCGACAAGCGGCGGCGGTGCTTTTCGGATGATTCAGCTTCAGGTGGGTGTGTGTCTGTCTCTGTCACATCGACGCCAGCAATGTGTGTGTGTGTGTTGACTTCCCTCTGCGGGCGTCCTACTTCCCAGCCACCAGTCACACCCACGCACACACATTCTTACACATACCCAAATGCACTTGACGTATTAATGCTTTTCGAAATATTAGTGCGCTTGCCGCCGTGCCTGCCAAGGATTACTCCATCTGCAACAGCCCTAATGAGAATTCATGTTACATTTTAAACAGCCAAGGAGACGTCGGCTGCCTCGCTATCATCCTCTCACTCCTTTCAGCCCCCGTATTGCCGTTTGACTCTGAGGTGCCGTATTCTAATTCATTTCAGCGAGAAGAAAGTGCATTCTGAAATACCTATGAAGCAAGAGAATGCACTTAATCCAGCAAATGTGCGCACTGTGTTAGTTTTGCAGTTTAATGGAGCAACTGTATTATTCAGATAGGCCGGTCTCAAGGTATGAAATGAGAAAATGAGCGTGAAGCACGGGCCAAGTTTCAACTCGCATGACGACTTAAAAGTACACTCTGCTTTCCAGAAGAGATCCAAGAGAGGCTCTGTTTATGAATATTAGTGTGGGAGTGGTGTGAGTGTGTGCGCCGCATGTGTATGTGTCTGTTGTAATGAACAATAAATACTCTTGAAATCCCCGAGAAGTGCTGGGTATTAATAAGCCAGCGAGACGGGCTTCAATATGTGTTTGCGTGCGTGTCAACATAGGTGTGTATCAGCCCGGCACCGGAGGAAATAAAAGACACGGAGGCAAATCTTCAGTCCGCTCGCTCTTGTTTGTTTGATTCCTTTTTTTTTTTATCAAGGCGTGAACAATTAGCAGGACATCATCACGGCATGATGAAAGGGAGGAGAGGAAATGAAAGCGAGAGCTGATGTGAAACATGTGATTCCTTCCGTCAAAATTAAAGCTTGCGACTGAATTTCTTACATTAATAACAGTCTCAAATTGTAACGCATACTTCTCCTTCTTCACTCAGCATGCGTTGGTTGTGTAAACCTTTATATTGTGGCTCTATGCTACTCAGGTACTGAGGTAAAATGGGCGACATTTTCAGCCAAATGGCTCTGCAAGAGGCCTTAAATGACACCTAATTTACCTGGCGTAGTATTTTGTATTTCCTTCCCCGCTGACACCAGAAGCACTACCTGCCATATTACATCTCTCCATCTCAGTCTTGTCTGTCTGTGTAAATGAGATTGGCAAGGCTGCAATATAAAATTGATGCTGCCTTGAACAATAAGAGAACAATCTCCCCTGGTTACGTTGAAAGTGAACATGATGAGAAATAATGGCTGTACGTGTCTCCCAATCTTCCCAGCTTCAAACTTTTCCACTCGGGCCTATTTTCATCTGTGAACACTCCCAGTCTCACTTGATGCTTTCAAGAGTTTTCTGCCTCTCCTTGCACACCTGTCCCTCATTCTCTCACTGATCCACACCTGGTCCATGTCGTCTTATTGAGCCCAACATATAAAAGCCAGGCACTTTCTCAGTTCGGTTTGCCAAACATGTGCAGGCACAGACTTTCTTCCCTTAGTCCAAAAAATAATATTCCAACTGAGCTGTTTACACGGCTAATGAAAATGAATAGCCCTGTTTGCATGCAGCCATACCTTCTCAGAATAACACAATAACATTTGTTCAACCACCTTCTTGAAAGGGTCTCCATTGCAGTATTTGTGCAGGATCTATTGCAGGATTTTGATGTTGAAAATTAGGTGTTTTTTCTCCATTTGGCTGGAAATGCAGGCTTATCTTATATGCATGCATCTCTACTGTTGGCTTGTTCACAGTGGTGACTGTAAACAGGCAAGAGGCTGCAAACTGCAACAAAAACCTTCATTTGAGACATATATTCCAATGTGCTGTGTGCATGTTCAAGATAAACTGGAATAAGGCTGTTTGCATGGTCTGCATCACATTTGGAATATTCTCATAGTCATAATAACAGTGGGAAATTAGTGTGCATGGAGATGTCAGTGTTGCCTTGCTGCCATTGTTTACTTCCTGTTACCCTGCATGGAATTTATATCTTGTGTTTAGACCCTTCTACCTGCCCAGCTTTTCTTTTTGGATATGTTTATTCCAGTGTTTGCATTTGGCTTTGGTTCCCTGTTCCATGGAAACATTCATCCTTGGTGCCATTATCTAGGAACTTAAGATTCTTCTTGTACCTCGAGTCACATTTCAAACAGAACAGACAACTTTATGTCGGCATATAACACAGTGAAGATTGCGCTGCCCTCTAGCAAAGTATTGATCCCTGTTATCCCTCAATATCAAAATGAATCCTACAAGAGTTAATGTAATCATTAAAAAAAGCCTCCAGAGTCTCACATTTCACAACACAGTTTATTTAAAAGGAGATCAAATGTGTCTCTTGGGCGTTAGTCTGGCCTCACTTCCCCAGAAATACCTAATTCATGGCACCTTTCACTATGACTCTCCCAACTGTTCTCAGATGCACCCTGTTTCCTTTTGATCATCATTAAAGCGCCTCTGGAATTTGACTGCAGTTCACTTGAGACAAATGCAATTTATTGGACGTGAATTAGAAAGGAGCACACTTGTCGGAACACAGTATTCGGTGCACATGAGAGCAGGCACAAAGGCTCCAAACCTCCCAGATAGAGTCATGGTGTCGTTCCACTGTTGCTCGAAAGATCCAGAAGCTGCTGCTGTGCAATCCTTCATGAGCTTCTTCACATCAGTGAGTCAATGCAGTTTCATCATCATACCTTTATTTCATCATTTTTTTTAAATTTCTCATGGGGGTCCGACCACCTGGCGCCCCTCAGCTGAGCCAGTGAGTTCAGCCAAATGTGGAGGAGTCCTTGAAGACAACCTGCCCCAGAGCGGCCACAGCTTGAGACCCGGGATGAAGATCGACATTTAGGACGACACTTAGCTTGAGAGTAGAGGAGAGAGGAGTGAACTCTCTGAACGCCCTTGAGCAGCACATCCACAGCCTGGACTCGAACACCACAGACAACAATTTGACTCTCACAATTTCAAGTCTGGCTTTGAGTTTTGTTCCCAAACTGATTATACAGGGGGGGAAATGATATTCAATTATCTCACAAGCATTTTGTTTTACACATCAAAGAAATAAATGTCTGTCCTTGAAAACCTCCCACAACAATCTCAGTATGAAGCGCCTCCTGTGTGGCCCTAGCTCCAAGGTTGACAATCTGTTGTGGCTTTTTTTTTTTTTTTTTCAGCTCTAGACCAACTTTGCTCTGCAGAAATAAATTAATGGCAAAATCCCAGAGGGAGCCTCCTAAAATAAAAAAAAGGAAAATCAGGAGGGGGGAAAAAAGAAAAAGAGACAAGGTTTTCAGCTTCTCAAAGCAGGGGCTTTTGACAGCTGAGGCTGGCCTCCTCTTTTCATTCACCTCTGCTATTCATTCCCCTTATTGGGCTTCTTTCTGATCTGTCTCTTTTCGCCACCTCTTTTCTTCTCTGCGCAGCATAAATGACCCTGGAGGGTTGGCAGGCTGTGAGCAGAAGCTAGTCAATCAAGATTTGAGAAGAGAGGGAGAAGATCCAAGACATCATGCTGGATTTCAGACCACGGGCGGGCACAGTGCGCACGTCTGTGTGTGTGTGTGTGTGCGTGCGCGCTCCGGCGGGGGGTTGTCAGCACAGGTTGGCCTGACACAGGAGTCGGTTTCAGAGGTTGCCTCGGAAATGAGGCAGAAACGATTCCGCTAACTCCGTTCTTAAGACAGACAGGGAAAGTGACTTTGGGGAGTTAACAACCACTCTCACAAAGGACGGCCTGAGCCAAAGTTAAAAAAAAAAAACAAAAAAAAAAGACGCTTTATTTATATATTATTTTTTTTGTTTTTTTCTGTTCTCTGAGAGTTTTTGGAGGGATGACCTCGACTTGGATGGAGAATTTGTAATTACCTCTGGAGCGTGACGTTTATCTCATTTGGACACCTTGACTGCATTATACATCCTGGAGACAAAGCAAATTAAAAATGCATGGTGGTCTGGCACCTTGTTGCACGGTGCACACGGTTAACAGGAAGTGGAGAACGAGTGTGAGTGTGTTTGTGGTTGACAGTTTTTCGCCTGATGAATGGAGTTCACAACCCGCTTAGTCAGTGTTTTCGGATTCTTCACGTCAGTCACATGAGTGATCTGAATGAAAGGTCAGATTTACCTGAGGTCCGAAGAACGTCATTAAAAACGACAGGGAATTCTTCTTCAAGTTAATGAACTCGGGGAGAAATCCAGGTTTACTCCACAGAAGCGAAAGAGGCTGAATCAAAATATGATTAAAAGCTAATTAAACACACCATTAAATCGGCAATGAATGCGGTTGCCTGTAGTGCACAATGAGGTTCATGCATCACACCCGGCTGTCCGGCCGAGCGCGGGCCGCTTCATTTGTCACCAATGTGTGGCTTCAGCATCCACAGGAATAGTTTCTCTGCTGATCCGCCTCTGCACAAGTCTGATATCTGCTTTTCCAATGCATCACAAAGACAAACCTGCGAATCAGTTCAACCGCATCTGCAGCATCTCTGCTTTTGCTGTATGTTCATATTGCATTTCCCAAACATCTTCGATAAGCCGCTTTTTGAAGTGACCCCAACCAGAAAGAATCAAATTTATCAGTTTACATGAGGCGCAAAAACATAACTAAACTTTTCCTATGTGCAAAAGATCCCTTCTGTGATCAGAGAAATGCCGGCGTGAACTTTCCACCCGCTGCCATCCACACCCCGCGCAGATCTGTGCAGGGTGTTTTGGTAACTATCTTTATAATGTATAGCGCACAGCTTGATGTCCTTTTTAAAAATTAATGAGATGCAGTGCGAGCTATTGTACGACTCTCCCTCCCTCGCTACAAAAGACGCTTCCTTTTGATGATGTAATTTACCAAAGTTGAATCTTTGATCTCGCCATACATTTTATATTTATGACTTGTGTAGCCTGAACGAGAGCTCAGAAATAAACAGCGCACATGTGGCATTTCTAATTTGCTTCCAAGATTTCATTGTTTTTAGTGTTATAGCTGAAACATGTTTGGTTCTGGTTCCAAAAATTCTGTCTGTTCACTTGAGTAACCGGGACTTTTTTTTTTTCCTGGTAAGCATGATGACTATTGATGGCTTGCAAAAACCATTTATATATATGTTTAATATATGCAATAGACCAGAGTTTTGTCGATGTTGTCACACTTCTCAATTCCAAGCAGACCAACCCTCGTCAATTTCAAATGTTTCAATACACACTGTAAATTATGTTGGAACAGTTCACCTATATTAACATCATATGCCTTCAGGAATATATGTGATATATGCAATCTTTAAATAGTGTTCCCCCTGAAGCGCCTACACATCTGTAATTAGAGAAGAGAAATATTCAGCACCTGTAAATGTTCTTTAGTCAGGCGTTCGTCGAACCTGTGTGGGTGGCGGACTCCACCGGTTTCTGCTGACCATCTTCTAATCTTCACATCCCCGCAAAGTTTCCATCCATGCACAGACGGAGCCATCTGTCACAGCTCGACACTCGAACCTGTTGAAAGGCGAGGCTCGTCTTTCATGCCGCTCGACAATTCGGCGAAGTGAGGCGGGCGAATGGCGCGGCAGACGGTAGACGGAGGATTGTTGCTGGGTTTGCCTCAAAAGTTTGGAGGGATGGATTCTTTATTTAAATTCTGTTTACAAAATTGCTTATTTTCATACACAATATTCAAATTTAATTCCCTCACTTTTCTTGCAAAGCAATTTCATTGTTCCCTCTGGAAGTTATGAGCAGAAGTTTAGAATAATTACATGAATATGCTTTTTGTCTTGTCAAATCCAACATTATAGCCATTGTGTTGAAACACATTTTATGGACTCACAGATTCTTTCAGCTTTTATGACATTTGATATAACTGTCATGTCATTCACTTCATAAAAATACAGCTGCAGGCTTCTGCACTTAATGGGGTCAGAAGGATGACAGTCAGTGAAAGGAAATGGACTTCGTAAGAGGAAATCAGAAAGTGATAAGGACTAAATTGTTTGAGAATATGAATTACTAAACTCCGAATTTAATTAGTGAAAGTAAATGTTGCTCAGTTTAATAATAATATTGATCCCTCAAATTGATCATTTGAAGGTTTGTGCAAACCTCAGTTTTCCAAAATCTGTCACACTGAATTTATCAAATATGAAATCAGCAAATATAGACTCGTGCTTCAGAAGAGCTAAATGCAAACATCAACATGGGAGCATTCACGCAATGACAACGTTAACGTGCCGAAACTCAGCAGGTGTGATGTTTGCGGCGGCGTGTTGGAGTGCTTCTGCTGAAATTGCTTTTCAGCGCCTTGCTCGCGATGATATGTTTGCATCAAACTCAGAGCTGGCCATCCATGACTGCAAACACATTACTACATGTCAGCCGCTGCCGATCTTTGTCTGCTGTGATGGAGGGCCCCCCCTCCCTTCTCCGACAACACGACACGAAGCGAGATAGGATACAACTCCATTCATCCACCATTTCGCTTGCCTGTCCGAAGGAGGGCGCCGGCGGTGCTGCCACGGCAACGCACGCTGATCAGTTAATAGTGCCAAAATCAATAAATCCAACTGGATCATTTTACACAATTTGAAGTTAAAGTGTTAGTGAAGTGAAGTTAGAAAATAGTTTTTATCTCTCCAGCAGAATAAAGTCTGGAAACCTCCTACGATTGTTTGTTAATGCAAAGCAAACTCGTGGCTTTAATAGATGCTGCAGCCTGCGTATAATATGTTTAGATAGAAACCCGCTGCATATTAACTAGATGCAATTAAAACAATGTTCTAAAGTCGTGCATTTGATCTATGGACTTTTTCCTTTGTGTGAAGGGGTTACAGCGATCCCTCCACTCATTAGAGCGCTGCTTTGGTATATACATGTGCTCCGTCCAGCTCCTCTGCCCCGCCATTTTGGTCGTCCCTCCACAGGGAGAGAAAGTGTATCATGATTTCAAAAGTAGCTTGTAATTACTCCTTCACTGTTAAGCATTTGGAGGCATGTTGTTGAAACGCCCGTCTATTCTTTTGTTCTATATTGGAAAAGATACATAATGTATAAGGCCAACTAAAGCTAATTAACTGTTATCACGGTCTTTTACAGAATGTATGAATAAAATCAATAATAATGTTAAATCTTTACATATTCTACTCATACGCATTATGAATGTTATTAGCAGTTGTACTGAATAACAAGTTCTCTCCGGGTTCGCTCTGATTGTGTTGTAAGACGTCGTAAAAGATTGTGAAAGGAGATGGAGGGAGGAAGAGGAGGAGGTGGAGGTAGAGGTGGAGGAAGGGTGGAAAATATTGCGAAAACTACAAAGAGCTGGTTAGCTCCGCAAACAAATAACGTCGGTGTCAGCGTAATGCAAGAAACACTTCCTGAACCCATCCCCGAAAGATAATGACCTGGACACACCTCTCTGTCAAGCAAAATAAAAGTACTGCTTCATCAGCCTGTTCTTTTTATTATCTGTTTTTGGCATCAAGGCGTGTTTACAAGACAGCTCCTTATTGTATTTCCTGATCTTATCCTTTGCCCCCTTTCATTTCCGTCTGGCGCCTTTCATTTAGACGCCACGACGCAGCACCTCTCTTTGCCAAGCCTCGTCAAAGCCCGCCGCTAAATATGCAGTGGCCTCGAAGGTGCTCTTTACCTCCCTCTCTCTCTCATTCTCACTCACTTGTTTCTCCCCATCTTCCCGTTCCCACCGTCTTTTTCACTCAAAAGCTCAAGAGCAACCGGCGCTCTCAGAGGAAATACAGGGCCCTGCCAAAGAATTCATTGAATTTGTTGTACAATTGATCCCTCGGAGGCAAGCTGGGGGTTGAAAGAGGGATGAGGGAGGGTGGTGGTGGGGGGCTGGAGGTGTGGACGGGTCAGGAGAACGGGGAGGGAGGGTTAATGTGAAGGGCTGGCAACTGCATCAGGGGAATCTGATTGAAAATAACACGGCGAAGTCTCAATTGGAACGGATCCTGTTCAGATTTACTCCCCCCCCTCCTCCCGTCGTCTCGCCTTATCCCCCCATCTCCCCCACATGGGAGACTGCAACAATAGAGACAGCTCTATTATTTTTTATTTATTTACCACAGTAAATTAATCCATAATGATTGAAAAGACAAACAATTGGATGTGAAGCACAGGTGATCAATCATGGATGATGAACCTGGTAAAACCCCCTCAGGAGCGGTCTCAAGGCCAGACCCGTCGCATGCGCTCGGAGAAGACAGGTGCAAAGCTCTGGTTCATGTAAGGACACAGCAGAATTATTGTACACTCAGACGTGCTTGTCATCCATGTCTCTGCGTTGAATTCTTCTGCAGGTGTGTAGGATAACCTGTTGAGGCCTTTACAGTGTTTCTATGGAGCCCTGTGTGCCTCCATCACCGTGATGGATGTGCTCCGCGATCCCTTTGACACTTAACCACAGGCTTTCAAGCCTGTCAGCACGAAATTAAGCTATGAGAGCATTTATAACAGAATTCTCTTTTTTTTTAAATGTCTGACTAATTTCTTGAGAAATGTTACCTGTGGTTTCACAATTATCTGAAGGGCTCCCTTGATTTTTGCCGGCTGAGGTTGGCCGATGTCGTCCTCTGCGCTCGTTCAGACCACGACAGGTCCGAGATCCCTGCAGGGTCCCAGAAAATGAAATGCAAGCTGGATTACACAGCGTTGACAACATCAGTAATTTTAACTGCTATTTTTAGCCACACTAGCGGTGTAGCTCTGGGATGGTCGTGTCAAGTGGCCGGTCAATGATCAACGTTGAAATATCATCAGTTATTAAATACAGTCATTCATGGTCTACAGAGGATAAGGCAGGCTGACTTTTTCCTCTGGCATTAGGTTGACCTTTTTTCATCACAAGGTCTGTCCAAGTATTGAATGATTGCCATGAAATTGAATCATTCATTGTCCCCAGAGGATGACACCCTGACTTTTCAGCTTGTAACCACCAGCAGGCCTGTTTTCATTTATCCCATGAAATATATACAATTTTGTCCAAATGTTGTCCGATCTCAGATGATGACGTTGATGATTCTGTGAGATTGACATTTGTAGTTTTAACTGAAAGGTCTCGACATTACAGGATTTCAGGAAACTTGGTGAAGGCATTGACAAGTGCCTTAACTTTTCACCTTGTGCCATCAGGTTAAAATCTTTAATTTATCCAATACTGCAAAACTAACCCATCAGCCTCAGCTGTATTTTGTATTGAGCAATAACTGGCAACACACTCTAAACTAAGATGATGAACATGGTAAATATATTTACTAAAGTGGTGTGTGTGTGTGTGTGTGTGTGTGTGTGTGTGTGTGTGTGTGTGTGTGTGTGTGTGTGGACTTAGTCATGTGTGGAAATAAAAACAAAAAGTCATTGATAGATAGAGCTGATCACCTTTTTGGAGAAGTCTCACTTTCCAGAGCAAACACACTCTTTGCTATTCTTACTTGATTCCTACCATGATACCGTTCAGACGAGCATCAGCAATAAGAATTTTGCACTTTATTGGAAGGGACGTGCCTCAAACCTTCATGTGTCACATAACATCCCTGTTCGTGTGTCTGTTGCTTAAATACTATACAATTTTGTGATCAAAAGGACAGTAGAAGTTTAATGTACATCCCACCCATCATCCACCCACTCACCCACCCACACACAGATTCAGCGTTATTACGGTGTTCGACACATCTAACCACAGTAATTGAAATCATAATATTCGGGTGCCTCTGACAGGATTTTTGATTGAGTTTCAGTAGAATAGCCGGCTAATGGCTTTCACATAGATTTGATCATTAGAGAGAATGAAAGCTAGCTTTTGTAGGGCGCCGGTGATTATCCACCTGCTCCATTTTGATCCGAAGGAAAATTGGACCTTCCAATTTGTATCTGCATGGCTTGTGTTCGTTCTAAAGCCTGCGGTGTCATCAAAGGGTGTGGAGTGGTGCTTGTTCTCTTGTGATGAGGCACAAGAAAGCCAGTCATATTACTTGACAAAGCGTAACGATGGAAGGCCGATGGGCAATTTACACAAACACTGGTTTTTCGATGTGTCGCTCATCTTGGGCATCAAATTAGTTGCTATTATGTGTATTTTTTTAACGTTGCTCTCATGTGATTATAATGAACATTATTCATATGTCACAAAGCCTTGAAACTATGCTATTTTTTTTTCAAGCTTGTTTTTTTTTTTTTTTTACCTCCTCTCTTTTTCCCTGTTCCAATATTCTTTTGGGGGGAAAAAAAAGCTTAATTCACTTTTTCAACATTCTTCTAAGTCAAGTTTTAGAGGATAAAAAAAGCAAAAAAAAAAAAGCAAATATATCAGGGGAGATACAAAAAGCAAGATAGATGATCTATCCCAACAAGAAGTGGATTCCAAAACTTCAGTTCTGAGGCTTCCAAAACTCACAGCAGTGTGTGTTTGGAGAATAACCAAGACCAGCGGCTAGTTGCCTCTCTTCAAAGGCATCGAAGCAGGAGGGGGAGATGGTGAATAAACCCAACGTTAGGCCATGTTTTTGGCATCAAAGTTGTTGTTTTTTTCCCCCTGTCTTTTATTTCCCTAAATTGTTATATTCTCTGCTTATCATGCTTCATGGGTATTCTAAAGGAAGCTAAGTCTGGCAGGTTTTACAAGCTGCGAGGTATACATGAGGGGCTGAAATCCCCCTTTTTTTTTTGAGTGGAATATGGGGCTCGCGAGCTGCGTCTTCCCATCCGCTCGGGTTGATTGGTGTAGAGGAGCTGATTCCCCCTGTTTCACTCTCAGTCTGACTAGTTCTCATAGTGCTTTGAAGTGTCTCACCCAGAGCTCTGGCAATCTGCAGGAGACAGATCTCCAGACACGGCGAAAGAGGAGGAGCAGGAGACCGGAGGCGCACGTTCTGCACACGCTCACACGTGTGCACAAACATGCCATGCATTTATGTGTGGACTTATTCACATGTGAGCACTTTTGCTTTTAACCTGAATCCAAAATAAAACGCTCAAAACTGCCACCTGAATTCGCTCTCAATTAGAAATGTCGGAGGAAGCCATAATCCTTTATAATAGTTATAATAATTCACGGTTGCATATTTCATTTTAACTTATTTCGAATTTTTAAAAGTTTCCTGAATTGCCTGAAATGACTTTTAATTGACTCCAATATCCCGCCGTACTTCGAGAATCTACACCGATTCTCTGGCTTGAGTTTCACTTCCAGTCGGCCCCCGCTGCAATTTAGCCTCGTTCCCCCCAGTAATAATATTACCATCATTACACAGATGACTATTCCTTCCGCTTCTCACCCGCAAATGCTCCTAAAATCCCCAAATCTCTACCTTGAAATGCACTTCCACAGCGCTGTGAGCCATGCGCCCCGAGCTACAATCCATCCAGGCAATAATTCCATTACTATACAGAGCATGGCATATAAGGGCATCGCTTCTGCCTCAAAACACACTGACTCACCGGATTGAAATGCGCCTTCAGTTTGCATTACTTCCACGGCGTTCATCCCCGCGGTCGCATCTCCGAGGATGGGCAGACTTACACACCTGGAGGAAAAGTTGATGCTGTGAGTTTAGGGCGAAAATAATGTACGATAAGAGAGGAGCTGAGCTTCAACATGGGAGTTCATGTTGGATGTGTTTTCTTCCTGTTTGTGAATTGGGACGCTTATAATGCAATTTTGCATGATAGATGTTTTGTTTCTTGACACATTTTGTTTGCCTGCTAATAGAGGCAGCTGCTTGCTACTGTCAGTTTCAACAGACACATTTTTAGAAGATGGGATCACTCAGTGTCAACGAGCGTTTCCATTGTCAGTGTTGTTTGCAAAGGTGGCTTCATCTTGACCATGTGCTACATATATAGATACTATATGTATGACTATATATAACCTATGCTTGATCTGGAGATCCAAAGTATGATAATCACAAAAGACATCCGCCCAGACCTCCCACCTTCACCACAGGTGGGATTTTACCATATAGTCTTGTATCTACCGGATTTCGACACTTGCAGAAACAATCAGCAAACAAAGCAACTGATTGTGGCAGTTTGAGGCATTAAAAACACCGCCGCATTATTTTCATTAGCATAATCAGCCAAGAACATATAGAGTGATTGCTTGTTATTATTTATTGCGAGCTCTTGGTCTCAAAGCATTTCAATGAGGAAAAAAAAATCACTTTTGAAGAAAGAAAAAACAGTGCCTTCGTTGCTGTGCAGACAGCCAGAAGGTAAACATGGAAGTGTGTGAGCACCATTAAAAGAACCATTATAGGAGGAAGGGAAGCTGTTAAGCTATTTAAAGATGTGTAAGTGCAAGCGTAGGTGTTCTTCTGTTGAACATTTTTATCACGGGTTTGTTTAAACTGTTGGAGATTTAACTCGCCTGCTGTGGGTGTGTTGGGCAGTGCATCGCAGCTATATATGCTTTAAAAGTTTGAGCAGCATCAGGGATCACGTTGGTGGAAAAATAGTAAAACAAGGTTGAAAACCAGCAGGATTCCGCTTCGTCACGCTCGGTGACACGGCAAATCTAATTATAGTCGCGAGCAATTATTCAAACCCACCAGTCAACTGTTGGGACTGTCAGCGCGGATTTGCTCGCAGCTTTGTCGGAAAGCGAACTGGAGGACTTGTAACCTCGAGTCTACCGCCGTCTACCTCGCTTTGAGCTGCAATTCCTCCCCAAAAATTATACTATCGCTGCGAATAAGCTTCCTCCGAATCACCTGATTGAAACCACGTATGGCGCACGTATGGCTTTAATCCAAGATGGCAGTATTTCAAAAGCTTATGGAGCAGATTGACTGCCAATACAAACACATAAACTCACATGTGCCCCCATACATACATACATGGAGTCCAACTGTTGGAGGATACCCGGGGAGCATTACCATTCAAGGTGTTGCCAGAGTATTTATGCCCTTTCTCCGGTGTGCAGTTGACCCATAAAATTACTAAGCCAAATGGATGTTTGACTCAAACAACACCCTTAGGATGTTTATGCTGCACTGCAAAATGCAGTCAGCTTCAAATTGCCCTGGAGTAATTGCGGGGCTTTCCAAAAAGCCACGACTCTCTCTCCCTCTCACTCCCAAGCTCCGCCGTTAACGCGTCTGATCGGGAGCTGTGATATAAAGGTGCTTTGAATGCGGGATGATTTCGGTGTAAGGATGGCTGGAAAGGGATCTGCATGGTTACATAAATCCACACCTAGGGCGATGTCTTATGTTGGAGCTGGAAAAAGGGGTGGGTGGAGGAAGCGAAAAGCTTTGCAAGCTGTTGCACACGGGGACAGGGAAATGATCCCAGGCATCTTGTTTGCATTGTCTTGCGTTGCCATTGTTTGTGAATGTCAGGCAGCAGCTTCCAGCTCTCACTGTGCTGGAGAGGGTTGAAGCTTAGTACTATGACAGATACACGCATGTACGGGTGTGCACGTAGACACACACACAAACACACATACACACAGTTTCAACTCATCTCTGTTGCAGATGGTTGGAGAGTAGCTCACAGCTTTTCCCCAAAGCCGCAGTCTGGAAGAGCTCCATTACAGTGTGTGTACCCCCCTCTGCTGGCTGACGCTGTGAACTGCAGCCACACAGCTCAACTGAATGACCCATATTGTGTCGTCCTCAGTCCTTTAATTATGCATTTTTGCCTCTTTTGTCTCACATTGCAGGTGTAAATCATCAACTGTTCTTTATGAACTTTAATATTAACACTAATGGTCCTTGTTTCATAGTGCAAGAAAAGACACATTGATACTTGTTCACATAAACATTTCTTATCATCTGCAACTTGTGTTGTCAGAACTGTTTGTGCAGCTTGGCCCAAATCATAAATAAGTCAATTTTGGTCCATCATTTCATTCATTGGTCTTGGGTGGCACAGTGGTGCTGTGATTAGCTGTGTTGTCTCCCACTGGCTGCCAGGGATCTTCTGTGTGGAGTTCGCATGTTCTCCCCATGTCTACTTAGTTTGTCCAAAGACAAATCTAATTTGGCCGTAGGTGCGAATGTGAGCATGACTGGTTGTTCAGTGTCAGCCCTGTGATGGACCGGCGATCTATGCCTCACAAATCTGTATTATAGACGTTATCTTATAAGTTCTTTGACAGTTCAAGTCAACCAATAATTGTAGTCTGGTACTTTCGTTGATTTGTGAATGAATTGTGGGCAAACAAAATTATTATTCTGCCTATTTGATTACGCATAACCCATATAAGATATAAACTATGCTAAATTTCTTTACTTGGTGGTATTATAATATTTCATCTTTAACCAACAAAGTGTTTTGTCACTTTAGTCAGATGTGCAAGCTGAGTTTGTGGCGCATGTACTACTCTATTATTTCTCTTGCTCTTGGGTTCTTAGGTTTAAATCAGTCAGAAGAAAAGGCAACATTTATATATTCAATTAAAAACAAATGATTATTAGTAATATTGTGAGACCCCAAATGACTAGGAAGTAAAGCAACAAAACCTGATTACAGATGTTTCACTAATGTTAAACATGTATGAGTTAGCAGGAAATAAATTCAGACATAAATTATTTAAAGTTTGAAGTTCCTACAAGACCATAAAGATATGAGCCTTGCTTGTGAATTAGTCATTCAGAACAGGCCATCCTGGATCAGCTGCCCTGCTGTGCACTTGAAAATCACAGATTCTCTTTGGGTCAATCAAGACGTTCCAGGGGTCCTTTAGCCAAATATGGACTTTGAGGAATCAATAAGGAACTCAGGGATTTTCTGATTTTCTTCTCATAAAAAGCAAAATGCAAAAACATTTTTCAGCCACATTCATATATGCTTAGTTCTACCAAAGCCTCTGCTGTAGATATAGCCCAGCAGCAAAACACTCCACCACACTCTGGTTCTGTCCTAGTGAAAAATACAAGGACCACTGAGTTTTGAGCTTATCCCTGTCACCCCTCATCTACTTCAGGCCCACCACGGTTCAATACATGGGCCTACTGTGTGTAGAGAGGTATGTAATTGAATGTTACCTATACCTTTCACTGCTCACAGGATCCCAGCGAGACTGAAAGTCTATCAAATCCGCTACTCACAAACAGCCTCCTCTGGTGTAAAGTCACCCGTCAGGATGAGCACTGTCTTCTTTATTCATCAGCTGCCATTTCCTGGTTTTATCTTTAATAACAGGCAGCATAAAATATGAGCAGATAATACAGCTTGTGTTCGAAATGATAGCGATTTAGTTATTTCTTCACTTTTGTCAAAAACAAGTCGACTCATCTTCTGTAAGTCTCTCATAACTTGAGGTTCTTCAAGGGTCACATGACCTTCATAATTTGACTGCAAATGAGAGCAGTAAAGCCACTATACAGTTAAACCTCTGATGCACAACACGGGTCATAAGTGTCCCATTATGTCTTCTAACTTTTATAGGAACCTTTGATTTGTTTACATATTTGCAATAAGGAACGTATTTTACTGCGGACCATTCCCCTCAAGGTCGCTATTTCATCTTTCAACAACGACTGCCTGTCGCGCCGCCGCCCCACATAAAGAGCAGATGGCGTTGCTTGGCACCGGAAAACTTTAAAGGGGATGTTGATGAAGCAGGTCGATGGGCAGGAGTGAGTGCGAAAGAGGTGACATTTATTAAGGAAATGTTACAGAGGCAAATATTCGACATAAAAAGAAGAGCTATTGATTTACATGGTTATGCTTAAATTTAATGATATAGGAAATATGCCAAATACCCTTACACCAGTGAAGTTGGGTTGTACTTCTTAGAGGGAATATAGACACACTCCCCTCCTACCTCGTCAGATGTGTAAACTGCCTTTTACAGCAAGACAGAGAAGTTATTCTAATGACTCATAATGTTAAAAACAAAATAATTCACTTTCTCTTAAAATCCTGACATAGTTTTCGTAAAAAGACACTGTGAAGAAACATTCAGCCATGTATCAAATAAGGTCATTTTTGAGCCGTGTTCTGCATTGAAAGATTCAGAGGGCCAATACAAATGATTGATAGGCGTGAAATAATTCTCAAGTTTCAGACATGTGACCTTTACCTCATCGCTTGAAGTTCACAAAGATAGTTTCCCGGTGATGTATCTCTGTTGAAAGGTATTTTAGGACAGTTTTCTTTCTGTCATGTCGCCCTGATAAAGGGATTTCTGCCAAACCGTCTTGGCTTTTTTTTACGCCACAATAAAAACATTTGTTGCCGTACATCTATCACCCGTCTTTTGTCGCTGAATTTCCTCCTTCAGATATTTTTTTAATGGTTACAACAGGCCGGTAAAGTCCTGGATTTTTCTTCAAAGCACAGTCGAGCAAATGAGGGATGGTGTTAAATACAATGTGCGAACTCGGGGACAACCTCGCCGAGAATTACACATTGTCATTCACTTCCCTATCTCACCTTGCAGTTGAGGGGCATTTATTTAAGTCCAGTCAATTATAAGGAAGGTACTTGCAAGAGGACATATTTCACTGTTAAATCAATAAATGTTCCAGCAAAAAGACCTCCATTCTCCACTTTCATACCAAGCTGGATTATATATATATATATTTTTGCTATTATTGCAAAAATGTTTTATTTGAATCAGCAGAATGACCTCTACGCTTTCTTCTCATATAATCACGGGGATATTGAAAACCCTCCCGGGGAGCAATTGTTGATAACAGTGACTATCACCGTTTGAGATCCTAATTTGCTATAAATCAGAAAACAAGCTTATTGCCGACTGAGAAAATTGCAGGAGCCTTTTTTTTTTTAATGTTTTGACCATTTTTCCCCCCTCCTTTTCTGACAATAACTGGCAGCTGTGATAGTAAAAAGTAACAGCTTGAACAGTAAAGCACGAGCTGGATGTGAGCTTTTTGCTAATAGTCATACCTTTGGATTGAATGTTTCTCCTTTTCTGTGAAGTGTGAGTTACAGATTTCTCCTGGCTTAATGGGATTGCATCATAAGGAATTAACTGTGTGCGCAAAGCAGATATCAATAGGTGGAGAAGAGAGTAGCCTAAAGGGAAAGAAAGTAGCTAGAAGAAAGTTTGGCTTGCTCTCTTTTATCTATATCGTTCTACTCAGCTTCAGAGCTTCAGTTGGACTTTAGGCTGGCAACACTGTTGGACAAGAGATATCGCACTGTCTTCATTTGGTATTGTGATTCATGAGGTTTCAAGTTAACATGACTCAGATCTGTGGTCAGTGAAATATTCTGTACTGGTGGATTGTAACTAAGTACGTTTATTCAATTGCTGTAGTTAAGTACAATTTGAGATACTTTACTTGAGTCCTTTCTTTTCATGCTACTTTTCCTGCTTTTCTTTTTATTTATTTCGAAGGTGTCACGTTAGGCTCTGGCTAATTGTGCCATTTCTCACAATGCATGTTTGATACAAATTTCATGATCTAATATATAATTGTATATTAGTCACAGTGGACATTTGTCTGCATTGAGATGATTGGTGCATTCAAGAGCAATCTGTGAAAGTCTGCCTGAACTTTGGAGGGGGGCACAAAGTCACTGTTTGGCTTTTGTGAATTTAAATAGTACACGCAGTAGCTCTAGCAGGTGTATTTGTCAGGCAAGCAGAAACAGATGCGAGAAGAGTTTACTCTAAGAGCCAGGTAAACTCTCCTCCTCAAGCATGTGTGGCTTAAGCAGGAGCGAAGCATTGTGGGTCCCTCGACAACAGCAATGAACACAGATATCTAGGATCGCATCTGTCCTCACGGCTCCGTGTTCAGCTTTTGGCCTCCGGAATCATTCAGGGTTCCGTCCTCATGACGTCCCAGACCTTGAGGGTTCAGAGTTGAGAATGTGCTGCAAAGTGCATCCAGGTACATGTAGACTTCCAGACTGCTACCTGGATCTGCAGTTCTGTAAGTCAGTCAACTGTTACTACATGAAGTTGAGCTGAGGCACAGATTATAGATTTAGAGGAATTATGTCTTTGTGTCTGTCTGTGTACACACAGTCAGCAGAGTAATGTGTGTGTGTGTGTGTGTGTGTGTGTAATAAACAGCTATGACGTCTCAGGATTTGCTTGTGTGTCAGTCAGTGTGATGAAGGAGACAGTGTATCCCCTTGGATCTGCAAACGCTCTCTCTCACACACACACACACACACGCATACACACGCACACAAGGATACGCACACATCAGGCAAAGCCAAATCAAACTCTCGCTCCGACCGGATATGAACATGATTCAAGGAGTCACCTGGGAGTGTCATTTCTAAGTATCTCCGGTGGGACTCGCCTCAGGTAATCCATAAGCAATTATTCTGGGGAGACAACAGACAGGCCTGTCATATCCGTTCTCCTCTGTGCAAATGCACTCAGGCAAGAACAAACGCCGCCGCGAGCGCACACACACGCTCAAGCACACACGCTCACATTTGCACATCCATATACAAATGTGCATCTCACCTTTTCTCCCTCCTCCTCCCTCTCCTTCACACACACCTAATCTCACACATGAAGCCTTTTTTTCTCTTCCTCTTGCTCAGACAAACTCACCAAATTCAGGTTTTCTCTCCTTTCACATTCACCGTCTCTCCTTCACACACACATCCCTATAGGAGTCACATTTCAGTCGTCTAGAGATCTTTCCAATTACCATATTCCACATCTTGATAAGCTCAACTGATTTTACACTTGAGGTTCAGTTTACCTGTCAGAAGGAATACTGTATTTAACAACTAGTGTTAATAAGCATGATCTTGCTTCCGCCCACATTGTGATCAGATCTCATTATGCACGTTAGAGTACATAGATAGAGCTGGTCAAAGGAGGCGATTCAGCTGAACATGCTTTACTTATTATTCCTCTGTTGAAGAAGATTGTTGGAAAGAGTCGGGTTATGCTCGATCAGAGTGAGTTTGTCCCACCACATCAGTGCTCATACCTGATCTGAAGACTGATAGAGAGGAGGGATATGCTTTCAATATGTTGTCTCAATCCGATTATGGAAAAGTGCGGTGGCTGAGTTTCCAAAGCTGTTTGACTGCTGAAGAAGTATATTAAAAGTCTGAGGTGGCCTTTGGATTTGTTGGACATTTTTTTGTATTTCAGTGACAATATACAGACTCAAAATGTATCCTCAAGTGTGTTGTATTGTTCAATTACTGGTGGCCTATTTCTAATTAATCATACAGGTGGGGAAGAATGTGGTCTGGCTGATCTGACAGTTTTCTGAATGCTAAGTTTTTAAACCTTGCATTTTCCTTATCCAGATAAAGATATAGAGATACAGATCATTGATAATACATTCTGTACATTACATCTATATTCTTAAGGATGAAATGCACTAATTGTTGGTTGATGAACAGTTAAATCATATCAAATGGTAGAGTGGAATCAAAAGATGCTAGTTAATTGTAATCTGAAATATTAATCCTACACTGAGGACCAATCCAAGTCAGCTCACGTCTCACAAACACAGAAGTACAAGAATACTGTACATCCACACAAAGAAGCACGGCCTTGTTTGTTCTTCCACCTTGCCGGGTCACAGACCCTCTCTAGTAGTTTCCTCATAAGAATGAAAGGCGACGTGTTGCTGATACAAGCAACGCTCCCCTGAATTTTAAAAGCTGATATGAAAGACGCCCGAGTCCTCAGACAACCTGAGTTGCACACCGCCCCGCTATAGGACTCCTCTGGAAAAATGTCCGACTCTTAGTTTGGACTTATTCAAGGGAGAAATGAGCAGGAATGGCAACACCTAGCTAACACCCTGCCCGTGCCTGCTACCTTTTAATTCATGCCTTTATCGTTTCTCGTCGCTTGGTTGCTCCCCTCTCTTGTCTCCCTTATATTTTTTTCCAATTACTTGAGTGCACAAAAGCTCTTGCCCATTTGGAGTGCAATAAATTATCGTCTCTTAATTAGGCAGCGAGGCGGTAAAAGCATGTCTGTCCAAGTTTGTTTCAACCTGACTGAAGATTTTATGATTGAGAGGCACAAACTAATTGGATTCTTGACTGGCTGTCTGGATAAAATTGCCACACTATCAAAGAGGGATTGAGTGAGCGATTGAGAAGGTGGGAGAGAAATGCAGCGCGAGTGAGTTTTGAGAAGAGAAACCGAAGAAAGGCAGAAGTGCTGAGAGCTACAGATTGCCGGGAGAGAGAGAGGGAGATGGCAAAGGATGAAGGGAAATGGAAGCAAGAAGGATATAGGCAAAGGTGCTTATATACAGTATTTAGACGTTAACATGAGTCAGAAATTCAGTCAAGAGAAGTAATCTGCACAAATCAGGTCACACAGATTAACTATACTTCTAATTATTTTCTGATGATGAATTTTACAGCTCGTGGAATGAAAGTTCAACTCTCTACTTCCCGGCTGAACTTTCCAAAAGTCCCATCATTAGTAAAGTGATCATTCCTCCCTTTGGCCTTAATTGTGCCCCAGGCTTGGACTGATCAATAGGCTAAATTGTTCATCAGAAAAGCCTTTGGTGCTTCGTCTGGTGCAGCAGATTAGAATGCAAGGCAGGCGCATACATAACAAGTCTCTGATTAAGATCAAATGCATTAAAGTAGAAATGAGGGTTCTCATTCAAAAAATGCTATCAAATGCACAAAATAGGTTTTGGCAAGAAAGAGGTATGGTTGAATTTTATTTAGGAGGTAGCAAGTGGCAAAAGGAGTCCTGATAAGAAGCTGCGCCGGACCTGATTCTCATTAACAAACCAATATCTGTCGGCTCTGCTTTCAGAAGAACGGTGAGCTTGGGGATGAGATCAAGTCTGATGTGGGTGTGAGGAGTAAGCCGCAGTTGTTTTTGAAGAAGCTAGTGTTGCTATTATGTCATGAGCTTCATACCTGAAAGGAAAATATTTGAAATATTTGCATTGAGCAGTAACATAGTGGTGCTGAAAGCCAGGATGAATGGGCAACAATGGAATACCTGCCTCTGTATCCGAGTCCCCCGACAGCTAGCCCGCAATTACCACAGACTGTGTGAGGGCTAATCGCAGGCATTAAAAGTGGACTACCCTCTTTTTAGCTTTCTAACCTTGACATCTTGAGAATAAAGCCAGGGAACGAGCTCTGAGCCTTCTTGGAGGATTTCGAGGTCAGCAGCGGGTCTGATTGGCCAGACAGCCTTCGGACCCTCGTGGCCACTCCACCTCCTCGTCGGTGTGGCCCAGCTCGCAGCCAAAGCTTGTACCATCCTCCCGGAGGTGCTTAAGCCAAGTGAAGAGGGCCATTTTAGATCAAGTACAAGCCCTGCCAGCAACCTGGCCTTTCGAGATGTCAGCCAAGGTCCCGGATTCTTGCTGGCGGCGAACACCGCAGCCGTGGTGGTCATCAAGAAGCTTGACCAGAAGGTGTAACAGTCTGGCAAGAGTGCATCAAAAGAGATGGTTGACCGCCTTCAGATCTCTGCCACACAGTAAACTAAAGACTTTCACCTTCCACTGGCTGTCAGAGACACGATCGGAGCCCACTGAGAGGCCCGCCGCTGCCCTCCACACCTCTGCTCATGATTGACCTGAAACCTGTTAGCCACAATAGCTAATAACTTTCCCTTAATAATGGTAATTTTACCTTCACACCAGCAATTATTTTGTCAGAGTGGGTGTGAGATTTCTCAAATAGTGGCTATTGAGAATGTAATGTTTAATAATACTATGACAGTGAAATGATCCCCTTAGGATAAAAGGCACAAAGCACAAAACGGCATCTCTGGAGGTGGTATGGCCTCATTGTCTTGAACAGCTTTGTGGGGCAGTGTGATCGCTGACACGGGCCATTGAACTGTTTCTTTCTGCTTGACATCTTTGAGAAAGCTACTTTAGGAAAATGTTTTCACCTAGCTTGAAACACAAATAATAATGAAATGAGTGGAACACTGCAGTTTTGTAACTAAGGCTAATGCAGACTTGTTTCTCTGGGGGGTTGTTTTCTAGGTGATATATACAGTTCAGCGCAGCCAAGTGCACAAAATTGCACCGGTTTGAATTCAAATTATACACATGTCAGTTTGGCTGTTTGCACATGATGATACTGATTGAGTGTAATGATGTTGTTCCTCCTTGCAAGAACTTAACGCGAAGCAGTTTTTCACTTCACTTGCTGGTGAGAAAATGTATGTTACACAACCTCAAACTTTTCCTGAGCTCATCCATTAATCTCCTTTATACAATCATGTGTTCACAAAGTGTTGAACCTCTCTCCATCCTCGCTTGTGAGTCTTTCCAGGTTGAACCTTTCATACTCATCATTATCCTATCACCTGTTACCCATGAACCTGTTTATCTGTGGAATGATCCAAACAGGTGTTTTTGGATCAGTCCACAACTCTCACCGTCTTTTTTTGCTCCTGTCCCAACTTGTGTGAAACATCAAATTCAGAATTATGCATATGTTTGCAAAAATCAATTATGTTAATTTGGTGAAAAACATTAAAGATATTGCCTTTGTACTTTAAATGAGCATATGTCAAAAAAGATAATCAGCTTATCACTTCTAACTTTTTAGAATCAGAGTTGTATCTTACACACGGTCAGTCCAATCTAAGATCCTTTCAGAATGAAAAAATGTCCGACAGCCTCCTGATTGCATATTGATCTTTTCAAAACACTCATGGAACATTATAACTAATGTCAAGCCTTGTGACATATTGTAGACCAGAGGCCTCAGCAATATTGAAATACATGAATTTAATACATGTGGATTGCTTATAGATCACCTTGTCTCCTTGGAAATATCTCTCTATTTGATAGAATCATCCACACACTCACACACACACACACACACACACACACAAACACACACACACACACACATACACACTATACTATATTGGTCTATATCAAGGGAGGTTAGTCATTTTGTTGCCAATTACTGTCCAATGACATTTCTGTGGGGTGCTTGCATGCTCATTTTCCTGAATCCTAACAGTGACATCTGCTGGACATTTTGAGGATTGATTCCCTTAAGCTATATGAGACAGCAAAAGCTTTTGCATAGCCCACATGTATACATGAAGAATTTGGTAGGACATGAACAAGTGAGATATTTTGTTTGGCTTAAAACAAGTTGTGTAATCTTGAAATATGTTATTTGAACACCACATAATTATTATGTGATAATAATATTAGTGCTAGATGATGGCTTGGACATGGTGTGTGACAGCTGATGAGAATTTCATATGCACAAACATCAAGTTCTGAAAGCGCAACATCATACAAAGCAGACAAGTTGGACCCAGTAGAGCAATAGTTTGACCCAGCTATGTTTCGTCTTTGTTGACTGTGCCTCTGTTCCAACATCTGTCCTGTTCTCCAGATCCACTCCTGAGGGAGTTGCTATTATTGCCCCTCTGCTCATATCTCGAAACGCTGCCATTGCCTATTTGCTTGAAATGCCAAATTGTCAGCAAGTACTGTAGCTACTGATACATGCCCGAGTTTTCCTAAGCACACACACACATTCGTCAGAAGAGCAAAGGCCTGCAGAATGCATGCACAACTCCCCCAGGAGCACAAAGGCTGTGTCTTTGTGGAGTCTGTCTCTCTGTGCTGTGGCTTGGCTGTAGAAATCCTCGAGGGAACGCACAGCCCAAGCAAGCGTGGTTGCAGCGGTGGCAGCACAAATAGCGAGACACTGAACCAGCTCTGGCTTGATGTTATGTGTAAAAGTGGGCCAGCGTTTGCCGAAAGGAAAGTGAAGTGGTCTTGTGAAGGTGGGTCAGTGGTTCAAGTCGCAGGACCCATGGGGAAAAACTGAACGAGTAACAGTTCCTGCTGCTTTGCTAAAGTATATTCAAGGTGCCCTTGAGGCAAAAAAATAAAAGGGCCTTAGCTCTTTAAGCTGCTGGACCTTCACACCAGTTCTCAAGCGTGACTTTGGCGGTGCGTCACTGTGTGGGGAGCGAAAAAAAACCCTACACACAAGCTCAGCAAGTCCTTCATATAGGTTAATACAATAGTTGGTCCTCAACCTTTGCGGGACATTTCAGCCAAACATCGAAATCCCAAGACGCATTGAGTTACTGTATCGATTGTTTGAAATGTCACGCAAAGTCCTGAATGAGAACACAAGCGGGTCAGTAAGCACATTTAACTGCCGAACTTGGCTCAGATTGTATTAACTCGGAGGAAAAAGGTCAAAATTTAGGGCAGAGAAATTGTATTTTCCTTGAAGTTAATGCAATTAGTTTGACGGTGACTTGCATGCCTCCATCGCAGGTGGCCAACAATGAATTCTTTCATGGCATTTAGGGAACAAGTAGACATGTCACTTAAGAACGGAGCCGCAGAGTATGATATATGTTTATATATATATGCATATGTGTATATGGAAAGTAGTATGAGAAGTAAGTCTTCAGGCGATAATTGCTCTCTATGGACATCCACATATCAAGAAATGAGACAATTTATGCTTGGCAGACTACTTTAAAAAGAAGCACAAGCTGGCCACTGGTGATTTTATACATTTAAGTGCAGTGAGTATAAACTGGCTGTGATGACATATTCTACTAATTATAGTTCATCAGTAGCATGTTGTTCTTAATGTTGACAATTCAAGGAGACATTTTGTGAAGGCAAGTTGTTAATAAGCATATATTGGAAATGCATGTTGTGTGTCTTGTCCAGCAGCAGTTGTAGAAAGTAGTATAAGTGACTGGTATCAGTGCTTCAGACAACAACAGAGAGAAGTCTAGCCATGCCATCTTCAACATATCCTCTGTATTACAGGTTGAATTACAGACAAACAAGCCCACGCCTCCATTATTTGTGGATGGTGACCTGTAAATTGCCTTTTTGTCCTTTCATTGTTTGCTCAGTGGAGCGCTGGGTAAACTCATTTTGCCCACTCACGCCGCTGAACCGTGTGAACAACACACTCAAAGCTTCGGCTTAATGCTGCCCTTTCGGCGACAAAACCCCACCGAAGCCCGGCATCCCGGAACAATCACCCCCCGGAAAATCTTGGGAGAGACGTCCGCGGGAAGTTGAGGCGACACACTCAACAACTTCCTCCTCCACAGGAAATTCATAAAGTCGAGTGAACACGAGCAACTCAGAGTTTGACACCAGCATCTGCCTGGGTGATTCATCATGTGGAAGAAAAAGTACAGCATCTGTTCACATAGAAGCTGAAGGATAATGACATTACATTACAATGTGTAGTCAAGATGATTAGACCCCACTCTCCCTACTTGTGCTACATAAATCTAGCCGCTGCGAATGCAATGTTAAACAAATGGGGGGAGTGGATTTGTGACTGAGCTGACAGGAGAGGGATAAAAAAAACTGCGAAACTATTCAAATCCAGAATGAATTGGAAGGAAAATCTAAAGACATACTTTGTCTCTAACAGATTTCACCACAGTCCACAACCAAAATTTCCAACACTCTAGATGTTCTCTCTCAATAAACATGCAGAATTATTGCTGAGCTGAGTTGATAATTATCTATGAGTTCATCACTACAAGCAAACAGTCATGTAGCAGCATCCTTAAATGTCGATTTTGTGTCTGACCCGGATTTGTTTTTTTGCACATTCATGCTTAAAGCAATGACTGCAGCGCCGTCCTGAAGGGCACGGGTAACTTTACACAGACCAGAAATGCCACAGCCTGCCATAACTTATTGAATTTGGGACTGCTTGAAGTTCCCCCAAAATGTGATCTCGGTTTCTGCTTCACTGAATTTCAAAAAAAAAAAGCAGACTTTAATGTGAAAAGGAACACCGTTTATTTTTTGACCTTCTCATAGACACATCTCAAACAACAGTGATGCAAGCACTCGTATCCCGTTTTCCATAAAAATGTCCACAGATAGAGACAGAACATGTAACACCATGGTCATAAAGTTCAAATGGAAACATTAAATTAAGCTACTACGTGTTCGTATCGGATACAATGAAAACATACAGTTCAATTAATCGCCAAGGAAACACAGAATTAAAGAATAGCTTGTTATTTGTCTTTAAGTGTACCAGATATTGAAAGAAAGCAAAATTGAGAAATACAACCAAATCTTTGTATTTACACTGAGGAGCGCCATTGTTGTCACGGTTACATATAGAACAATTATGAATTTATAAACTGAAATATCTTGACCTTCCCGAATCAAATTTCTAAATCTCATTGTCCCTTTTTTTTTAAAAGAATTTCAAATCAAGATTCAGGCATTTGAGCGAAAGTGAATCATCAATGTGCAACAAGACTGAGGACAGCTCCCTGTGCATGGCTGTGTTGTCTCATTGAAGTGAATGAGTGTGGTTATGTTCTATAGAGCAACTCAACCTTTTTCAAACATTTAATGGAATAACACCTCAGTGTGAAAATGACATGTAAAAATTTTGAAAGGATAGAATGGGAGGACGCTGTTTATTAAAAGTATATCTGGAGCGTTGGCACACCAGCGCAAACAGGTCTCACTTGTTTTATAGAAATGTGAGGAAAAAAGAAATTACACCCACATGAGCATAGCTTAGCTCCAATATTAACCTGGGGCTACAACACACATATTATGCATCACATAAAATCATAATGGCAGGACTTGTGTGGCTGCCCAAATAAAAAAGGAAATTAACACAATAACTCAAACAGAAACAACAACATTTTCCCAATATGAATGTTAATTGCACCGAAATCAATTAGATTTTTTTAGGCTACAAAACTATGAATAAAGTATGAACAATGTGCAAAAACAAGGTCTACCTTTAAGGGAATCCTGCATTTTAATATTCACATAATTTCCTCTCTGTGGCTTTTTAAAAATAATTCAGCATTTATTAACTTATGTAAAATTTCTGTAAAGACATCTGGACGGACAGCGATGGCTACTTTGGTTCCTTTTTAATGAACGAGGGAAAGATGAGGGGGAGGTGTGAATTTACAAAATATACATCTATTATTCTGCTCTTCCCAGCAAGCGTGATTGATTGAAGTTGGGCTGGTGTGTGTGTGTGTTTGCTTGTTTTTGTGTGTGTGTGTATGCAGCGTGTGTGTACTCTCAGGGTTTTTCAAAGTGCTATATCTGATAAGGTGAAAATTAGAAATTGATTTGTGGCTTGTTTCCCAGATGCGATGGTACAAACACACCCATCGTGGTGTGCCTCAGAGCAGGAGTTTTCTTTTCTCAACTCCGTCCATTTGTCCCGGTCTCTTCTGAATCGACTCCAGCTCGCTGTCGTTCATCTAGAATAGGCTTCTGCGAAGCTTTTAAGAGTCATGAACCAGCTTTATATTTGCTTTTAGGAACCGTAGTAAACAACTGAAAATCGCTCTCGAGAAGCTTGATAAAATAACACCCCAGGCATCTCTCCGTTCTTTCTCTGCATTTTAAAGCTGCAATAGGTGATTTTGCACAAATGGTAGCAATCACACACTGGTGAGTCCGTGTTTTTCAGGACAGGGTGTTTCGCTAGCTGCTGTTTAGGAGCATTATATTTGACTCGTTGTTTTGCCTCAGGGTGCAAAAGTGCACGTGATCTGAATTTGATTTCGGTAAATAGGGCAGGAATTAAAAAGGACGGGACACGCTTCTGCTCTCAAAGATGAAAATCTCGCCCAGTGCAGCTTCAAGATAATTAAGACCAGTTTATGCTGATTTATTCTTGTCTGAGTGTAGTTTTTTTTTCAGTCCTGGGGCTCCAGTCCCTCTAGATGGTCGGGGATGGGCAGACCAGTGAGGATCGTCAGACACTTATTCCACACGTTGAACACGGGACACACGGGCTGCACGAACGAGACGTGGA
The DNA here is from genome assembly GCA_037975185.1 of Centropyge bicolor. Classification (NCBI taxonomy): domain Eukaryota; kingdom Metazoa; phylum Chordata; class Actinopteri; family Pomacanthidae; genus Centropyge; species Centropyge bicolor. The sequence goes on along the minus strand of JBBMOC010000049.1, from coordinate 1,973,804 downwards.
ACGTGTGCAGGTGCTGGGATCCCACCGCGTCGTAGAAGGTCAGGTAGCCGGCGTCGTAGTCCAGCAGGACGCCGACGCGCCGCAGGTGGGGCGAGGGCTCGATGGCCAGCTCTTTGCTGTTGTGGCGGACCACCCAGGAGTTGTTGCAGCGGCACAGCACCCAGGAGGCCGAGTTCTTGCCGATCCACTCGTGCTTGGGGGCCGATTTGTAGGCTATGCCCACGGCGTACCTGAGGAGGAGATTCTGTTAGCACATGTGCGCAAACGATGAAGCAAATATTGCAATTAGAAATTTGTGAGAACTGACCATGTGCTCCCTCCGATTAAAGCCTCCCAGTAGTGACGGCCGCTGTCGATGTAGACGTTTCCCACCACGCCGTAGCTGCTCTGGCTGGTGAAACGCTCCTGGCTGTGGCCTTTCTTGGACGTGGTCTCGTCCCGCTCCACCGTCAGGTTGTCGTGAGACACCTTCAGCTTCTTGTGGGCCGATTTGGGATCCAGCTTGAACGGCTGGCCTGGTGGCGGAGGAGAAGGAAATTCTGAAATTAATCAAGATCTATAACAGGCAGGATTTTTTAAAGAGCGGCTAATTTATTTTCAGTTAATTGAATTTCATATTTACTGACAGGGAAAATAATAAAACCCAATAAGCTACTTCTGTGTGGGTGTTTACATATGAATTTTCAGTAAAGGTTAGTATCAGTCGCCTCATTCTTACTGTTGGTCTTCAGAGTGCCCGGTTCACTGCTCCTGCTCCCTGCTTGGTTAATGGCCTTCACAACAAAGATATACTTGGTGCCGCTCTGCAGGCCGTGCACCGTGTAGTGGTTCTGCTTGATGTTGGGAACAATCATCCAGCTCTCCAATGAGTTGCACAGACCTGGGAAAGAAGGGAAAAATGAGGAGAGGGGGGACGATACAATGTGCAATCTGTTCATTAAATGAGGAATGATCTTTTTGATGATTTTCCTTAAAATGCATTTTAGTAGTTATAGCAAATATTATGTGCTTTATTTAAGGCAAAATGTTCAATTATAACTGCAAGCACTTTAAGTAATACCCAAAGGAGGAAAAATATTGACTTAAAAGTTTCCTGGAGGGGGAGCGATGCTCAGCTGTGTGAAAGAAAAGTGTATTAAATGGCTGGTTGTGTGTGAGCTGGTGGCAGAGGGGAACAGGTGAGAGGGTGCGAAAAGGCGCAAGAGGAAACCATTCACACCTCGTTGGCTTCATAGCTGCACTGTGCTCTCTCTGCCTGGTGTGTGTGTTTTATTCGGTGCCACTTCAGCACTGCCTCCTGAGGCGAGAGTGTGTGTGTTTTCCCTCCATGTCGTGGCATTGTTCGCCCGAGGAATTTTTGTGCAGGAAGTTACCGATATGCTGCTGCTCTTTGTTGGCCACCCAGGGGGGGAAGCAATTTTCCATAATGAGCAGCCTCAGTTCTCCTTTTAATGTTACGGTGTCACATAAAGATATGTTCACCACCTTCTTCTAAAAAACTTTTTTTTAAAAGTTAAAACTATAATCTTATGAACTCATGAGTGTCAAGAGTGAGACGGATGGTGTACATGATGGTAGCAACACCAGCAGTGTTGTATGGCTTGGAGGCGGGGCCACTTATGAAAAGACAGGAAGTGGAGCTGGCGGTGGCAGAACTGAAGGTGTTACAGTGGGCAGGATTAGGAATGAGTAAATTAGAGGAGAGAGAGACTGAGATGGTTTGGACATGTGAGGATGAGACGTGTCAGAAACGGTATATCAGAAGGAGGACGCTGAAGGTGGAGATTGATTTGGCAACACCTGCGGTTGATGGTGGCAACAGGAAGTGTGTATTGACAACCGCGGGCAGCGAACAGGAATATGGCCTGAGAGGATTCACTGCATTTTTTCTTATTAAATAACTCAAGAAAGACAGTCAACGGTGTTGCCCTGTATCATGAACTTCATGATCTAATATATTAATACTTCTAGTACGACTGCTATTACTCAACTACTGTTCCTATTAGTATACACTTCAAATCAATTGCACATATGTTTGATGAAGCTTGTAGTTTCATGCATGTCAAACCTGCACTGAACGATTATGCGCCGGAGTTGAGGATGTTTTTACTACACTACCATTCGAAGACTTCCACTTCCTGAACAGTGATTCATCTGAATTGCTCCTGAGGGAATTTTCCGGCACGTGACTTATCTGCCGTCAGCGACACCTCTGACGCTATCGAGCGTGAAAAGAGGAGGTGAGAAAACTCACAGCGTCTTGGTTGAACAGAAGGAGACAGGGATGCGAAGGCAAGAGGGGAAAGAAGGAGGAAAATAAACACTTTTTTTAAAGGGATGTGCATGAGAGTGACACGACACTGTGTCATAAACACGCTTGTCATGAACATGAAGGAATCTTTGTGAATGTTTGATTCGGCTGTCACTCGGATAATTAACCCTAACAACATTACAGATGACATTTTGACAAATGACACTTAATGGCAACAATTATAAACATTCATACCAACTCCTTCATGTTCGTGACAGGTGTTCTGTCAGTCTTGCACACGCCCTTTTGAACGAAGTGTGGCTGATAAATCTCACATTAGTTTAACGGCTTTTGCTTCTAAACATGCTTGAAACTGTAAAAGGCAGTGACAAGGTGCAACCTCAGCAAGATGGGAAGAAAAGGAGGCTGGAAATCCTCAACATGCAGAGTTGGAGAAAAAGGGAAAGAAAGGAAGGCTGTGAGGTAAATCTATTTGAATCTGCAGGAGAAAAAAAGACTTCAGAAAAAAGAACAAATGAAAGACGGAGGAGAGGCAGTTTGATTGAAAGGGAGCAGGGGAGCTCGTCTTCAGATGCCCTGACCCCATTTTCTTCCTTGTAACTCCTGCTCGCTGGAGTGTGCTCGCGATTTTCTGGGTCTTGTGCGCACGGCAGTAGGTGTGTGTGTCTCAGTGTACTGTACGCCTGTTGTTGTTTTACAAGACGCCGTGTTGCTGCTTGTGCTGCTGCTGATTCATTTAACAGCTGTCGTCTCTCCTCATACAATAAACCTAAAGGCCTTGCATGCACAGACGTACTGTTTGAGACTTCAGTGGATATGCCGAGTTCTCTGCACCCGGTGTGAATCCTCCGCTGAGCTATCGTCAAATCTTATCCTCCTTCCATCCATCACAAGCTGCAGTCATTTTGATGTGAGGGTGAGAGCAGCATAAATGCTAGAGGCTTCACTTCAGGAGGTTCCGCCGCTATCTTAGCCTTTAGAAAGGCACTTGAACTTCTGCTGCCTTGAGGGAGCTGGTGGCCACAGTGGATGGGATTGTGCTGATCTCAGGTCTATATATAGTATGTAAATGCAGACAATACAGGATGTTGTACAGTGGCCAAGTCGTAGCTAAGATTTCATATGATCAGTTTTATATTTTATTTATAGTGTCAGCTGTTCAGTTGTGATAAGTTCATTTTGTTATCCGCTGTCTAAATTGTGATTGAAAGCCTCCAGTGGCTTGAATTGCCAGTTCATTTTCATTTCATCATTTAGTGAGATGTCATGTTCATGTTTGCCACTTTGCATCTTGAAGGGTTTTATATTCTGTCAGTAGCATGTGACATATCCATCCAGTGTCCAATGCCATTATCAGTCTGATGGAGATGTGCAGCCGTGCTTTCCAGATGCAGTGAACATGTTTTGTGTTGATGGAAGAAATGCAGATTTTAGAGTTGTTATTCATTGACTCATTCACACAAGAAGCTATTGTCATGTTAATTTTTCTGTCAATATGTTTCTGGCTATCTAAATCTAATTGGTTGTTTGTTTTCCAGCTAAGAAAAGAGCTGTAAAGGAGCAACACAGATCTAATTGAAACACCTGTAATGTGAGATGTCTAATGCGATGTCTAATCTGAGATGTGAACTAGATTCCCAGGTTACAACCCTGTTAACTAGATATGATTTAGAGCAGATTGTTGCAAGATGCACGATGCCGATCTGAGTCACGCATACTTACTGGCAATGTTGGATTGCCCGGTGAAGATGGCGTACTGCAGCTCGTAGGACACCACCGTGAATTCATCATCAGACGTCCAGTGCACGGCGATGGTGTCGTAGGAGGCCGTGCACAACTCTTCCCTTATGCACGGAGCGTTTGGAGCTGCGGGGGGGGTGAAAGGAGGAATTTCATCCGACAAGATCTGGAGCTATATTCTAATTATACACAGCTGCAAGTTGCATTAGTAGTATTCCAAAATGCGAACGCGCTCAAAGGCTGTCAGTTGTTCTAACAAACAGTCGCCCCAATTAACCTCGCGCATGTTCATTTGGTTCAATTTGTGAGCGCAGGGGCTTCATTACACACAGGATTGAAGATGTTCTTTCCAGTAGAGCGGTAGGTTGAGCATTAAAAGCAATGGCGGAAGAGAAATAATGAAATATTTAGATAAACACATTAACACAGCAGGAAGAGTAAATATCCAAATCCTTTTAGCGGTGACAAATGTGGGCGCTTACATAAGCAGAGATGCTAAATTGGCTTTCTTCCGCGCGTGTTTTGATTCGCACGCACTTTATTACGTTATAGTTGTTTTCGCTCTGTAGGGAAATAAAGAAGACAAGCCATGAAGCCTTTAGTAGAAAGAGAATGGACTGAGCTAAGAAACAAAGATACAAAGGCACAGCTTAAATTGATTGTAAAGCCACTTCCTATCTCTTTCTCTGTCTGTCACTCTCTCCCTCTCCCGAGCCTTCTGTCATGAGTGGCTGCACATAGTGGAGTGATTCAGACTGATTCACTTAGTGAAAAGGCCCTCCAGCGAAGCCCTCATGCTTCGCGGAGAATAAATACGAGCCAGCCATTTTCACAGACCTTCAAATCCTCCACACACGACGCCTTGTTTTTTTTTTTCGTCCCCCAGCGTGCTCGTAATTCATGCGGTGACATTTTGATGGGTCCCTGCAAATGGGACATCAGAAATTAATCTCGAAAAATTAATTTTGGAGTTAATAGGCTGGGGCCTGTTCTTTCAAACGCGGCGCTCGAAGACAGCAGACTTCAAAAGAATGGAAAAAAAATAAATAACAAAATCAGAATTTAAAGGAGGAAGAGAATCGTAATTAGAGGCAGAGTTTGGTTTTCGTGGTCAGAGAGGAACTGAATGACGGGGCTGGACTGTAGATCCAACAAAGGGAGACATTTGGTGTGTGATTTGAACCTCAGAGAGAGCAAACACGAGGCGATTATGCTGCACACAATGCTGCAATGAACACTGATTGTGACTAGAAATTAGTCCTCTGAATTTAAAACAGCTCAACAAATAAACTGTTGTTGATGATGGATGAGCATTAAAGTTTACCAGTGAGATAATCCAGACTCTCCAACAGCTTCTTCTCTCGGCCGAAGTCCAGGGCAAAAGTGTCGAAGGTGTCCGTCAGGTGTATCTCTGGGATCAGCACTTGGGTTGATGCGGTTGCCATGGAAACCCTAGATCGATACCAATAGAATCATCACTATTTATGTATCTATTATTGTCATTAAAATAAAAGAAGAACTGAAAACCACATAGAGAAACGAGGAATTTGAAATCATTCTAGCTGATGGACTAACAGAGACGTGCAGAATTAACAAACTGCTCAACAGTTGCTAAATTAAAAATACTGAATCTGAATAAAATCAGCCCCCTAATTAGCGAGGCTTGCGCGGATTAGATTCTGATTGAAAGACTATTTTGTTTGAAGGACTAAAGGATAATGATTTCTTTTTATATCAATCAGCTTTGTTTCTCCTGAGGATGCCCGTATTGGACACCGGCTTTTGTTCTCAATTGCCAAATCAATTAGTCAGAAAGCTTAAGCAGGGAGTGGAATAAGATTAGGCGAAATAAAAGATTAATTCCCTCTCTGCTTGCCTTTGCTGTTGGGGAAGTCAAGTACGCAAAAGTTTTCAAATTGTTCCTCCACATCTATGCGTGCACTCCTTTGCCCTTTTCCTTAAGCGAAACCTTCATTTGCGAAGGTGAATAACTTGCGTGACCACTGTGTGGGTTGTCTGACCTCTCGTTGATGCTCTTGGCGGTCTGCAGGAAGCGAGCGTGATCGGTCTCTTTCAGCGTCTGGTCGGCCTGCGCGATGAGGGCCGAGGACCTCTCGATGCACTGCTTGCAGTTGGAGATCTGCTGGGCGAGCTTGCGAAGCCTTTGCGCCTGGAAAGAAAGGCAAAGAGAAGTCTGAGAGTGGTGCTAGGCCGGAGCAGATAATCAAACCAAGGAGGCGTGAAAATGTCCCCACTCAAATGTTGCAAAGATAATCAAAGCTGACGACAGGAAATTATCCTAAAATGAAGGGTTTTATTGGTGCAAGGAGATGGATGTCACTCATACACATAAAGGTCAAACCGAGAGTTGACTGATACATACTGATGTCATCTATTTCTTCCTTATGTTTTCTTAATCGCTATGAACATCAAAGACAGTAAAAGGGCATGAATGCATCCATCCTGCTGAGTTTAACTCACAGGAACTGGAAGCTGATTTGTTTTGACCTCCACACTTGTTTGCCGCTCTATAAGCTTTTGCTTCTAGAAGATAAATGAACCAGACACTTCAAGGTGAACCCTTTTCTTTTGTTGTCGACCAAATAAAATAAACCATGAGCGTGATACTGAGCTTCATATGAAAGATGTCTTTTGAAAGAAGAGCAACCAAGAAACAGACAAAAGGCTTGGCAAAAATGTTCGAGCATGGCACGCAAATCTGGGATTTCATTCCCCTCCGTTCGCCCCCAAGTTCCACTCCCTCTCTCTCCAGTTCGAGCCGAGATTTTAAGAGACAGATTGAGGTCACTCGCTGAATTGAGGTCAATGGACATTTCATCAGCAGTTTGGCTTGTAAAGGCCCCAAAACGCTGTAATCTCAGTCCAAATCCATTGAAATTTGCAAAGTCATTATCATATTGAAAAAAATTCAGAACATAAGGCAACAGAAACTTGGTCTGAGAAAAGAGCATTTTGAGTAGTTATTGATCCTGATCTAGCGCTCCCAACAAAAAGCAATTTGTAGAAATATGTCAGCCTAAAAATAAGTACTTCTTTATCCATCTCTGTATCTCCTCTGATGCGATCCTAAAAGCCTCGACCGCGTGGTGAGCAAAATCACTCGTGGCTTCCAAGTCCCATTAGATACAGCTAAAAAAAAAAAAAAAAAAGAAATCATCCGTGTTGAAAGTACAAGTGAACGCAACCTCCCATATGCTCTGGGATCTACTCTTGGCCGGTTGGGCATCTTCCCCCGTCTGTTCACAATGTGTTGAAGGGTTTGAATTTTCAGCATCTGAACGGTTTGCCGTCTGTTCGCCGTGTAAGGATCAGGTCAAGTGGCTGTAACGGAGTATTGCATTTGACACAAAATGGGGTCTGATGGTAGCTTGGAGTGCTTTCAGTGCACGGGTGTGTTTCAATGGTGATGAATAAAGCTGGTGGCATTAGGAATCAATCCAAACCTTTGGATTGTGAAAGCTTGTTATCCAGATACTGATTTGTACCACATTATGTTTTATAAACTGCGGGAATAAAGGAGTTAATTTGGTTTTATTTTTATGCATATGACTGTGGAATATTACATTTGCAGCAGTATATTTCCCTCAGTGATCATTATATTTGCCGGAATGGTTCGCCACTGGGGGGAAAATATCATTTTTAACTATTAAGGAATGACTTAAATTAGTAGCAACAAAAACATGGTTCAGCTAATATTAAGCATCAGTGAAGCAGGTACATTAAGCTGTTTGTGGTAGAGGAACAAAATGACAAGTGGGTCCATTGGTGGCTTTAAAATGGGCTGCAAATTGTAGTTTATTCGCCGCTGGAAGATTCTGATTCATGCATTTTAGTAAGAGGTGAGAGGAGAGGATATGAAGTGAAAGGAAAGAAAATAAATGGTATCTGCCATCAAATTCCTCCCCCCTCCAAGTGTTCACCTCACCTTCCCCTCCTTGATCTTGTTGCCAATGATCTGCCTCCTCTGCTGAATAATGTCAATCAGGACATCACACTCCTCCAGGAGCTTGCCCTCCTGACGGGACGCGTTCACCTGAGAACCAATTCACAGAGAATATTTGATAAACAAAGAGAATGATGGATGGATGGATGGGGGGTATGGGGGAGGGGGATGTATACGTTGAGTGGCTCCGCATCATGTTGGCCGAGGGACAGGATGTTATTTTCATCCGTCAGCCGGCCATCCCATCTGGAAGCTTGAGGAAGATGAGGCATATTCAGTCATTTTGCCTCCTGCTGGTTTGATTGCAGCTGACAGGTAAAATAAGCAGGAAGTCCTCCGGCTGTTAGAGAGCAGACATGACACTGCTGGAATATGCTGAAAAAGCAGACACAAGGACTGTGTCCAAAATCACCCACATTTACTATATAATGCCCTATATTTACCCTCCAACATTTTTTGTTGTGTCTGACTTCTCAGTGTGAAATTTATTCACTATGTTGTGCCCACAACAGAATTCAATGTGTTGCATTTTACGATTGAGTTGATAGGTTGTGCTATAATCAGACCAAATCACCTTTATGTCTTTCAACATTGTCACCTGTTCAGATCAGGTGATCATTGCAGAGGTGATTTTGCAGGATCACAGGGTCAGAGACAGATTGTAGGAGTCATCTTGTTGTCACTTTTTGTGTTGCTTTACAGACATCAGGCTGCATTAAGTCATCTGTATGTATGTCATCTTCAGACATCTAGGCTGTATCACTTTTTCTGATCAGTGCTTTAATGAATGGGAATACTGGCTTCATGATGAAACAGACACTGGCATTTGTTCTATTGTTACATGTAGCGATGAATATAGGTAAGCTTGTCATTTAAAAACCAGATCCCAATTTGTCTTTTGGATTTATGTTATCAGAGTTTTTGAACAGTTTGAGCTCCCTGAGGTCTGACTATATAATACTGTGCATCGGTGGGCTCTCCAAACCACGAGGAAGTAAAGCCAATGTCAATAAAACACAAGTTAAGATGAACTATGGAAACTTCTTTGCATGTGACATCAATGACTGTACAAAAATGAGGAGAGCGTAAAGGCACGTGCTGTAACTTTATATAAAGAATATTTAGTTTTGTGGCTGTGAGTTGAAACATCTGCTTGGCTCAAAACACACTGATGGCAATTAAACTTCAGAAAAATGTTTTAATTTAGTGGAAAGGTGTTTGGAAAGTGCAGTTGATGCTGTTGATTACACTCGGGGTCGCTCTGCCGTGAAGGTCTTTAGATGAAAAACAGCGTCCAGCTCCGCTCTCTGAGGCATTTGATTCACTTTGCAGTTGGAAACCTTTACAGTCGGAGCAGGCTATAAAAGTTGTTCAAGTCCAATTATACGACTGCGGGTCTGAACATAATGTGTAATTTCTCATTGTGGTCATTTCCTCCCGGCGCCTTTCAGCACCTTTTTAAAGTGTTTTCTTGCGATAGCACGGGGAGCAATGAAAGGGAAGCCTGCTGAGAGTTTTGCCAAGTCAACGAGAGATTGCACAGTCCATCACACATACACACACTCTGTCACACACACACATGCTGACAGGTGTTTTAATAATGACATCACGGGGAGTCATTTGCTTTTCAAGCCAAACAAAGCTGGAAAGGACTTTCTCAATATCCTCCAAAACAGCATTTATGTGATTTCCTGGGATGGTGCTGCCAACAGAAACATCTTGCTCGGTGCTTACAGTATGTGAGACATGCCAAGCTGTACTGTACAGAAGAAATGTGGCGGTATGCATCTGTCTTATCAACACTAATTGGTTTCTTTGACATCACTGGGACAGCTGTGGGGGAGCTTGAGAGTTGAAAGTGCTGACTTTGCGAAAAAGCTTGTGTATAAGTTAGTTATCTCTTGGAATTTTGTTCACCAATTAGCACACTTGTACAGATCTGAAGCAAAGGGCCTTGGGTGGAGACTGTGACTATAGACCGCAAACACACACACTGAAGTTCATCAGGTTTTTTTGGATGTCAGCTCTTTTGAACTGCAGCAGATTGTGTTTCTTGTGTGCAGCTGGGTCGGGAATAACTTCCATCAACTTACACTTAACGAATAACTAAAATGGAGCTGTAATGAAACTGTTGGCTGAGATTGTTGTCTAGTTTCCAGTGAAGCTCTGATTCGCCCTCCCTGACATTTCCTGACATGTCTCGAGAACTCAATGTGAACTAACGTGACGTTCTACGATGTTGCTCATCTCATTGGATCACCCGCCCACGTGGCTGCACGGACACACACACACATACACAATGTGGCTTCAAATCAAACCATTCAGTGAAGAAAATGCATTTCAACATTCAAAGGGGGATGTTTTGCAGCATTGTGTGACAACACAATGCGCACACAGACAGAGACAGCTTGTGACCCGAGTACATCATGTACCATGTAAAGATGTGGAGCATCTAATGACTGTGGGCAGAGGCCTCTGGAGTGTATGATCAGTATGACAGATTGTAGCCTGGCAGCGACATTAAGAGATTCATTTAACATCAGAAAGGCAAACAAAAGTGACTCAATCCTCAAGGGTAAGCAAACTTTTAGAAAGGCACATGAAGCAAACTTTGTGCAATGACATTAAACGTTACATGACTGACATGACAGTAGGACTATGACGACAGACATATTTCCTCTTCTTCTTCTGTGGTTTTTTATAAGTATAAGTAGCACTAACCCTACTATTATCTACATCAAGTGGCTCATAGTCGTTCTCTTTCATGCATCTTATAAACAAACCAATTAACTGCCATAAATTACTATTTGTATTGATCAAATTAGAGTTGGATTCAAGCACGATGACATGCAAAAAGGCAGCAGAGGACGGTGCAAATGCTGTGTGGTTTCTTGATTAGTCAACATGATGCCAGCTGAAAAACGAAGGCTGGGATTTGATGTAATGCAGAGCAGGACTGAACCACAGTGACTCAGAGAAACTGAATGTGAGGCAGCAATCTTTTTTAGAAGAACACTCTCCCACCTCTATTAACCTTGGTACCGGAGGAAGCAGCGGGCAGAATTCACAGGCAGCATGTTAAGGGAGGTTGCCACCCATGCCATTTTGACTTCTCTCCTAAGTATGCATGAACGTTTTCATGCAACCTCAAAGATCTCTCCTGATGTGAAATATTCAGAAAGCTGCTTCCTGTGTGACCTTTTTTTTTTTTTTAAAGCGCTGTCACATTCGCCCCTCTCGTGGGCAGCTGCACAGCTTCATTCACTCAGCTTGTATGGCTTTGTGCTTTTATTTTTGGCTCGTGATCACCTGTTCAACATGCATTTTTTTTTCCCATTTTCCGCTTGTGCAATCTGACTTTTCTCACCTAAAGACAACGTGTGATCGCTGTACACTCCTCATGCTATTTTAGGGCTTTAGAGTGTGTTGTGAAACCCATGTGTAGCTGTGACCATAATGCACTGGGGGGGAAAAAAAACAGGTCAAGCATTTTTTGCCCTTTTGTATGTGCATCATTTATTCATAGCTGATTTTTACAGGAGTGTTTCCCTTTTTTTTGGCCCTTTTGTGAAAGGATCAAAGAGGGTGTTTTTTTCTCTATTTAAAATTCCTGCATCATCACAATCTCAAACACAGCTCAGAGAAAACATCTTTGCGTGATGGTGGCGCAAAAACACATTTGCAAAACATGCAGACTTGAACAAAAAAAAAAAAAAATTAAATCTCCTTAATAAATCACAATCCTCTTTCCTTGCAGTTTTGTAAAGGCCTCGTCAGGCAGAGCGGCTGCCCTCCATTCTTTCTAAACTAAGATGTCACTGCCTTTTAACCCTGTGGCATTGCTTTATTTAAAGCCTCTTAGTGGGCCAGCGTAACGTGAACAGACAGGCTTAGCGCCGAGTTGCCTTCAGTGGAGCCAGAGACGCACAGGCATTCACACACATTGCTATTATCCTAAGAATAAACATATTAGACTAAACCAGATGTAGAGTAATTGCAATAACAAAGCAATGCCAGTTCCTGCACAAATAAAGCTGCTTGTGCATAAAAGAGTTAAGAACATTGTTTCAAAGATGGAATATATGACGCTAAAGCAGCTCATATTTTCAAACCTCATAAGTGGAAGCACAGAGGACTGCAGATATAATTATAACCTAGCATTATTATTGCATGTGGAATTCATTACAACTCTGCAGCAACTAACGATTACTTTCTTTTGCCATTAATCATTTAAGCCTATAAAATGTCAGAAAGTGCAAGCGCGAGTTCCCAGAGCCCATGATGACATCTTAAAATGACTTTTTTTTTTTGGTGGTGGGGGGCGCTGACCAAAACCCGAAGATATTCCAATTTTCCACTTTTCAATTGAAAACAGAGAAACAAACAAGAAAGCAGCAGATCGTCACATTTCTACCAGAGAATTTTTGGCTTCTCACATAATAAATCATTATATCATATGCAATAATTAAAACCACTAATAACAGTTATTTCTCTGCCGATCAACTAATTGATTAATCGACACATTTCATACAGCCTCTATTGGGTTAGTTTAACTTTAAGTTGGCTACATGCTAAGCTAAATGTTACTTTGTAATAAAAAAAAGCAAAATAACCATCTTTTTAAAATAAATGATAATATAAAATGAGATGCACAAATGCTGCAATAATAAAAGGCGAATAATGAAAAATTTAACATGAGAAAACTTCGCATGCAAATCTAGTGCCATTGTACAATTCAACAGATCAGCAGTGTAAATCCTAAACAAAAGCAGCATATTGACTAGTCACAGACGTTATATAGGTCAGTGGTGACGGAGAAACACTGGGACTGACCTCTACGTGTTGACAAGTCTGGATCAGTTTCCCCATAAGCGACTCCAGCTCGTTGTTCCTCTTGATCAGGTTGCTCAGGTTGGAGTCCAGGGCTTGCTGCAGCAAACACAGATAAGAGAGGATGATAAATTATTTTTAAAAAACAAAAGAAATGGCTGAGGCATCAATGCAAAGAAACAGATGTGAAGGGCAGAGTCGTGAATCAAAGGAGGATAAAAATGCAACAGATTTCCCCCCCGAAGGTTTTCTTGCTCGACGAGGCGAAGAAGTTGCGAGACGACCTCAGGCGCTACGTCGCAAAACAAAATAAAGTTGTAAAGCAAGTTGAGAACAACTACTTTCTAGTCAGATCAGATGAGCAAAAATATTCCTCGGCACCAAGATTAACCAACAAAGATTTCAATTCTTCTTCAGGGATCCCCGAGAGTTCTTCTTCTAGTATCCACATACCTCCGAGCGCGGGTGATACCCCTCGTCCCTGTACTGCCTCCTCATCCTGCCCCGTCCGAGCCTCCGACAGAGAATCCTACTCTAGCAGAGGATGTGAGTGGGACAGCCACTCCACTGAGCACCAAGCCATGCGCAAACGCGGCCAAGCGGCAAATTAGGCATCAAAAGCTTTCCCTATGAGAGCACGCCGCGGCGCTCTGGGCTAACGAACCGGCAAACAGGTGACAGCACGTCAGCTCTGTCCCTTAACGCTCCTCCCCGCTTTTTTTTTCCCCCTCCCTCTTTTTTTTTCCTCCTTTTTCCTGCTTTTCATCCGCCCGGGCACAAGCTGTCTCCTTTACTTCCAAGACTGTCATATTATTGCCAAACCGAGCGCGGTTAAGCCGCTCTGATGCCACGTCTCCACTGTCCCACTCAAAAAAAAAAAAAAAAAACTGTTTTCCAGAAGAATTTAAGCTCAATGAGCGCTCAGGTTTCTGGTAGGTGCATTGGAGCGAGGAAGGCCGGAAATGTCAAGGACAGGTTTGTTGCAAAACAAATTCTGGAAGCTGTGATTCGCTGAGTCCAGCAACTGTATGAACAATGAGGTGCTGATGTTATGTTGCAGATTAAAAAGGAGTTACCCCCAGATGGAATATTGAATGAACAACAGTAAACACAGATAGAGATGGTGGGATTTGTGTGTTTTTGTGTGTGCGCCGTAGTGGCACTGGGGGCTTAATGGATGGCCTTAATACGGCGATGACACACAAAAGCAAAAGCGGCATAAAGGTCTCCTCGGAGACGAACGAGATGCCGCCGTCGCTATCATCAACCAGAGAGATAAAAATAACCTCAACCCCCTGAAGGATGATGAGGCGGACAAGAGTCACAATAAGTCAGCGGCTGCGTCACGTGTCGCCAAAATTCACGCATGCATACTTAAGAGCAAAGAGGAAATATGCTCGTAATTGTGTCGACATATCGCCATAATGTTCAGATGCTAACTTTACATCTGTGCATGCATAGTTGTCATCACAGTACATGAAATACAAGGAGGCATTTGCACAAGGGAGCAGCATCTCTGGGATTTAAAAAGCTGCTGTTAGTCTTTGTGTATCTTTGCCTGTCTGCGGTTGCATGTTTGTTTTTAGTGTGCACAAAGTAAAAGGCAATGTGCATTCATTTTTTTGAGTGTGTGTTTTCATGGTCATAATTGGACAAGGCTAACCCACATCTCCAGCGTCCGTGTTGCCAACTAGTATCAATCTCTCTGAGCCGAGCTCGCCCGCCTGCCCGTCAGGTTGATCACCTGTCAATCATCCTGCTTGTTTATCCCCCAGTATATCTCTCTCTTTCTGTCTGCCCATCCTCCTTTTCTGCTGCCAGGCCGAGCTGGATTTTCACCCCACACACACAAAAAACCAGTGCCTGTGCAAAGTTAATCTCTGCTCTGAACCAGCTCGGCTAAGCCATGTTGATTTGATGAGTTTTTCGATATACAGTAAGCCAATGCATTCAGATTAACTCAATATCGAGCTGAATGGATGCAAAATTGTTTCATGAACTAAAAGCAGTGGCAAAAGTAGTTAAGTATATGTACTCAAGTACTTAATTATTCTTACAAAACAAAAATCAACATGAGGGATATAAAATGGCAAAAAGAAAACAGCATTGAGAAGACAGTGCATAGAGAGAGATGAGAGTCCACCTCCAAGCTATCAGCTCTGCAAGGCGCATTGTAAAGAAAACCATGTTACATAAGTAAATTGGCCGGAGGATAGAGTCAGAGTAAAGTGGTTTTCATGTTGTGAGCATGAAAGAGATAATGTATGTGTGGCGGTACTGGTTCATTGGTGTGAGGTTTGCACAAGCTGAAAGGTCAACATTTTAAGTCCCTTGTCAGATTTGATGATGTCAAAGTGTCGTAGCACAGTTTGTAGACGTCCAGAAACAAGAGCTTGCCTTGAACTTGAATGCACCACAGATAATAGATGGAGCTCAAAAAAAAAAAAACATTTTTCTCCTTTTGGCATTTCACAAGTCTCCAGTTCCAGTCCCCATCTGTATCAATCCCTCACTGCTGATTGAGGGTCTAAAACAGACACTACATTAAGAGATAACTCAGATGGTGATTTTGAGACAGAACAGTGTTCAGAGCTGCCATATTGAAAACTGCACAGATGAGCACTTTGGTTTTCACTGTTAACCGAATCAAAAAAAAGCAACAGGGCAACTTTTGCTCACAGGTCGATCATTTAATTACTCCAGACCAAGCCCCTGCTGTCTTGCACTGTGATGCTGTGGTATCAAGTTTACATAGCTCTGACTATTTGCTGACACATGCAAGTCACACTAATGTGCTTTTTGCATAAATTGTGCTTTCAGTGTTGCCTCTTGTTTCCCCTGCTGAGGGATTATGAATGTCATGATGGCTTATAAATGAAGCTGAACTTTGTTAACGTCACACTTTGCTGTATCGTTGTGATATATAAAGCTCGTGCAAGCGGCACGACTTGTTTCAAACTGTGATAGTGTGGCATGCAGCTTACATTACTCCTTCGTAGTTTGCAGACCATGGAGCAGGCTCTTGTGTCCTTAGCTGATGGATTGTGAATGTAATGACTGATGAACTTTGATAATCACACGCTTTTGTATATTGTTGCATTTTTACATTGTGGTATTGCACTTTGTACTTGCAGACTAACAATAGGCTGAAGAGCAGTGTTATGCTGTTCTTTCTGACAACACCCAGTGATGCTGTCATTGCATGTTGTAACTGTAGCACGCCTTGGAGTACACTTGTACATAATTGATGGTTTGAGCTTTTTAAGTGGTGGACCCAAAGACTTATGCCACTCCAAATCATTCATGAAACATAAACATATTCAAAATATATTCCTCACCTGACACGCCTTACTTATAAAAACAATATACTGATAATGACACAGTGTTCAGTCTCTAATCTACATGATCATTCCCACATGGCCCCAGAAAGAATAATCCAGTGACCCAATTGCGGAAGACGGGACGAGCAGTCAAATTGCTTGAGATGTAAATTCACTTGTAAAAATAAGATTTATTTTTTGCTAAAATGTGTTTAGAGTCAGAACCAGCTTTGTGAGTTTTCTCTTGAAAGGAAAGCATCTGCTCTTAATCAGTGGGAAACTGCAGTGCTCTCAGATCTCCAAACAGCCTTTTTCTTGTATCACCCAAGGAGAATCCACTGTTTGACACTGGAGCAAACTTTGCACATATTTCATCACCATCCTTCTCTGCTTGGAAATAAAAGTTGCAAGGCTTTATATTCTTTACTATATTGCTTTTTGTTGGTGTTTTGCACAGTCTCTATCTAAATGTCTAAACCCCATTGTCATCAGTGCATGTACTGCTGCTCTGTGAGAGTAGGTGGGTGGAGGCTATGAGTGAGCTAAATCGCCCTGAAGCGGCGCTGATAAGCTAAGGATGTATGCAAGGGGATCACGCACGCACTCGAGCATGGATGGAGACAGGTAGGCAAGTGAACTGAAAACTTCAGAGCGGCTACATCTTTTCGAGATTTACTGTGACACTGAGCAGGATTGTGTTCTCAGGAATCCTCACCCAGCTGCCAGAATCTGACTTCATTCTTTTCCTTGTTGCTCATCTATATGTGTGTGTGTGTGAGAGAGAGAGATCAGAGAAACCTTAGTCACACAGATGAAGGCAGAAACAGCGAGACAAGTCGGGAGAGAACAAAGGTGGATGGAAGCAAAGTAAAGAGAAAGTGTGGGCAGAGGAAACAGCGATAGTGAGAGAACTCTAATCACAGGATTCATCATTTCTTTGTTTACTGCTGTGTGTTCACCCATCTTCACAGACATCTACACTGTATTTATCTCCTATTGCTAAGTCATCATTGCACTGGCTGTTCTGTGTTTGATGGAGGGCCCCCGCTCGACACCCGGTTTCCTACCAGTGAGCTCCTCCGTAAATTGGAAACAATATGTTTGTGTATCAGACAAACAGAGATGACTCCTTGAAAAAAAAAAAAAAAAAAGCAATGCTGACTCAAACCCCGACAGAGAGAAAAGAAAACGAAGGAATTGCAGTGGGGGAAATTGGGAAAGGATGGAGTGTGTGATTGAGTGTGTGTGCTTGATTGGGAGACAAGCAAGGCCTCCAGCAAAAGGAACACTCAGTACAGGAGGAGAGAAATGAGACAGTGAGTCCTGCACAATGCACTGTAACTTCTCAAATAATTCATTTACTTCAGCTGAAGGAAGCATCGGGGCGTTCTTTGAGACAGGCTTTTATTACAGACAGAGGGGGTGAGAGTGGAGGATTTCTCACAAAACTGGGACAAATTTCATGATCCCTGACATTACAGTATGAGCAGCTTCACTTCAATGCATGATTAATGGTAAATATGTCCACTTCTATGATACCTTGTGATGGCGAACAAGAGCCAAAATGTAACTTTTTACACCCACTGTTTATATCCTGCAGAGCCTTTTTTCCTTGTCAACCTGTTACAACAACTAAATTAGCATCCCTTCACCGACAATAATCCATTTTGTTTTTCAACAATGTGTCACATGACAAGTTATACATGCAACCATCACTTTTTCTCATGTCTCCCAGCTTACTGTTTTTGGCTCTCTTCCACCATTTGACAACTGTGTATCCAGACAGCTGTCTCAGGAGTTAGTGGAGACCAAACCAGAGCTAAAAGGAAAGTAAATATCGGACTTCCGTTTGCCAGGTGACTCGAAATGAGTGCTAATGTTGATCCATACCTGCTGAATGACTCAATAAGCAAGTGGTCCAAAAATCAGTTTTAGGGACCTCAGCTATAATAAATGGTTTGTCGTTATTAGAAAAAAAACCCTGTCCACATCTGGCACTCATGTCGCAGTGTCCTGGAACACCTTGAATTGCATTGCCCCTGGAGGTCAGACAAACTAGATTTTAGCTGGTGTTGCTCCGTTATGATTCACTTTTAGGGAAGTTCGTCAAAGTCAAGGTTGAAATTTAGGGGTGAGAATTGTCAATGTGTATAGCGTGGACTATATTAAGGAACTAAAGGGAATAAGTGCATCCGCGATATAAAAGATGAACGAGGCAGCTGGAGGACATAAAGGTAAACATTGCGCTTATCAGCAAGGCCGTGAATCAAATGTTATGTTTCGCGTCAGTTCATATTTTGTCGTGCATGTTGGCACTCGACAACCCCAAAGTATGTTGTTTCGGCGCTAAAGGGCAGCTGATTAAACCAAATGGATTTCTGCATAAACGCAACAAAGCTATGATTTGAAAGTGCACACACACACCTATCTTTTATCCTCAAGGTTCTTTCTCCTCAGACCCAGAGCCAAGGACTTTAAAAGCTATTTCCAGCTGCCTTCTCAGCCAATTTCCTGTGACGGGGGTAATTTTATCTCAGAAAAAGGATGGGTGTTCCCACAATAACCTCCACAGCTCTTATCAGACACACCACCACTGCCACTGTAAGAAAAGGAAACTATTCCAATCATCTGATATTTGTTGGTTTTTTTTTTTTTTTCTCCCTGTGCCGAGTGGGGATATCTCCAATTCCAGCAGATCAGGGCAAGAAGTGATATGCATGAAATGGTGCGGAAAATACGACCAAAATGCTTTCAACTTGTCAGATTCCAAAATGAAAGAAAAGCATCACATGTGAGCAGAAACAAGGGCTGGATGTAACAAGTGTTTCAACCGTTGGGTTACCTGGCAAACGGAGGATTTCGTGCTTGTGCCGAGCCTCTTCTTTTATAATGCCCCCCCCCCCCCCCCCCCCCCCCCCCCCCCCCTCCC
>JBBMOC010000049.1:1831524-1954715 GCA_037975185.1 Centropyge bicolor | reverse complement strand
CCCCAAAACGTCTCCATCTTCATGAATTAAAAATCAAACGTTGTGTTCAACATAAATATTGAATGGCTGTGTTTCCCTGTGGTAATGAGCTTCCCTGTTTTTGTCATGAATTTTAACCAACTTCTACAAAAGTTTACTTCTTACAAGCTTCAACTCAGCTCAGTTAGTAATTAGTAAAGTAATTAGTAGCTATTAAAAAAATTGATAATCTTAGATGAGGAATTATTTCAATTAGCTGCTTTTGCTTGTGTTGCATAATCGTAATTGAAGATGCGATTACTGTTCCTGTCGAGATTTGTGGCACGCCATTACTGTACGTGCGCCGCCACAGATTAAGAACAAGAGGAAGAAAAAGCTGTTTACCAGAACGAGTAAAGGTTAAGTGAAGTGACATGTACAGAACTCGGCTTTGAAAACAGATTTTCGCCCCGAGGCTGAGATATTTAAAGCCACGCTCTTATTGAAGAAGCTGCACAACAAGTCAATCAGTGATAAGAAATGAAGTGGAGATATTCATTTTGTTTGCTTTACTTTGCTTTTATGCTAAGTGTTACTGCCATTTTTCCTCATTTGCGACTTTGATGAAAGGTCTGTTGACTGCAGGATGCTATGATAATGAACCACATTTGCAAAGAATTTGAAAATTAGTGTCAGCTGATGACAACACCAAAGCATCATGATGCTCTAATTTCTAAGAGAGACAATTATTGGGGTTTGTCGACGATGACAAAAATCCTTCTCTTTAATGCCGTGCGTGGATTCAATGGAGGTCAGCTCGGGGCCAACGGGGTCTTAGCCTGTTGTTTCTATCGAATGCGTGTCATGTGCCAGCTGGCTCGCATGAGGGTGTTCGGGGTTTAACAGGTGGTCGAAGCCGATCTAAGTTTCAGCAGAAAGGGCGCGTTTGTTTTCTGTGTGTGAGGAAGGAGGGGCTGCCTGTCTTCAGGGGCGCGGATATGGGGGTCTCCAGTGTATGCGTGGGCAGACATGCACGCCCGGGTGAGCATGTGTTTGTGTGCGACAGTGAGAGCACGCTCAAAAGTCTGGAAGCAGCCATACGTGCTTCGGCTCTCCCATCTGCTCTCACTGTCCTCTCAAGGTATTTGTGTCAGATGGCGACACGTGATTTATTCATCTCAAGGATTAAATATAAAGGAGAGGCCTGAGCCAATTTCACTTTCACCACAAGTCCTTCGAACTCAAAACGCATTAGTTAGTCAGTGGCATATTTATTACATTGAAAAATAACTCATATCACATAGCACAGTTGGGAAAGATCAGGGTCAAGGTTGAAGAAAGTGGACTCTTGGAAGGAAGCGCGGTGTGAACGCCCCCGCCCTACAAAGTAGAGAGCAGGAACTACAGAGGCAGCAAAGTTCAGGAGGAGTAGTTTTAGTGCTGGTCAGCAAACTGTAACACAGGAGGGCTGTAATGCATCTGAAAATTACCGCCGCAGAACCAACGCAACACCTAAAATATGCATGATACTGCACTTTGCTTTTTATAGAACGTCTTGTCTTGTTTTATTAAGAGAATAAACAACTATTCAAATTTGAATAATAAATGAATCTACAATCTTAAACATTTGAATATGTGATAAAAAAAGTTGCTTAATGACTAAATCAGATGAATTTCTGTTTCTCCATTATGACTAAACTGAGGCCAAATTCAACCATGTGACATGTTGCTTTATTTTTAAGACAAGCGTTATGTTAAACAGCTCAAACTCTAAAGGAATGTGTGCATGACATCATCAGGCAATTAATTCAAATTCAGACTCATTCACATGATTCACATGCTACTTGCACCTGTGCCTCACACTCTCTCATGCAACCTTGAACGTGGAGATGAATTCTGCTCGAATTCTTCACACACATGTTCTGCTCATGTTGTACATCAGAGATTCAGTATGTCGCATTAGGTGGCACCGGCTCATTTGCTTCCATGTCAGAGCGAGGAGAGATCTGCCGCCGCTTTGTTTCTTTGTGTTACAGCAGATAATTAGCCCGTGTGATAACGGCTGGGTGCGCTGACCTGCGACGCGCTTGAGCTCTCTCTCTCCGGATGAATGGAGGGAGGAAGAGAAGTGCGATGATTAGACGACGCGCTGACCTGCGACCTTCCCGCTAATTATTCTTCTCTGCTTAAATTTGCTGAAACAGGCGAGATGAGAGGGTAACGGACGAACACATCAGCCGTGGTGACTAAAGGCATCAAGCAACCGGCATTGAGATCGGTGCATTGGTAACTTCATGAAGAGAAATCATCAATGTGAAGAGTGTTGTTTGTTGAAGATGGAAAAAGAGATGATAATTATGATCATTCATTTTGGTTATTCTTTTCTGTTTGTTAGAATTAGAAGGGAATTCATCACAAAGCTGCCATTTTCTTATTGAGCTCTAAGGTTTGAGAAATAAGAGACTCAGTACTTTTTCTTCTCAGTGCGCCGCAACTTGGAATCAGTGCTTGGGATTGGGTTTCTTCCATTGTATCACTGAAGGCGTGACTCGTCTCAGAGGATGTATTACGAACTACTTCACACTTGAACATGTGTTTCAAACTGCTGGTAAAAGGAAAAAGCTGTTTTCTCGCAGGAGCGACGCCAAGGCATTTCATTTAAAGACGCTTAGAAAGGCTGGATAAACACTTTCCGAGCGAGCGTGCAGGAGAGTATTGCTGAAAACGGTCCCCGGGTAGATGACGCTTTGGAAAAAAAAAAAAGTGGGATGCGTCTTCAGCTCATTGTTCAGCGAGAAAATCTGTGGTGTGGAACTAATGCGTGGGATAATCAGCGTTGCAAAATGTTTTTGTTGGATGAGTTAATCGACGCCGTGTCCGAATCTGTGGAAAACTTGTGACTTTGTTTTCACCCAAATGGTGAAGTTGGACCCTTATTAAACTGCATCTGCTGCATGTTGGGAGTTCCACAACTGGCTCTGTGCCAATTAGCAACAGCTCACTAGTGGAGTTTGCATTGGTTTTCAGTTTTTTTAAAAGGCACCAAGTGACCTCCTGCAAAAATATATTATTGATTAGCTGAACCTGTCAACTAATAGCACATATCCACAAAGCTCCACGGAGGCTGTGCTAGTTATTCTCCCATCTCAGTGCACCAAGATTTTTAATTCAACTAATATACAGATGTTATATCCATTAATAGGTTTATCACTTGGTTAACATAACTGGTTAGAAAAATTTCCCAGATGCCATTGTGATGTTTTCAATCATCTTGTTTTTGCAACCAACATTACAAAATATATTTACAATTACATAAAACAAAATTAAATCAGAGGAAAATCTTCACATTTGACAAGAAAGGATAGAAAACAGGAATTGTGCAAACTGCTAAGCAGCTTGTAAAGTCCAACTATTTTATACATTAAGGTCAGTTTTACTGAAGTTCTACTCAGCACAGTTCACCAAACTTTATGGAAGTGTAATTCCTAACAATGGAGTAGCTCATTAAGAAAGGTGCTATATTATCCAAGGGCACATTAGCAGATTATTAGAAGCACAGCATCCGGTGGACATTCCCATTAACTTTTCCTTCTGCATGACTTCTGGTGTAAAACACACATCTACACACACACACACACACACACATATGCTGCCTCTGTGGCCATTACCAGCACACTCTAATAGCCATGCTCAATTAAGCACACCTACACCCAGCAGGCGAGCGGTGCTTGTTAACCTGCAACCTCACTGAAGACGCCATGCCCCGTCACTAATGACACTCCACACACTCGCTCCATGTGCATGCTGCTGAAAACCCTCCCGGCACGCTGGCATGGTGTAGTGATTATGCTGATTACTTAATTATTCAGCAGAGATAATAAGTCAGCGTGAGATGATACAATCTCACCTGATAATTGAGTTAGATACCTGGGTGAAGATGGTGGGAAATTTCATACTACCCGGCCACATAAAAGTCATTATATGTGTTAGAAAAATAATCTATGATGTTGCTATAATGTGACATGTTCATATAAAAGCAAATGTAAAAGAAAATAATAATAATGTTCTTACCCTGAGTTTTTCATAGCGGTCGCTCAGTGCTGCCACCTGGTGGTCCCTGTGCCTTCCAACCAGTTTGCACAGCGAGCAGATCAGCTGATCGTCGCTCACACAGTACATGTTCACCTTCTCCTCCTCGTGGTCCAGGCACTGGAGCCCTCTGAGGTGGGAGTCCGGCATGGGCTCGATGAGCCTGTGGCCGGTGAACGGCTTCTTGTTGGGGTGTGTCGCTCGGAGGCACTCCTCGCAGTACGACACCTCGCACGTCACGCACGTTTTGACGGCGTCCTGCGGCGGGTCCTGCTCGCAGAACTGGCACTGGACCGGTTCGGGAGGCGTGCCTGGGCTGGACATGGCGGCGCTGACTGGGACCAGCGCCAATCGGTTGCTCCCTTCTTCGCCGGGAGAGTTGGGCCCGCTGTGGGGCGCGGGCAAGGGCAGCGGTAGAGGCAGCCCAGCCGAAGATGAGGCCCGTTGGACTCTATCAATAATGTTCTGCAAGGTCACGTTTCTCTTAAGTCCTTCTAGTCCACGCTCCGGACTCAGGGAAATGACATATCTACAGGTGGGGCACTGGAAGGCGCTGATGCTCTGGACGGATTCGTTGGTGGCGCAGTGGGAGATGAGGATGCGGTGGGCGCAGCCGAAGCACAGGCTGTGGGCGCAGGGGAGCAGTAGTGGGTCTTCAAAGAGCTCCAGGCAGATTGGGCAGGTCAGCTCTGACTCCAGAGTGTCCATCCTGCTCAGAGGAGGCCAGGCGGGACCGGGCGCAGTGTCAGCGAAATCCAGAAGAGCCGCTCAGCTGTCTGCAAGCCAGGGACAGAGAGGAAGCACAGAGAGAGAAGATAAAGGAAAAAGAAAGCACAGGGATTTGTGATTAAATGGTGTGAAACAGCTTGCTTTTCACTGCTTTTTTTGGGAGGGCTTATATCTCAATGGAGCACACCACTGAGTGGACTTAAAGAGTGGCAGATTGTTGCTGTAAGTGCTGGATTTTCAAAGTCTGTGTGAAACTGAAAATGAGGGAAAATGGATGTCTTCAAAAAGCAGACAAACAGAGTCCTTTACAAAGTGCGTCTCATCATCAGGCATTTCAATCTTTGAAACCGACAACAATGATGGAATAATTCTGTGTAGATTTCAAAGATACACAGTCTTCATCAGCGTCAACAAATCTATTGTCGAACCACATTTCAAGATCTTGCAAGTCATAGTGAGTGTGGCAGACTCATTTCCTGTTGAACACACAGCCAATTGCACAAATACAACAGAAGCACCATCATCATTTTCTTTGTAAGATCATCATCAAGTTTAAACACTCTTGTGCAAAATAGTGCCAAAAATAGTTTTGAAGGACGATATAAAGAAGAAAAGCATCACAACAGAGGCAGAGGAGCTCGACCAAACATACAGCTCCTCTGCAATTATCACGTGGCTGTTGTTGCAGCCACATGTCCCTGTTGACCCACTTTTGCCCTCTCATCATTCTTTGCCGTTTAGTTTGGACTGAGCTTGGATTAACAATATCGCAGTTTCGTGGCTGGCTCTAAAATGTCAAACGTTGTCATTTCGCCGAACGTGCCATCGAGGACGGACACAGCGACTTTTCACACCTATTACAGGGAGCAATTAGTGCAACTGTAGCAGCAAGTGATGAAACATGAGGAGTGAAAAAAATGTTGACCAGTGGCTGCTGACTGCATTTAATCATGGTGCAGTGTTGTATCAGTATATGCTCTTTGCAGTAGTTAGTCGTCATCATTTTCATCATTTTAATACAACTGATATGCAGTTTTTAACACAGAGCTGGTGTGGCAGTGGGGCGTGGCTTTGACTGACTCTGTGCAGGCAGCTGGTTGAAAGTGTCGAAGTTGTGGCTGCTGGTTCTTTAGTTTACTTTTAACCTAAGACGCCAAACAGCTCAATTCGCCATGTTTTCTTCAAAAATTAAGCTTGGAAGTAACAAAGCTTTTGAGAAAATCTGTACCAACAAACCCAGCAAAGGAGACTTTAATGTGCCTCAAACAACAGCCCAGTAGTATCTTAGAAGATTTCCTGATTATCACAGCCATAGCGAGGTTAGACGTTTTTAATAGGAAGCTGTGGGCTGTTTCGTTAATTGTTTCTTTAATTAAAAACTGTCTGGAAATATATTAACATTCAGTGTGATTAAATACATCAGTAAGCAGATAAATAACTGTGGCCGGTATCTTGATTACTTCATTTCTGTTATCAGCTCCAAAAGTTCACTTTGAGCCTCTAGTTTTCTCTGTTGTGTTTTCTTTGTTCCTGCTTCATTTATGAACTCAGCCAGAGGGCTGTTAATAAAATAAGTCAGTTAGTGGCAGCAAAATGCGGGATTTCACAGCTTTTGAAAAAAAAAAAATCAAGATTAGATGAAACCCAATACGAAGCCTTCAGGGAACTGGGATCATGGAAAGAAGAAAATGGATCACTGTGAAGAAAACAATATAGATAAGACTTGCACAAAGGGAATCCATTTTACACATAGTTGGAATAAAATAATGTACTGAAAATAAGTTTGTGTGTATTAAAACCCTCAAATCATCTTGATCATAGTGGACAAATGCTTCCTGAATCACACGTGTGGTATTTGCAGCAGATGTCACTGTTTGCCGAGCTTAAGTTCTCGTGTGCATCTGGGCGGACGACCACATTCAGAATATCCCTCCCATTTGTTCTCTGGCCGTCTTTATGCATGGCTTCCTTTCATCTGCCGCAGAGAAAAAAAAGAGACGAGAGAGAAAACAAGCGCAGGCAGAAGTCGCCCGTGATGTCTGAGGCCAGATAACGCTCAGCACAGATCAGCTGCAGCGATCGGAAAACGGATGAAGACGTTGAGCACAAAGAGCTTATTCTTCACATTTATTACAAAAAAATAAACTGATGCGAGTCAAGCAACTTTGATCTCTCATTTCCAAAAACGTAAGAGCAGAGCCGCATTTTGAAATGAAGCGAATACGGACGGATGTAGAGGACAGAAATTGAGTGGGAAAAGAGGGAAGCGATGGAGCAATGACACGCTTCAAATAGAATGCGTTTGAAAGGGACTGTAAACACAACAAATCTTTTCAGAGATACACACATTTTTGTGCACATCCCCTAAAGACACACACTCCCATTCACACACACACAGCAGTTTCTCTAAAGCACCAAAGAGCCTCCCTCAGGTGTTTGTATTTCCAGAGATGTTTTGTCAGTGAGGACTGATGCTTGTTGACAGTCAGGTAAAACTTGAGAGTGTGTGTTGAATGCGGGATATCCCGATGTTCTTTTCTTGCTCGAGAACTTCTCCCGACAATCTGAGTTGGACCTCTTCAAAGCCTCCATTGTAGAGGCGGCTAGTAGGAGCTGGGGTCTGTGGTGGAGGCAGGCAGAGCTGCCACAGCTCAACATGGAGGTCGGGTTCATTTTGTAGTTTCTATTTTTTAGCTTATTCATAGAGGAAGGCAAAGGAGGAAATTCATTGACAATAAAAACTTTGACCTTTGACCTTTGCTGCAAAGGTTCTGACTGACCCCAGAATCAGGTGGAGCAATGTAGATTCAGTCCTGGCCGTGGAACAGTGGACCAGCTCCTGACCCTTAGAGGGTTATGGAGGAGGGTCAGACTTTGACCAGCTCATGTTTTCCTTGTCTCTGATCCTGTTTGTGATATTCATGGACGTGGTTTCAGGGATCAGCCGGGGTGAGGAGAGTGTGAACCTCAGAATGGGGTCTCAGCTTTTTGTTTTTGACAGCTTCATAGCTCTACAAGAGGTCTTGCTCCGTGGGGAACTTTTTTATGCTGTGCGTGATTAATCGTCAGAAACAACTCTTTCAGACGTTTTAGTAACATACACGCATGCACAAACACATGTATCACCATCCCCACTCATAATTCATGTTTATGCCGTTATTCTGAGCTTGACCATCACAACACTGAATCCTCACTAATTCTAACCCAAACCCTGAAACCAAGTCTTAAACCTCAAAAGCACCTGGACACACATGAACAGAGAGGTGAGACTGAAAAAGACGATAAATGAAATTAGATGTCTTGAAAGCCGCTCTCATCGATGATCACCCAACTTAGCAGCTCCCCTCGGGTTAATCAGTTAAAGGAGAGAGACTTGCATTTGTAGGGTGGCCAGACGCACCACTCCGAATGAATGCTAATGCTACATTGTCTCTGCTGGATGTGTAAATAGGCGACTAACAGATAGTGCCAATGTTGTGTTTTTCCAGCTTGTTTTATTGCACACAAGTGGCCACAAAAAATCAATTCATGCACCTTTAAGTTTGATACTAACATGTTGAGGAGACCAGCAATAAAATGCACTGTTCATTAAGTTGCACCAGGACTGAAGTTAATTTTGCACAATGGGCAACCTGGGTTAAATTACAACCATTTTAATATGGCTGTAATCTTACACAGCTAATTTCCCTTCTAACATGGCAACTCCCTGTTTGAACTTGTAAAATCCTGCTCCACACTATCCCCATTTATATGAAGTCTGAAAAGATTCTGCAACTCCGTCTGCAGCCTGATCATGGAAACATATTTAAATCCAACTCTTAATTAAAACCAGGCAAATGTCATGCAGTAATATACAGGGTGTGTACCATACATTATGCATTGTGCAAACTGAATGTATTAAAGAAGCAGAAAAGTCCGAGGACATCTCCTGCAGTCCATCCCTGTGCACAGTCAGCCAAGCAATATAAACAGCATTTTTGCAGAAGTAGAGAAAAAGAAGTTCCTGACAGTGCCAGGAAAGTTGGACACAGACTGAGCTCTGACAGGTCGCCGTTTGACAGGAGGGAACCCGGAGGCGCCAAAGGACAAAGAGAATAAAAATTGCACGCGCTTGAACCTAAACATGCAGCAAATGGTCACACAAACCCAATTTGGCAGGTGAGGACAGGGTGAAATGCCTCTCAGCACACTATAGGTGACACTGTTGAACCGTGCATCGTGGTGACAGAGCAGGGAGGAGGAAGAGTGTGGTGAGGGAGAGGAGGAGAGAGAGGCATTGCAATGGAGGTGGAAGAGAAAACAGGAATGGGAGAAAGGAAGAATGCGAGTTGTTTATTTTTCCCACCATCACTTTGTGCTCCATGACTGTCAGAGCTGCCACTGTGTGTGAAAGGCTCGTCTCCTTGTGCCGGCACCGGCGAAACGTCAGTACCAATACTCTTCAGTGGGGGGCAATACAAAGCTGAGGGAGCAGAGAGAGGCTCTCTTATTCCTCCTCCTGTTTCCCTGCAGCATGTGAGCACTTCTTACCCAACATAAAAACAGATCTCTTATACAATACATACTGTTTATTTATGTACTATCCCCATATGTTTACACATGGCGTTGTAAGAGAAGGTTTCTCCTTCATCCCTTCTTATGATTGACGCTTTATTCTTTGCAAGAAAATATACACTAAGTTCCCTCGGAGACCAGAATGGTTTCGCATTAAAGCCACTTAACAACAAAGTGAATATGCTGCACATGGCTGGCAACCATTTGCAAAAGCACGCCATCATGTTTTTAGCTGGATTTATGCATCTTGAAACTTCAGAGGTAATATTTCATTTCTCCAGTATGGTGATATTATTTTTTTTTTTTTTCAATCTCCTCCTTTCTAACAGTCGGTCCTCAGTCGGTCTGACTCGTGATCATTATGAGTCCCATTCACAACTAACCATCAGAGAATATTTCCCCAATTCATTTTCTGTCAGTCAACTCATTGCTTTGCTTGTATAAACTATCGGGCAGTTGAATTTCTGTTTTTAAAAACATCATCTTTTCTATGCTCTTCATATGTTTTGTAAGAAAAATAATGATTCTTAACAATGATAATAATGAGTAGTGTAAGTAGTCACCAAAGCTGTCAGAGAAATGTAGTGGAGTAAAGTAAACTCAAGTAAATGTTACAGTCTACTGCTGCAGATTAATTCCACACTGTACTAGTCTGAACTGAGACATATATGTAAAGAAATTTATGAACCACAACAACACTGAGACCAGATTTTTTCCCAAATCACCTTCACACTCCCAGACTAATTGTGAATAGTACAACAGGAAACATTAGACGGTCTGACTCAGGTCTTCTTCCTGTCTCCTGTTATAGAGCTGTGTTACACAAGTCCAAAATGTTACCTTTTCTATTCGGGGAGGAACAAAGGTCATTGCCCTGATGCTACTCTCAGATGGTTGTTTTTGTCTATGTGGTCTCTGATCCATAAATGCCAGCAAATAACCTTTAGTGTTCACTCACTTTTAACCTTTTTGAAGGATGTTCCGACAACAAATCAGCCTGTCTGTGAGAACAACTAATGAAGCATTTTAAAACCTCTCTTCCAACTTCTGATCTTTCTTCCTGTTTATATTTGGGCAGACTCCCACCCCCCCATTAGTCTGCGCTCGGCATCTAAATCTTTCATTAACTTCGGGTCCAAGGAGGTTGCGGCTTTCCCTTCCACTCATAGTTTAAGCTGTTAAAATTTTCATGGGAGCTCTTTCCATCCATTTTCTAAAAACCGATTCGACAAGAGCGCGATGCCGACAAAAACAGAGGCGAGAGAGAGAGAGAGTGTTTTTGAGATGGGAAAAGAATGTGAGCGGCTCCTGCGGTTCTCTATAATACATGGAGCCGGTCATAATGCTGATGTGCTGTTAATAATGCTTAATAACTGCGGTTTCTTATTTCTATCCTTTCACAAAAAAAACCTTCAGATTTTCATGATATTTCATCCTTTTTAAGCTTCACTTTTCATTTCGCTGCCGTTTTAGCTTCTCAGCATAATGAATATTTCAACCGCACCATCCTGACAAATTGAGCTGAAAAAGTCAAACTCCTCCACGGCAGACGGGAGCGATTTCCAGATCATTGACGTGACACAGAACCGCTCGCAAAAATGATGATAGTAAGCAGCCCCCCCCCCCCCCCCACACCCCCACACACACACACTTAAAAAAACACATTTGGGTGGGCGGAGGGGTCAATTTGCGAGTTGACGTGAGCGGCTGTGGCGTTCCACAGAGGCGAACCCAGAAGTAGGTCAGCCTCGTTGACCTGACTCACACAATCAGCACAACACTGTCTGTGTGTGTGTGTGTGTGTGTCACTCTGTGGTCGTTGAGTCAGTTTTAACGTTTGCTATGATCTGTCGGCAAATGTGAAACGTGCATGAAAAACAAATAGTTGGGAACTGAATTGTGGTGGTGCGTCTTAATGTTACCGGTTGAAGCTCAGGTCGTCTTATTGGACTCTATTGGAGTTTAATTTGCTTCTACTTCTATTTGCTTTAACCTTCCAAAAGATACAAACACATACGTGACGTCTTTCATTCTTTCAACTATTGGCTCTTAAATTTTCCTTTTCTTCTCTTGTTATTAATCATATTTTTTTCCTCTGACCTCTGTGAGGGTTATGGTGACACCGATGTGCTGTCTTGCGTCAGTGCACATGTCTGAATTACCATTTTTTTATTCATTTGTTGTATTTACTTTTGGCTGCTGTCTGGAAGCCAAATTGCACCTCAGGGACTCTAAAGCTTTGCTCCACTCTGCTCCGCCGTTCCAGTTTGCTCTCAACTCACAGGAGGTAGAAAAAAAGCAGTGAAATGTTGGAAGCAAGCAAAGGAAGACAAAGCGTCTGAAGCTGAGTATAAACACAATATCTGCCTGTTAACCTTTCATAATGTCATATTTTCAGTCTAAATAACCCCGTCTGGTCAACGCTTGACAGTTTAGTCTGAAGTGTGTTCCCAGGGGAGCTGAAACTGAAGGTCGCCACGACTTTGAGGATAAAACTTTACAACTAAAATTTAAGCTCTTTGCACTTTCTCGTCGGTTTAAACCGCAAACATCTTACTTTCACTGTCAGGACACAGAGACAAAGACAAGACGCTCAATTATTTACACTTTTGTGAAAAAAAAAACGAAATAAATAATTGACACTTTTTCTGAATTATGAAACACAACCTCTACCTTTTTCCCCCCTTTTTAATAACGTCCCCCACCCTCTCCGTGTTTGACGACATCGAAACCTTCTGACACCTTGTTTACCTCAATCTGTCGAAGAATTTTTAAAAAGATCCCTCAAGCGCTTATGGGATTTGCAATTCAGAAGAACCATAATCTGCTTTCATAGCTGCAGCGGGATGGGAGATTAACCCCTCGACCTCACGGAGTCGTCGGGAACAAGTTGTCTTTTCGGGGTCGCCCTGTGCGTGTCAAGGTCGACACAAATTTCCTCTGCAAATAGATTTTTAACAATAGAAAGAGTTTATCATTTATACAGTGTATAGATGCAGCTGTGAGGAAAGAGTGCTGATATGCTCTCTTGCCATGTGAAGCAAAGTCAAAATATTTCACAGCAGTGTTTCCTTGCTAAATATTTGTCTTGGGCACTGCTTCCAGGAAGTGCGTGATAAATCTTACATTGCATGTGCAGCAGGAAATTCATTTTATCCACAGCATACTGGCTTGCAGGTGTAGGTGCTGAGAGTCCAATTAGGACAGAGGAAGAAAAAGTATATTTGGATGATGAACATGCCCAAAGCTAAAGAACTCCACTTTTAGACGAGCAATAAAAAAGCATTAGATGTCAAATTCAAAAGGAGAATTACATTTTAAAATCTCTCTCATCTCTTCTCATCTCTCCTCCCCCTCCTCCCTCCTCTCCCCCTGTACAGTACACGACTCCATTCTCTGGATTGTTAACAAGTTAACACTAACTGTTGCCACACACATACACACACATCAAGTCTTTGTCTGATTCCAGACACCCTGCCATGTTGATCCCTAATCCGCTTCCTGCCACACTAGCTGTGACCAATCACATCCTTTCATGTTCCGAAGCGGTCAGTCACACCTAACAGGATTGGCCGGTCGTAGTCCGGGATGCAGAGGCTATTAGTGATTATGTTAAAGGGTGACATTTGTGATTGTGGGGTTTTTGTGCATTGTGTGTGTGGCAGGGTCTGTCTGCTCGTGTGACCCAGATTGGGTCTAGCGCCGCATGTGAAATTAGATGTGATGTTTGGGGGCCGGAGATTATAGGGGACGAAAACAAGTCTGGTGCTGTCAAGGACATTCGCCCTGTTGAAATATCAGGGAGAATGATCCTCACGCTCATGATACAAAAATCAGCCAGCAAACATAATGGAGGATGTGTCATCAACAGAGGGCGCTGTACAAAGCATAACAGAAGAAGCAAGAGGTTGGTTACCTGCATGCTTTTATTCTGTTGATGCAGGTATTTATTTTTATCCATAAAACAAGCGATAAAACAAGAGAAGACTAATGCATGCAAGATGAATGAGATGTGACAGGACACTGATGTCATCACAGTTTGAACCTCAGGTCAAAGGAACACCTGTTTTATTGATTCAAGCTGGGAGCAAACTTTTTCAGTTTCAGAACCAATGTATTTTTGGTCCAAATGTTCCAAAATCAGATGTGCAAACTGGAACAGAACCACTGTGGTGGAAAAGAGTTACTGTGTCAGACACTGATAGCTGAACATGCTGTGCTTCAAGGTGCCTCTATTTCACTTCTCTTCCTCTTCTGTCATAGCAAAATCCCACTCAAGCACTTGGCCTATCACTTACTGGAATGTCTTCATTTAATCTTACATCAGCCAGGTTGGAAAGTAGCTTAGTTACCTGGGGAATGCCATTTGGGATGATGGAGTAGGAAGAGATCAGCACATGAGCTATATTTCCTTTTTAAGACACCACAAATTTAGTTAATGCCTCCTTCCGCGATCACAATTATTTTATAATGCAATAATGTTGCCTGAAAATATGTGCTTAGGATCCCCTAGCGGACATGACAGTGATTAAATAGTACTTATTCCCCAAAGTACTAAATTATCATTGCAACTCTGATTGGATAATGAAATGTTTTCGACATGAAAGCGGCCCCAGAGAGCTGGCAAGGATGAGGTATGCTAGTTTATGCATGTATGAACAGGGCGCTGGTGAGCTATATCTAAAGCATGGAGCATCTGCGTGGTTCATGGAGTGCAGCTTCAGGGGGGTGAAGCAGCTGAGGCAGGTTTTCACATCCTCAGGTGGGTGGTATTTGAATCCTTAGTCTTACTATGTTACACGTGGGGTTTGTTAATGCCACAAATATTCAACTTCTCTTCAGTGTTTATAACATCAGTTCAATTTTTCTTTATTCTACATTCTTCTTCTGCAGCTGCTTTTTTGTGTTTGTTTAAATACTTTAACGGCTCTGTCCGATTTCTGGCAGAAGAAAATAAAGATTTTGCGACTTAATTATAGACATAACTTGGTCAGATAGAGATGTTTTAAGGAGCAAGCTTGGAGTTCTGCTCCTTTTGCACATGTGACCTCGGTTTAACCCGATCATGCAGTGACCTCGGTTCAGAGAGCTCCTTGTTTGTCATAACACCTAACATATGGGAAGCTTTGGAATATGCTTACAATTATGCATGTTTTTGGAGCCGGTGCATTTTTCGAGCATGAGAGCAAAGTGAGACTTGACTTGATCAGAAGGGAAGGAATGTCAGAAAACATGACATTGAACTCAGGAGGCCTCTCGAATAGTGGTGGATATTCCACAATGATGCAATGTGACTTTTTAACATCTGCCAGTCTGCAGCTGATTAACCAAATAAGATGCGTACTGCTACATATCTTCACACTCACAAGCTGAAGAGAAAGCTGAAGCAAGCCATGTCTGATGGATGTGAAACGTGAAACGAAGCTTTTTTTGATGCTTCTGTGCACAGTTTTATTTTGGGGGCCTTGTGCAACAACAAGTGCAAGAAAGTTATGAGATTGCAGGATTACTGCAGTATAATTTGAAATCTGGTGCAACTTGTTCCGCATTCAAAAAAGAAAACCTCAATTACCTGCCACACAGTAAACGAGTGGTTGGGCCTTCCAGCTTCCATTTGAAAACCAAATCTGGCGTTTGACTTCCTTTGTCTCGAAAATTGGTTGGTTAGAAAAGAGGAGCGAGCACGCAGCGCCAAATGCACAATGTGGATTTATTTAGTTTAAACGTTAAGTCCTGGGTATTAGCGCACTTGAAATTTGTAAAGCGGTCTACTGTAAAGGCCTCTCCACAGGACTGAACAAGCTGCCAAGTCTCCCTGAACCGATTGTGCTCTTTGTCACAAGTTCCCATGGCAATGTTGCACTCATCTTATTCGGTGGGTGATTAAAGAACGCACTGGGGTGAATAAAATGAACTGAACTGGAGTGGAAATAGGAGGATGAGAGGAGGGAGGGGGAAAAGTATTCCAGTCTGTCTTTGTCCTTTTTGAAGGATGTTTAGATAGCAATTAGCAGTTTGGCCCTCAAGCGTCTGAAATGGGAGACTGCGGACGCTTTGAAGATCAAATTAACCAATTAGGGAGAGATAAGAGTCTCCTGAGTTATACCTCCTCATTTTATCATGTAAGCTGCACGCCGACGAGATAACAGGATATTTTGGGGACGTGGGGGCGACGTAGGTGGTTCTCCTGAAAGCATTTTTTTTCCAAGAGCAAAGAGTGCACCTTTCCCTCCTACCGGCTTTAAACAAACTGACAGATGTGCCCCACGCAGGAAAGGAAACGACACTGCCTTCGCTATATTTGTCTACATGGTTCCCACAGTCAATCTTCCAAGTTGGAGGGAAGGGGAAAAAAAAGAGATCTGAGATGCTTTTTCTCAAGCCCGCCCAGGCTGACAATGCCACTGAAACGTGTCAAGGGAAACAGGAAAAGAAACAGCAACAATGCTATTGTTGCTATATTGGTCGGCAACGTGACAGCAACAAACAGAACTTCAGAAAAAGTCTTTGTCACTCTTTGTTATGGAGGATGTGGCGAGCAAACTTGTATGCATTTAAAGTATTTACATTTTTATTAGAGCAAAGCGTTTTCTGCAAAACCCTTTTCAAAAGCTTTTAATACAAACATTTTATACATAGAAAGCGCATGCATCTGTTGATTTGCTCATAATGACCAGCATCCCTTCAACTCAAGCTACAAACACGAGCCACAGCACAGCAGCCTCCCTTCCTTGAGTCGCCCATTGTCTCGCAGATCAAACCCTGAACCTGGATTTCCTTGATCCCTGTGACCCGTAGCAGGTGAGAAGGATCAGCAGCAGCACTGAGCCCGTGGCAGCCAGCTGTCGCACACACACGCTTCGGTGCAGACTCGCGCACGCATGCACAGATACACACACGCCTCGGCACACAGGACAGGCTGTGAAATTGAATAACCTGACCTCTGGGAAGCTCATGAAAACACAGTCGTACAAATGCGAAGCGATGAAGTGTGGCAGCGCGTGTGTAAGCATGAGCTCGATCATGAAGCTGCGTTCACATGCGCAAACAAAATTTCCATCCAGCTAAATGTCTCCTCTCGCCTCCAGCCGTAAAATGAACACTGTCAAATTTCCTTCCTCTTAAGTGCAAAGAGAGACCAAATGTTGCGGACCTTTTTAAAGCTACTCACACACTCACAGCGCCAAAGCACATACACACACATTTCAGCATCCCTCAAGGCACTGTCCCCTGTCTTTATGCGTCTTGGGCTTCAAGCACCAAAACACACAGTGGCTCTTTGAAATTGGGTCACACAAAACAGACTCTCACATGCGATGTAAAAACCCCACCCACCCACACACACACGCACACACATGCACACAATTTAACATGCTTTTTGGGTCAAAATTCCAAAGTGTCACAACCTCTCAAATTTTCGCCAAATTCACCACATTAAGCTTGACTCTTTATACAAAATATTAGGGGCCAAACATGAGAATAAATAAATCACAAAATTAAAGTTATCGCAAAGCCAAAGTTAGCACATTTCAAGCAATCAGGAGCAAACTCATTCATCATCATTGTGAAAAACTCCTCGTTCCAAATGTAAATTCAGCAACTGTTTCTGCAAGTTTCCCCCCTCGACCACGATACAGATGGCTCCACAGCACTCATTGGCTGAGTCCTGAAGCCACTGCTCTGTCATTATCATTCCAGTAATGCTGGCACTCAACGCTTCCACTCCTCATTTCCACTGAGAATCCGGCCTGAGCCGAGATGGAGGGAGAAAGCGTGCGGGAATCCCCCGGGGGACTCAAGGACTTAAGTAAACTAAGAGGAACACAAAACTCCCACTGACACAGGCCCCTTATAGAGTAAGCATCACAAAGCAAAACACCCCCCCCCCCCCTCCTCCTCTCCCCCCCTCTTACCTTCCACATGATTAAAATCCCATCATCCACAAACAAAGTGAAAAAGAAGAGAGAGAGGTGGGGGAGAGGGAATGGAGCCTATCTTGGGCTCTCTCTCTCCTCTGTGGGACGCGGCGGCAGGAGCAGAGGCGAGCGGCGAACTTGGGAGCCAGTGAGGATGTGGATATGTCTCCGTGGCTGTGTCATCACCTCTCATGACATGTTTCCTCCCCTGCCTGTGTAAGCCTTTCCATCCTGACCCAGCAGAGAGAGAGAGAGAGAGAGAGAGAGAGAGAGCAGGGGCAAACTAGTGCACCGCCCCCCTCTCTATATCCCCTCCTCCTCCTCCTCTCCGTCCATCCCTCCCTCTTCTGTTTCCCTGTATTCAAATCTGCCAGTGGGCTGCCCTGCCTCTAAGTAGGCCAATCACTGAACCCATGGGGGTGGAGTCTGGGCCGGCTGTGTGCAAATATGCAGTCAGATGTGTCATACACAAACTCTGTGAGTGTGTGCATGCCTGCTTGTTCTAGCATATATGCTTGCTTGCATGCAATATGTGGACGTGTACATATGCACATGCAGCCCGAAGCCAAGTTATGCTCTGCTTTGTGGATGAACTTTTACTATGATCTCCATCTGTCTAAAATCTAAAATCCATCAATGATGAGGAAATAAAGTCCCAAAAAGTACAGTTGCGATCCACTAATCAGCATTTTCTGTCTCCTATTCATTTTAAGTGAAGACTGGCAAATTCAACTTGATTGATACAAAAACTGAATCGTGTCTTACTTGTGACTTGTGAGTTTGTCTTTTTAAGAGATATATTGTCAGTCATTTCTACTTTGTTGTTGTTGTTTCATATTGCAGATGTTTCACATTAAAAGCCCTCAAATAAAGTGAGGCATTGCTCCTTTATAGCCGCTGGAGGGCTTTTAATTTGAAACATCTGTGCTGGAAGTGTTGATCACTGACAGTAGTTTATGTCACATTCATGTCATGTCACAGTAATTACGAGTTCCCGACTTCTGAAAACACCCAAGTTGTAAGTTAAAGTGGGAAACTCAGATGTGTGTGAAAGCTCAATATGTATTCACACTTAATAGTATGGAGTGTGAGTCAAAACCAAACACAGAGTGAGTGAAAACAGAAGAGAAGGTGTGGTGACCATCACTTGATCAATTGACATTTAAAAAGGGAGACAAATGAGGAAAAGTGATAAAATGTCTCTATTAAAAGCCTCTTTCAAATTAAGGCCTCTATGGCGATAAAAAAAATAAAGGCCACTATTTGTGAATTATAATTTTTCTTCTCATCTTCTTTTGCATCCATGACACATCCTCAGCAGCAACTTACCCTCTGTAATTTTTTAATGCCTCCCTGCTGTCTCTTCCTCTACCTTGAAACTTCAGCTGTTTTGGCTGCTGCACCCATAAAAACAACCCCCCTTTTCTTTTTATGCGGCCCACAAGGAAAGCAGCTTAATTTAATCTCCAAGATGCAAGTCAGTGATTTACCCTCCCACACATGGCAGCACGCTGCCCTGCCATGGCTGCAATCTGCAATGATCAGAAATCTCCAGCATTCGTCAACTGTCTCATTGTAACTGTACC
The DNA here is from genome assembly GCA_037975185.1 of Centropyge bicolor. Classification (NCBI taxonomy): domain Eukaryota; kingdom Metazoa; phylum Chordata; class Actinopteri; family Pomacanthidae; genus Centropyge; species Centropyge bicolor. Next base: position 1,935,883 of record JBBMOC010000049.1, on the reverse strand, counting down.
TCTCTATCGTGTCCGATTCACTGTGGACGGTGCTCTTAGTCCCGGCAATTGTGCAGAACGGAAAGCAGCCAAAAAAGGGAAGATCATCATCCCTAACCATTATTCACAACTTTACAGTGCATGTGATGTGAGAGCTTTCAGCGCTGGCTGCTCATTGGTGGCTTAATCCCAAATAATCCTTAACATTTTGCCCTGGGGGAGTGAGTCTCGGAAGTGCAGAACATGGGTCTTACTTCAGAAAGGCTTTCCCGTATGTTGCACTGCAGAATCACAGAGCCAGAGATGGCATTTCAGCCAAAGTCTTATGCATTGAGTGAAACTGTTTGTTTGGGTCTGATAAGTTCCAGAAAGCGTGTCCAAAACCAAATGTCAACTGAGATTTCAAGACAGATAAAGTTTTGGAATTCTCGTAGGTCGATTAAAATGCGCTTTTACCGCACAGATCTCAAATGGGGGTTGTTAAGTGATTTCGACGAAGAGTTTCGACACAAAAAGTTTTTCAGAAGTTTAAAAAAAAAAAGCAAATTCCAGTGATCATGGCAATAAGTAATGTTGTACAGAAACAAATAGACATGATTCATGGCCATGGTCAGGGGTGTTGATGTGATGTGTCATTAATGCATGGTGATGGATAATTAGCACCCTCTCATTTGTGTAGTATTGTCTGTGCAATATGCTCATGTGTGTGAATTGGATGTGTGTTTCTGGTGGTCGGATCAGCCGAGGTGAGGCTGCAGTTAAAGAATGTTCTCCTGGAAAAGGACGAGGATAGAGTTTCCATCTCTGGTCAGTTCTCGGCAAGAGCGAGAGACCACTAACTTCTCTAAAACTCTTACCAGTCCACCAAGACATGAACTGTTCCCTCACCACAGCAAGAACACAGGCACACATAAAGGAATAATGTGAGTTCTAAAAAAAGATGTGTGACTGTATTTTTCCAATAAGAATAGATGAGTTGTGAAATTGGAAAGTCACACTCGCTATTTTTTCAAGGCTCAAAGATTAGCTACCTGTAGATCGATGAATTCACGTAAACCAAAAACCCTTCCTAGGTCAGTCACATTCTTTTAAATTGTTCTTTTGTCATGTCTTTCAAAGACAGCCAAAGTACATTATCTTCTAACAGCTGAAGGGCTCATACAGGAGCTTGATTTTGGAATAAAAAAAACAACAGAAAGTTAACACACAATCGGCCAATCGCTGCATAAAGTGGGGCAAATGTCAGATTCTTTTTTGTGGAAAGTTACTGATATTGTTTAGTGCAGCATTTTCAAGACATAGGAAGCACAGGCAAATAGACAAACACATCCAATGAAGAAAACGCCTTTGTTAAGTGAACAACACAAATGCAGCATAACATCTAAAATACAGACATTACAACCACAAATGCCTCAGAGTTGCAAGAAATAAACAGAGCGAAGTCAGAAAATGATGCTTCCCACTGAATGCTAAAAACAAGGCATCCAGCAGATGAGTCAAAATCATCAAATCATTTCCCAACACCATTGTCATCTTGTGTTGCCAGATTCTCAACCTGCCCACGATACATTTCATTCCAGTCATCTCTCTGAAAATGCTGCACATTTGTCGACAAACTGCTGATGATTTCTCTTCTATTCCCTTGTGTTTTGTCTATTTGCATGTGCTTTATAACGTCGCAGTGAGCTGAGCTTTATAATCCACCTGAAAAAAACGTCATTTCAGCTTCTTTTCAAGGGAAGTTTTACCAGCATGGAGTCAATTGTGGAGCACAAAGACTCAGATTCTTTCATGCCACTGATGCCACAATGTAGATAGAATCATTGCATTAGCGCTCCTCCAGTTATTTTTCACCTTGGAAGTTATCCAACAGCACTCTTCAGAATGAAAGCACACAGGCACAAGGCCTCTTCATTCATTCGACTTCCTCAGCAGATACAGCAGTCGAAGCTTTGTCTGGCGTCCTCTACCTCAATACCGCAAAGTCGAGTGGCTGTTTTTCACCTTGAACTATATGTTCCCGTCTTGCCCCTGGTGATATTTCGATTGTGCTTCTAATGACATTGTGCAAATAGAGATAGAGGGTACTGAGTTCAGAATCATAACGACTTAATTCGCCCGACACGACGGACAAGTAAGAGCTGTTTCACATTATATTTTCACACAGGAATCCTAAAAGATGATTGCGAGACAGGATGACTCACAGTCAGTGCAAAGTGGCTACGCAGTGGGTGAATAAAATGAAAGAATTATACCAAAGAACAAAACTGTTTGAGCTCTTGAAACTTTTGAAAAGAATGTACATTCTTGAGGTGGAGTGAAATTCATTCAGAAAAGTTTCTTCTTCTACTGCTGTTCAATGCACAAAGACAAAAATGTTAAATGAGGTTTTGGTCAATTTTGTTTGTCTTCTTCAAGGCTGCGGTTCTGTGCTCTCAAGAAGCAATCGTGAGGTTTCTGATGCAGATATTTGTCATGTTTTTTCATAATTTCACTGGTTTGTGTTGTCACTTCTGACAGCACAGAAGATTACAAAATAGCATTTCTTTAAGCTTTTGATTCTTTGCTTTACATCTGCTACAACCTCTGTGAAATGTAGGAAAACAACATCTTTTTTTTTTCTCCACTCTTGCCTTTTATTTCCACCCTTCTCATGACAACACTCTAGATTTAGGAAAGTTGGCCTCTGCCGAGTTTAGTGGGGTCTTATTTTTAACGACCAGGAATGAGCGGAATGTGGCGGAGTCCGTCTCCTCTCTCGGGGTGAGACCATTACAGGGATAAAGCACGGCAGGGTTATGACCAAAGACCTTTCAGAGGGCACCGACACCGTGGGTAGCCTAGATTTGTAGGATTTATGCCACACATATGTGCAGATGGTCATGTGACCACGACGCTCTTTTATCCGCCTCTCAGGTTGGATAAATGCAAATAGACACACGCTGTAAGCTTTCCAACAATGCATGTCGGCCTCCTTTGATCTGAACACATGCATTAAAACACTCATACGCACAAGTTCCATTCCATCTTCCAGAGGCATCTTTATGACATAGATATACAGCATCTTAAAACCTTCCCGGTCACTGATCGCTATCTTGGACATGAGATATACATTTATACTGCATGACTCATGGGAGGCTGGGAGTTATTTCGCAGAGTTCTTACATACATTCCTGTCTGAGTGCGACTCGCCAAAAAATTGTGTTTCTGACCTTTTCAAAGCATCTCTCTCGGCAGTCACAGCTAAAGGCCTTTTGGAAAATGCCAAACACATTTCTCCTCAAAGTGACCTCTTGGCCCTCTAAGTGAGTTTGCATGCGGGCAGGAAGGTGCTGGCTTCAGTCGGGGAGGGGGAAGACGTACAGCCGGTACCAGCCGAGCCGAGACACAGCAGCTGCTTTGAAGCAGGGTTTGGGATTAGGAGGGGAGGAAAGAATTTTTTTGTTCAGTATTTCATAGCATTTTGTGCTTTGTTGAGATTTAGTTGCGAAGTCTGTGAGTCTGTCTCACAAGTGACCTCAGTGAATGATCGAATCTGAGAGACTAATATATAGAAAAGCCCTGAAAACAGATTGTGAGAGAGGAGGAGAGGCAGGGAGGGAGCAAGACAGATTAAGAGATATGGAGGAGCTCAAGAAGTCTGGGTGATAAACATGAAATGTAGCAGCACTATTTCCTCTAAAATAGATATTTTTGGTATGCAGTGTAGGAGAAAATCAAGATGGAAATAAAGCTGAAGCAATCTGGATGGCTATAGATGCCACAAGGGGGGAGTTTTCTTTCTTCTAGTTCGAGTGAGCTGACCCTTTAAATACGCCACTAAGAATAGTTGCATCCACAAAAGAGACTCGTTGTCACTAGAAATCACACATTTGCTAGGTGAACGAACAGACTTGTAAGCATGCCTGAGGTGTGTGTGTGTGTATATATAAGTGTGTGTGTGTGCAGTCATGTCCATCTGCGAATGCGAGCTGACAGTAAAAACCCGACAAACATTCCCTCAGGTGCTTCAAAAGTACAGACCGTGAAATTCTCCAATAAGGGAGAAGAAACGTTGCACGCATCGCTTCAGACGTCATCGCGAGTCGGGGGATCAAACAGAGGTCGCCCGATCAACGGAAATATTTGGATTCGCCGCTATTTGTGAATATGTAACATGGGACATGAGGCAACTGGGGTCGGCGTGAGCGATAACGTCTGAATTGACAGCAGTTGGCGTCTGTCAAGCGTGACATCAAAGTGGATGCGAATAAAAGCGTCACCCAGGACGATTCAGATTCCAGATGAAGGTGCATGGGCCCTGATTAGGAGCCCACTGCAATGATCTTGTTTATCAGTAGCATTGTTGCACAGATGGAAAACTTGAGGGGCATCAAAGGTCCTGTTGCGTCCTTTAGCAGTTGAGATGGGTGATGGAAGTGAAGCTAACAGGCTAACAGAATGAAGTCCACTGTCTAGGAGGTTCTGCTGAGCCATATGTGTTCTGTACATTACGTATGCACACACACACACACGCATCTGGATCTGTTGCCTGGATCTGACACATTAACCGGAATTTCAGCGGCTCAAGGTCATTTTCTGTCACGCTGAAGAAATTCAGTGCAGCATCATCCAGGCCGATGCAAATATGCCCACACAGACACATAAAATGCCTAAAAGCACACCGACAAATCCATGCATGCAAGGACACACACAGAGACACTAATAGCAAATACATACACACACATAAACACACACATATACGGGTGTCAGGCAGCATCATCATTAGCTGTCAGCCGGCCCGGCGCGTCCTCAAACTGTCACAAAAACAAGTCATGTCCTCGCCGCTCGCCCTCAACCCAAACCAACACCAGCTGGCACACGATGACAACGCCACCATAATCAGAAAGAAAACACACTCGAGATCTTAAAAATCTATCAGAAAATGCACGAATGCATTTGCATAAACGCCATGAAGAAACGAGCGCAAGTGTCAAGAGAGCTGGAGGTTAAAGTGTGTTTTTATTGTAAATTGAAGGAGGGGGAAATGGCAGGGTGGTTTGACTTCAGGTCAGTTCACCTGTTCAAAGATAAATATAATTTTTTTAGAGTTGACAAAGGCCTTTATATCTGTTGTAAAGAGCAGTCTTTAAGCATCTTTACAAATCAGCCACCTCTGAGGTTGTACTTGAACTAGACATGCAGAGAAAAAGAGGTTGAATCTCAGTCTTTTGAAGTTCTTTTGCTCCTAGTTCTTGGCAACATTGAACATTTGTGAGAACTGTGCAGTTTGCATGTTTCAGTGATTGAGCTTCTTTCAGCTCATTGTTTTGGTTTGACAGCTTTCATAGCAGTATGAGCCCTGATGCATTCACTGACTGTTGTCTTGAACCTCTCTCCATCCTTGCTTGGGAGTCTTTCCAGGATGAACCTTTCATACCCAATCATGATACTATCACCTGTTACCAATGAACCTGTTTACCTGTGGAAGGATCCAAACAGGTGTTTTTGGATCAGTCCACAACTTTCTTTTGTTGAAGAAGATATTCCTAGAAATCACATCACAATTAACAGAAATACTGATATAAGCACTGGTGGGCCATTTCTACTCCACAGTGCACAGAGCAGTTTTCAGTTGTTAGAGGCTCCAACCAATGTAAAGCTCAACAAAGCTGGAAACTGAGCGACCAGATTGTGATATGCACTGAAGCATAAAAATGGAACCATGTTAATGAATCATTCAGGACGTTACTGACTCACACTGTAAAATTGCATTTTCTTATCAAAGCAATTTTAGAAAATTTGCAAAAGGGCGGAGATTATTTAACCTGTATTGACCTGTTTTCCCTTTACCAACCCGCAATCAATCAAAATCACGACTGAGGTCTTAAAGGTTTAACAAGAGACAAATGCCCATCGTGCGCATATAATGCATCACTGAACATCATGCACCACTTCATCAGAGCATCAAGCAGCTCTCGGGCGGTCACTGTCACACACACAGCTGAGTTTGTCGTCAAGCTAATGTGCTATTTCAGGCGTCACTACATTATCTATTAAAATTCTCACACAGGGTAAAGTGCTGTACAGCTGCCATCTTGTATTGAGTGAAATAAGGGTGTGATGAGGCATAGAAAATTCTCTTCACTTCCTTTGTGCCCAGGGTGGAAGTCGATCGAATTAAAATCATATTTGAAGTTAGTCAGAAACAAAGATCGTCATGTTGTCACACACTCGGCTGAAGTATATTCATATGACGCACAGCTTTTCAAACTGAATTCTTCATTATGTCCTTTGTGCTTCCATAGGTGCATCTGTTTACCTCTGCACAATGCTCTGCTTGTACTTTGCACCCAATCAGTTCAGCATTTGTCCCTGGGATTTATATAACTCAATAGCTCCTTGTTCTACAGTTAATGGAGGTCAGCACAAATTGAATTCATGAAGCACAGCAAAACAGCACTGGCTGACGATTTTCACAGTGTAAAAAAAAAAAAAAAAGGTCTGAAGTGCTTTACCCTCAACTGGTATAAAAGCGAGCTCAAATCGAACTAACGCCATCATTTAGAAGGCCGTGGAATAAGAGGCAAACTGGAAGTTGCGTCATGCACTTGTGACCTTTCAGGATGAATCTCTTCAATCTGGCACCAATGATTCAATCAGCTGAGCCTGAAACCGCCCCAGCTGGGACACGGGTTCCCACCGTGTGCGCAGAAATGCACCGATGACACCAAATTGCAGAATAAAAGTGCAACTATGTCATTTCGTAGGCCCGGAGGAGGTAATAAGAAATACTACGGCGAGATGTTTGAGGAGCGAGTTGTTATTTTAAAGTCACATACCGCTGCTTTGGATGAGCCTCCCCACAGTGATAAAAATTGACTTTTTCCCAGGTGTGCCGAATGACAGCGTGAAGCATGAATAAGTTATAAGTGAAAGTCAGGTTCTCCAACCTCCCCCGCTCTCGCCCCTGCAGTGTGGCACAGCCCTGTGTGTATATGTGTGTGTGGTTAATGTAATGCAATGGTTAATGTACTATAGTCCACCTGGCAGTGAGAAAATATTCTGATTTATGGGCCTGCCACCACCTGTGACAAGGAGAGCACACACACACACACACACACACACACAAAAGCAGGAAGTGGGAACATCTCACTTTGCTCACAGTGAATATTAAAGAATATATGTATCATCTATGGCCATAAAAAGAATCAGAGATGCAAGCTGCAGATGCAGATGACTATGTAAAGCAGTACAAAGTCAGTGAGAGGGATCGAAAGCTGGAACATTAATCAAAGGACATGCATTTTGTATGAAGGTGGGGAGGGGGGGCGCGGTGAAGTGCGATGGCAGTGTGACTACAGTATAAGACAGCAATGAATTATAAATGGAATAAATGATGGTCTCAGTTGGATCATTAATGGTGTGAATTATTAATCGAATCTTTTGGACTCAGGTGTGATTTGAAGAACCTTAAATCATCCGTTTTAGTTGGTGTGAAACTGTGATCCAGTTCCACACACTGAGGAAATATGAAGCACTCAAAATAGCAGTTTACTTTCTATGACTTAAACTCTTAATTATAGTATGTGTGTGATGACACTTCAAGGCTGGCTATTAAGGAGTTCATGATAGTCATAAGCAATTTAAAGCTGGACTTTGCTTTCATCTTCGTTTTTGATCGGCAGAAGAAGGGCACCTGTTGCACCTTTTGATGAATAATGATTGACGCAACAGCGATGCAATGAAAGAGAATCTTCTCCACCATATGAAGGGTTAGGAGTAATGAATCCTGTCTCATGCTTTAGATTGATGTTGAGCAAGATATTCCACTAATCTGATCCAACTGCTGCAAGTGCCAGAACATAATCATACAAATTATGTTATCATGCTTTAGTTGCGAAAGCACATATTGCGGGAAAGTTTTACTGATACCTTGTTTCTTCATCATGCTAATGGAAAATTTAATCTGGACAGTGTTGCATTTCTTACAAAACGCATTTGCTGATGAAAATTATTAGTGCATGAATGTCGTTTGTAGGACAAAAGATTGGCACGTGTCCAGACAACACTTGCCAATGTTCCAAATTGCAGAAAAGCAATATTTAAAATCTGGATGCATGATTTAAAGGAGCCATCATCTACCAGCTATCTTTGCCCACTGGGTCATCAGAGGCTGGAGCCTGTCCCAGCTCACACTGTGGTCGAAGCATTGTGCACCCAGGACAGGTTGCCAGTTGAGCACAAAGAGACAGGCAACCATTCACATATGATTCTTAGGACCATGGGAGGAAACTGGAGCTCCCAGATGTAGCTATGCAGATGTGAGCAGAGTATGGATTCTAACCCTTCTCCCTGAGAGTTGCTCATCAATGAGGCACGTTGGATTTGAAGTTGTTAAAAAATTCAGTTTCATCTGAGCAATAATCAAACTTGGCTGGTACTTCACAGCAGCTCAGGATTCTCAGATGCTCGCAGATAGATATTTGTATCTGCCTCTTGAACTTCCTCCGTTCTTTTATTCTAATGCAGGATTCAAAAACACAGGCGCAGACAGGTAGCTGTGTAGAGTTGCACGCCAGGGGACGAAGCTTCTTAAAGCAAATGGCATTTGCTTCCAACGCGGTTGCTCGCCCTCTTCCACAAGTCTCGTCTCTCTATCGAGCTCGAGTTGTCCCTTCAGGCGGAGCCAGCACCTCGTCTTTATTCTTCTAACGCCGGCACAGATAAATACTGCCAGCCGCAGACACACGGGGCCAGCCTTAGTCACACACACACACAAACATTGACCTCAAGAGGTTCAATCAATAAACCACCTACAGCACTTTTGCAAAGCTCGGAGAGAGACATTGCGGGACTGTCTAAGTGTGTGTGTCGGCGTGTGTGTTTTTGTTGCTGCTCTCCAAAACAAACAGGGCAATCCATAAGACCATTAGTGATATTGCATTAGCCTCCTTGGAATGCACGGCTTTATTCATCCCAGCATGTGTTATCTGTTTGCACAAAGGAATCCATTCTTAACAGTGCGGCTGCACAGAGAGAGTCTCACTGTTTGACCCTTCTGTTTAACACAAATCAAGTTGTAGATGCAGCGGCTAAGGAAAGAGGCCAAGATGAGTTGACCGGGCTTGTGGCACATTTATAGATCAAGTGGAAAAGATTGTTGTTTTTAGATGCATGGATGCAAAAGTCTTCTACGGGATGGGAAAAAGTTTATGCTTTCTCTGCTTCTTCAATTCTGGTCTTAGCAGAGTCTCATGTATTGATCTAAATGCAATTAATACAATACTAATACAGAATTATGCTGTGAAATATTATACTAAGATTTGACTAAAGGATAGAATGTGGATGTTGTCTGCACCCCAGGTTGCTCTGATGATGGCCCAAGGTTGCTGCAAGATTTGCTCTTCTCCATTATTTTTTATTGCACATTTCCCCATATTAAAAATACCAGGGTGACATTTACATTAACTGCATTTTTATAGTGTGTTTTTAAACCTGTCAAAATGGAAGAAATCGCAAAAAGCAATTAACATTTAAAGTAGCAGAGAAGACTTTTGCAGCACATACAGTTATTCCATATTTAACCTTCTGTTGTCAAAGTAACTCAACACGCTTCCTGGCACAAGTTTGCCAGACGCACATCAGTCAAATATAGCGACTGACAAACCAATCCACGGAAAAAAATTGGCCACTATAAATACAGTCAGAGAAACGCTGATACATCTGGCGACCGAACCTGAGCTGGCCAGAATAACTACAAAATCAGGCTGCACAGTGAAAGCTGCTCGGCTTCCAACTTCTCATGGCGAGGAGCTAGCTGTCCCACGCGGCTCCAAAAACAGAATCTGCAGGGAAAAGCTATCAGATGCCGCAACGCTGCCAAGTAACCTCATAAAGCATCTTGAGACGAAATTAAACCTCCGTCTTCGGCCGGGAAAGATGTCCCATTAAAATGACCTGTGTGATGACATGAGTGCAGGCAGTTCTGGGTCAAATGCATCAGTATAAACTGTTGATTGTAGTAAAATAAAAGCCATGAATAGTATCACTCTTAGTTGAAAAGCATGCATATACAGTGTGTGTGCGTGTCATGTGGGTGAAGGCATGAGGATTTGTTTGAGCATATTCAAGTCTCTGAATCACCTCAGAGACTTGAATATGATTTTGATTTGATGATGGACCAAGTGTTTGGTTTTCTGCTTTGATGATGTCAGAGGTGAATATTTGCATATATGGACAAAAGAAAGACATTATTTTAGCCCCGTCCTGATATTTCACTCTCTTCCCATCAGCTTTGAAAATACCAACGCAGTCTATTTCATGTGAGCTTGCCAAGTAATTCAGAAAAAAAGATTCAGTTTTATGATGACCAATCTTAATAGTGCTGCCTGAGGTCATGGAAAAATGCCATGGGAGATTTACAGATAATAAACCCATGCTTCAATCTACTCACTAACCTTTTTACTTAATTATCCAACTCAAAATAAATCCCAACATCCTTAAGGAAATGCATTTTGATCGATCGCAGCCGATTTGGCCGACGCAACATAATTAGCGGTGCCTTTACGGTTCTGAAGGAGCAATTAAACAGTTGAATTATCCCCCATGATGCAAAGCTGGACTCGCTTTTTAGCAACTGCTTTGGACACCGTTTTTCCAAGACAAGTGCGGTTTCTAAGTGACTGCGATCACGTTGACTAAACACATTCTTCTGCACCCTCGAGGCGAATGTGGACCCAAAGTGATCTCCAGTAAACATCAGACCACTTTGCTTTGTTCAGGCGGCACGCAAACGCAATTGTTTTTTTATGACCGGTCATAAAGGCTGACTTGGTATTTTACAAGCCTCCGCATTGGATTCGTGTTTGGACAGTGTAATCTTTTGTTGTCGTTACTGCATTGGTTGAACAATACGTTTGTATATGTGGGATAAGATTGTGTTTTACTGAAATGCTGGGTGCACCGCTGTGTTTAGATTTTGGGGAATTTATCGGTGGCACCGCTTCCAGACGTGGCATGAATCATCTCCATTCCTTTGCTGACTGTGTCCTCTCTTTTTTTGTCCTGCTGTTGTGTTAGTCAGTTGAGAAAGTTTAAGCATTGAATTTTTTTTTTTGTCGCCACCGCAAATCATATAGTTGTAACGAATGAGAGTGCGCTGGTGTGCTTTTTGAGGCTTTGCTTACAAATCACATCGCTGCACCTGGAGAACTATAATTAGGCAGCATCTTTTCCTGGAATCGCACGAGGGAGCGTGATGTAACCTCAGAGATAAAAGCGCTTGTTTACAGCAACATTTGTAATATTGAGCCGGACTCTTCCAGCTCTGGCAACGTCTCTCCGAACGCCGCTCTCCCAGTTTATGAATTCTCAACGAGGGCACGTCCATCGACTCCAGGCCACACCATCGATTCTGAGCCTCAGCTAATCACAGGGCCAATTAATGCAGACAGCGGTATGTGGCGTTAATCAATGACACACGAGCTGCATGAGCACACTTTGTCAACTAGATGAGACAAACAGTGTCAGCTATTATGTTGTTTAGAATGATCTGAATTTAGGTCCTATTCTCTTGACGTTCACAGAAAATATTATGTCGACCGCTGTGAAATAATCGATCAAATCAAGGTTCATCAATCCTCCAGATACAACTCATTCATTCAGCTATTGTCTTTGTCTTATTCATGGTCACATGGGGCAGCATCCTATTGCATGACCATGAATGGAGACACATGCACAGGTTGTCATTTAAGCACACTTTGGCAGAGCATTCTCTTGTGCACTTAGTGAAGCCTCACATTTAAACACACAAATCTCCTGCTGTCTATGTTGTTGTGTGCTTACTCATGATATATATAAGGATTGATCAAAGCCCCTGTTTATGAGCTTTCCAGTTTCTGGCTGTAGGGGAATAAATACAATCAATAAATGCTTCCTCTACACTCCTCATGTTTCCTACTACAAACTATTTTCATCCAGTAAATTTCAGTAATTTATCACTGGACTAATTTTAGAAATGTATTGCCAAGTAAGGACATTTTGTCCGGCCACCGTCCTCTTGGCTCGGCGGCAGCTGTGCTCCTGACAGCTGGTTCTGAGGACAGCGACGCCGTAAAGGTCAGAGAACAGAGCACCTTCATGCCGGTGACACCTTGCTTCTGGTGGGAATTCATTGTTAAGCTGTGCTGTTGGATGTGAGTTCAGCAGAGGGTTGAAAAAAATGCAGGATTATAAAATGATTAGTCATTGAGCGACCACTCAAATCGACCTTCCTGGATTGAACTGTCTCACCAGTGCCTGAAAACATGCCACAGCCCTTTGTATCATATGAAGCTACCACACTTTTACATCACACAGCTTGTCTAGTGTGGCATCATGTAATTAAATTAACACGATCACTGAGTTAACTTTATATTCAGGAATTAACTTAATTGCCCAGAATATTTCCCTTCTATTTATAGTCTTTTCAAGATGTCACCCCAAGTGTGAGTTCTCTTAGTCGCACGATATTATCTGCACAAGGTTCCCAGCACATTTAACAATAGTAAGACTCCATTATTGTCCTGTAGTGGCTGGCACAAGCACTCGATGTATTGAGAGAAGTTGGATGGCCAGAGCTGCAGCCAAGCCAGAGCTCTGTGTTTAGCGGAGATGGAACAGAACAGAGCACTTGACTAGTTCACGGTCCATCTCATCACCAAGTGTCTTTGGCTCTCTCAAGCTTTGTCATTGTACAGATAAACATTCAAGTGCCATGTTTGGTCACCCGTGGAACAAACCGACCCATTCATGCGCTCCAGTAGCCCCGGGGTGAATGAAAGGGGGTCATTGCAAATAAAATGCCCCGACTCGCATTTAAACTCCCCTCCTTCTTCGCGCCAAACTCTCTGTCTTCCCTCTCTATTCAAACAATTTTTTCTTGAGCTTTGGTAGACAAGGAGGTGGCCAGGAGCCAAAGCGAGGCTGCCGGGGAGCCGAGACTTGAATGCCAAGCCCTCGAGTCCTCGGCGGAGGGATGGGATTTTATAGCTGGAATGCGGGGGGTTTGGCTGGGCATGAAAAAGATTGGACACATTGGCAGTCGCTGATGCCAGGGCCTCCAAGCTCGATATCCTGCTGGGCTCCAAATATGGCAAAGAGGGTGAAAATGATTCGAGCATACTGGAGATTTTTCTGTTTCTGTGTGTTATTTTAACACTCAAACCAACAATGTGAAGGATTTTTTCTGGGGAGAAAACTAGCAGCAAAAGATCTGGGTTGATTATAAAGTCTCTAGAAACCACAACACCAGACCTTCAGTTATAAAGTACCTATGATTTAATTCACTATCAAGCCATCTTTGGCTCTCTCCAACACCTCAAACTCCCGACTGTGACTCGCCAAGAACTCGCATCTACGCTCCAGGTCAGTGTCATGCATCCCAACCTTCCTCCGCACACCGTTTCACTTCATTTCAGCTCCATGCCAGTAGCTCCAGGTCGGCAACTGTCACATCCTGCTGCATTCACCCACACCTCCCTCTCCACACGTCAGCACCCATAACAGAGTCTAGTGAGTCCGTGATGGGGAGTGGAGGGACTGCAAATGTTATGGACTTCAAATACCTCTGTGACCGCCGCGGTACTGGCCACGTCAAGCGGCCTCCGTTGGGTCGGCCGGAGGTTAATAATGAAACACTTCGTCTATCTCCAAGTAAAAGGTCAGCGCACTACCAGGACCCCATGAAAACCTAATCTAAAAAAGATAAGCATCATCTAAAATAGCTCCGGCCTTATGAATAAAGTTAAACCTCAAAAAAAAATTCAATATTGCTACTTTTGTGAGTAAATCAAATTGAGGCAATTCTTTAAAAACGTCCTCGCATTTGTTGACCTTTCCGGCTCGCAAATCCATTTTAAATCCCAGATGCATGAAGCGAAATACGAATCACCATCAATCTGAAAGACAAGGGGGAAAAAATAGTTTTTCTTCTACTGCGAAGATGTGTCTCATTTATCTTGCACTTAAGTTGTACATTCATGCTGCTCGATCAGCCATGGAGAAATCCCACTGACTGCACCGGCCGCTAAATGCATTTTACATCATTGTGCAATATTTAGAGCCGTGTGGTTCGTTACAGGCCAGCACACAAACACTTTCCAGAACAATGTGTCAAGTCCAGAGCGACTTTTAAAACAGGCGATCATCAATATAAGCTCCTAAAGAGTAATAGGTGTGCACAGGTTCACCGCAGACGTCTCTGTTCAGCACCCAGCTCGGCTTAAGCTGTCCATAATTGATAACAGCATGTATACACTATTTGTATTATTCATTGGCCACGTCAGTTGCAATTCACTTCAAACACATTGCGCCGCAGTGAAGCATGGGGAGGATGTTTAATGCCGAAACCTCAGAGAAATTCACGCAGACCTGGAGGAAATTAAACTGCTTATCATATGAAGTGGAAGTCGAACTGTACTTTTTAATCTCGACACAGAGCGGGCGCATATTTGCATGCATTAAGACGCAGCAGTACAAAGCAAAAGGGTGAGAACGTCGGCGAGAGATCTTCGGTTTCGGGGACCACAAAGGGAAGTTAAGACTGAATAATTCCACAAAAAATCTCATTATGCTGCAAAATAATGAGAAACACACCTGTCAGTAAATCAGAGCTGTTGCTTTTACAGAATTTGTGAGTGAGCTTTATTTAACATTAGAAACTTTTGGCAGCTCATGGAACAAGCCCTCTTTCCTTTATGTAATTTTCTGTCATACTTGAATTTGTCTTCATGTCTGGAAAAATGTACTACCTTGTTTCAGTTTGGACTAAAACGTAAGAAGCATCCTCATATTTCAAATGCTCCGAGGTCACCGCAGAGACTAACAAAGCCGACAAACAAGGCCTATTATAGTGGCTCGCGGGAGATTTAGCCTCATGATATATCCAGTTCAAATGTGGAACATTGGCTTCCATAATATGGACGTGAGTCCAAACAAGCAATTTATTCCTCTGGCTCATGCACACGGAGAACAAAGAATAAATTGGATGATATTTTAGTATAAATAAACAAAGGCCTTCTGGGTACTTGCAGGGTACAGCTAACAAGCTAGTGGTAAAACATAAACATGGCGTTGTGTAAATTTAACATGAGAGACAGAACAGATCGTCCTCGACTCCAGCTGAAGCTGAAAAAATGCAAATATATTGCAACCACATTGTTCTGTCATTGTGTGTGTGGGAAAATAGTGTTTTGTGTAGTGAAGAAATCGATGGAATTTAAATTAAAATTCACTAATTTACTTGTATCTTATTATATTTAAATATCAAACTATTGAATTATATTGTTCACATATGACAAATATTTGCTTTTGTGTTGTGCTTCTACTGTTCATTACAGAAATAATAGTCTGGTTACAGGTTAATTAAGGATCTTGTCGACCTGTAATGAAGGATCCCGGGCTCTTGTTTACCAAGTGCAAACAATGCAAAGCCGACCAAAAGTCAATGAACAACACATGCGGCGAATCAAGTTGTGTGAAAGCGACGCTGAGACAATGACAGCAGCGAACACGTGCATGCAACTCCCACGCTTCCACCACATGGAGCAATCAAGCCCCCTAAACACCCCCCACCCACCCCACCTCACCCCATCCCATCCCGACCCACTCCACCCCTCCGATGTATGACATCCCATTGTGAATGTGCTGCGAGGAGAAAAAAAAAGAAAAAGACCCTAAACCTATTGCCTCTAAAGGAATGCGCCCAATGAAAGTGAATTAAGCAACAAAGGAGGCACTTACATTCAAGAGCCTCACATGGTCCTCCGACAGAAAAGAAGAGAAGCGTGCAGTGATTCCAGTCTGGGAAAACAATAGTAACCTTGAAGAGAGAGAGAGAGAGAGAAAGTGAGGTGGGGGGGAGAAGAGAGAGAGTTGGACAAGAAAGGTGAGAGAGAGAGGACGCGGGATTGATGCATCCACACACCCAGCGCACACGCAAATCAAAACACTTAGGATCTTTTCTTGCATCTCCCCTCCTCCTCCTCCTCCTCCTCCTGTTCAGCTTCACCCCCCCCTCCCTCCAACCCGTGCCTTCGGGTTTTACTTGTCATGTGTTCAGGCTCAGGCAAGCGTGAAGCGGGGCTGAAGAAACCGGCGCTGCAAGTGCTTTGTCCAGCGGTTGGGGAAACTCATGCCTCCATTACGTGGAACATTGAGCTTCTCGGCCCCTTTCCGCGCGTTTGATCCACGGCAGATGGACGACGAGGCGGGAGGAGATATCCAGCAGCCTTGGCTCGTTTATCGCACCTTCCTGGGATCTCATCCTGACGACTGAAAAAAGAAGTCTCCTGTGGAAAATGTGGATGAATCTCTGTCAGGAGCACATGTCCACTTTCCAGAAACAGTTGGCTGCGACTGTACATCTCAGTTAATCCGGTCCCAACAAGGATAAAGAAAGTCCCAAAATGCATTTTGAGCGTGAACACACACACTCACATCACTTCATGTCAATTAAATGTATCTTGCTGTGCAACCATTTGCTGATTACACAAGCTATTACACTTAGAGAGCTGATGCAAAAATGCCTCAATTTTCAGTAATGTTTGCAGATTTTTTTTTCTTTTTTTTCCCCAGCATTCAGTTGCTTTTAACTTTTTAGTGGTGGTCACCCCAGGGAACAGAAGCGCGGAGCAGGAGGATCATCAAATGGTTTCATATTTAAACTCAAACTCCGCAGTTTAACTCTGAGCGCTCGGGGCTGAAACCGGGGTCTTTGAAGACTAAGACAAAGTATTTGATTTACCAATTGCTGGTGTTTAAATTCAACCCATTTTAAATCCAAGCAAATAGCTTTAGTGTTGGTGGGAAGGGAAAGTCATGTAGAGGCTGTGGACCATCATAGGATTGAAGCTCAGTGTTTCGAGGCAGGCAAAATACTTCAGGCGGATTTTGTCTAGAATCTCTAAGATTTATCTCATGAAACAAATTTAATTTCTTCTGGTTTCAGTCTTTCTGCTCTTGATTGGATGAGAGACTCTCGATCAAACTTATGATTAAGTTACTTTCTTAAATGATGTGTTACTTGTTCTCTATGTTTGCTGTTGATATAACAGTTTCGTTCTGGATATCTCAAAGTTCTATATTAAATAGTGTGAATTAATTCTGTCTCTTAATCAAGGGCATCTATGTAGAGCAGGTCCCTGATGCTAAAATTTAGGGATGAGCACACAGTCGCAGTCAGCCCAACCAGCTTTTCCAATCACATTTCACAGGGAGCTGCTTTAGGTTTCATCAAATGCAGATCATCTATCACATGGTAACAAGGTTGAATATAGATGGAAATTGTGAGTCTCGTCTTTGTTGCCGTCTGAGTTGAAGTGGGTTTGGCACGAGAAACGGACATTTACTTTGACAAAGCTTGTGTGAACTAAAACAGCAACTCTATAAAATGGACTTAAATAGAAGAATTGTGATTTTGCTCTACATATAAACAGATAAAGATCCGACCATCAGACACAGTTGAAAAATATCTAGAAGTATAAATAGATTTCAAACAGATGTGACTTTGTAAGATTTAAAACGCTTTTTTCTTTAATAGAATAGTAAGGGTTAAATAGCAGTGTGTGGGCATGTTTGCTTGATTGACAGGTGTCTCACACTGTCACGCTCAGCTGTGGTGTTTATCCCAGTGGAGCTTCACTGTGCATGGAATATTTTGGTAGCTCCAGCAAAAGATGGTGAGAACAGACAAACCCTCAAAACACTTCAAACCTCAAAAATGTCAAAACACTTCTCTCCGGTCGGGAAGAAACCTCTGACGACAAGGCTGAAAATCAGGCTGCAGGTCAGGATACAGATCCACACAAACCAGATCGCTTAAATGAAGCCAACACAAATGCATGAATGAGTCCCTTTCTTCTATTTGGCGTCGTTTTAGCGCCGTCATGCAGCCGGCACGAAATGTGTCTGCTCAAATGGGTTAATCTGTGTGACTTAGCCATATGAATTCCTCCCCATAGTCTGCTTAAGGAAAGCAATTTGGAAGCCCCCGCCGACAGTGGCTGGGATTTGGACGACCTAAGCTGTTCCAACAGCCCCTAACAACACGATCAGCAGCTAAGTCAACTCCACCAGGGGAGCGTAAGACCTGCTGATGAGGGCAGGCATGCCTAATCATCCGCCTCAGTGCTGGTGGGGAAAAACACTAGTGAATACTGAATGTGCCACGCTCTTGAGTGACGACTACTTCATACCAAGTTGAGATTACAGAAGAGCTGGTTTTCCTGTATCTCCTCTCCCTCGTGCTCGTGGACGTGCAGGGAGATAATCTTGAAAAGTGCTGGCTCGCCAGAGAAGTGGTAGGATAATCTTACAAGCCCCCCAGGAGAGGACCTTTGGTTTTTCATGTGTATCATCTCAGCCAGATTATGAATGTGCATCCAGTTTTTTGTGTTTCTGCTGAAAGGATAACTTACAGATATGGCCCCCTTGTTGCGCATTGCTTCGATAAGGGCTCTCCTGGTGTGGTATTAACAACGCTGCGAGGTCGTGGGTGATAATTGAAAGAAGAATAGACGATGTCCGGTGCAGGTCCTGTGAGGCGTTTCAAAGCTATATTGCTTTTTGTGCAGGGTTGCAGCTGTCTCCCCAAGCCCGGTGTGTATGTTCAAAGCCAATATGCTGTCTCTTTCTGCAGTGGAATGTATCATGAAAGGCCTGTTGTGTCTTACATTACTTGAACCTCGAGGTGAGCCGGGCGTTTGATTTCATTTTATTACCAGTGTGCCAGCTGTGTCAGGCTGCTGGTGTAGCAACTGTTTTAGACCTTGTGTCACATTCACAGTTTTGTGAAAGCTGGAAATGTTGGGAAAAGACATACTATGTTTATGTGTGGCGTTCAAGTGACTCCATATAACTGCAATTTCCCTGTTTAATTACATGTCCTTTACATTTCTGCACACGATCCCAAGTGGTGATTGAAGCATCCCACTAAAATACAAAAAGTGCAACCAGGCTCATGGACATGAAGGAAGTAGCTTAGCTGTCACTCAAGCCTCCACTGAAGCGATGAAACCATCAGATCTGTGTGGATGAAAAAGCGCGTTCATTTGCATTTTCCTTTCAATTTTTTTTTTCTGATAATTTGGCTAAAATAAATTGAGGAAATGGAAACACATCTGATAAAATAAACATAACTGCTGAAATGCTGATCTTCAAACTCAAAGCCAACATTGTATGTGAACATTTTCTCAGGTATAAGAGCACAAACTTTTTCAAATACCATGAACAGAAGCTCTGGCACCAGCCGCTCAGGACAAACTTAAAAGGAGAATGAAAGCAAAGTGCAGCTTTAATTACATCTTGCTAAGCGACTTGCGGGTCCTCAAGTGTGGCAGTTCACTACCTCGCTGCCTCCAGGCGCCAACCTCGCCCTGGCGCAGCAGAAGTTTCTAACCTCCGAAGCCGCCGCACATGAAAGAGATTAATTAACACTGTCAATATGCTCCAAAGTGAGACGTTAGTGTATTTCAGGGGCCGAGCACAGATCCCAGCTGTGTGCCGTTTGAAAGCGAAACAAACAGGTCGAGGCTGCTTTTAAGCGAGCATCAGCAGGTTTCTCTCTCTCTCTCTCTCTCTCTGCTGAATCTCCACAGGCAGGAGGTCAGCTCCGTACCAGAAGGGAATCACTGACACACATCCACCGTCTGTTGACCCATTTAGCCCATCTGCACAGCAGGAAAAAGCAAAATAAGCACTGGTATTTGGAGGCAACGTGGACGAGTCTCGCAGGTCACTGTTATCAACATTATGTCTTAGACGCTGCTGCTGCTTCTTCGTAATGAAGCCGCCTCGTTCAACAGCATTAATATATGTTCAGAGAGTGGCAGAGCAAAATTTTAGGGTTAAAGGTGAAGGAGATTTTAAAAGTTATATGACCCTGGATTTGAACAATTCACACTACATGACATGTTCCTTATCTGCCTTCAGGTCACTCAGAAAATAGATCCCAATATGATTTTGTAATATACATCTGACCAGGTTACATTATTCCCAGCCACTGAGTCAGTTCATAAATATTTCACAAAGTGTATCAGCTTAACCAATAACAACAAATATTCATGTCTATTTGAAGAGCGGCTGACTGCAGAGGCATCAGAGCATCATGGCTGGAGGGAGGGGGGGGCGGCGGTTGCGCAACAAAGGAAGTCAGAGGGGAAATTAAATGTTTGTTAATGCGACTTTTTGAAGAATCGTGGGAACAAAAGAAAGAGATGTTTTGCATAATGTGTTCTAACAAGGTAGATGGACTGTGATGAAAACTCTCCCCTCCTTTTTCCTCGCTCTTTCTCACAAGGGGTCTCTTTATATAACTCAGCAGGAGTCAGAGGGTGCGATCGTTCAGGGATGACGCAAAGCACAGAAGTCGCAATATCCCGGGGGACTAATCATAGTAAGTACATTATCATAGCAAAAAGGACAAGTGACACAAATTCTCAGACATTGAAATGACTGTGTTGCCCGTAGCCCATGCAACAGCACAGGGGGTGACCTATTTGCTCTTCATGGTGCAATATGTCGACTGTATTAACATTGAAAATCCCATTAATCCAATGACACAATGTTTTGTAATAATACGAAAGCCCGGAGGTTTTCACAGAAGGTTCTTCAATTGGAAACTGCATTTGACCTATAAATACCAATGCGAAACAAAAGGGTGACATTGTTGAACAGAAGCCAAATGGGACATGAGCTGTTCATATGAAAACAAAGACCAACAACTTCCCATATCAACTCTGTCCTCCTATACCTAACATGGGTCTGCACATGCTCAGTCAGTTGTGCAATAAGGACTTATTCCCAATATTTTGGGTGCACTCACTTTTGGTGTTACCTCCAAATAAAGTGGATCAGATAATCTTGCAAAATGACTTTTACAACTGCTCGTGTTTTATGCGGCATCAGATTTACATTATTACAATGTTGCCATGTTCCCAGAGCTCAGTATCTACTTCAGTGAGTCTTGACTGCAAAAGGCAAACATGAGTAGTAGTCTGCACTGTCTGACATCATCATCTTATCAGTCAGCTTATTCCAACTGTCCAATAGAATAGAATGTGGAGTTTACACAGATTGAGATGATTCCAGTTGATGGAGTAGTGAACATTCAACCATGCATCGTCACGCTTCAATCTAGGCACAGATAACTTGACTTTGCACTTTCAAATTACATGCAGTGCAAAAACCAATCCTTTCCATTAACCTCTGTGGATTGCAGATCCAGTCAGGTGACCTTTGACGTCCTGTGTTTGTTTGTCCCATTCATCAACCCCAGCCTCCCCAATGTAGACTTTCTCTCTCCTCGCACACCTGACATTTTTTATGCATGGCATTTGGGCGTATCTGCTCCCCACAGAGGTTAATGGGAGGGACTAGTGTATGACCTGCATGCAAAATTGAACTTTTACAATTTGAAAGTTGTGTTATGTGTACGCAGATTGGCTTGACTTGGCTGCATTTTATACACATTTCCCCCAAAAAGTCAGGCTTGAGGATTTCCAGCTCGAGCAAGTCGACCACACTTGATCCTTTTCACCACATTTGTAAACAGCGGCAGCCGAACTGGATGTGTAATTTCCTTGTTTCCTTTTGTTAATGGAGGATTAAATTGAACCTTGAACCTTTTCAATTTTGAAATTCAACCTGGCGTATTTGGTACCTACGAAAACGCAGCTGGAAGTCAGAATACATTTCTGTGGGTTTGAACAATGTGTGGCTGCACAGCGGGACTTTTCTAATGACTGGCCCTCTGGCAGATCAGTGAGGTTTACTTTAATACAGATTTGAATTTTTGAGGCTTTGCTGCTCATAGAGCAGGTTGCTTTGCTTATTCAAAGAGAGGTCGTGCTAAGTCCTGACCTCTGCGTGTCCTAGATTTTTTGGCGCCGTTGTTCTCTCCTCGTGTTCCGCTGCATTTTTCTTCCCTTCCACTGTAATGCAACACCAGAACAGAAACTGGCATTTACACTCTCCGTGCCCACTCTGCTGCGGCTTTTTCTCATGCCATTTCATTCTGTACGCGTCCGCCTCTTCCCAAGGCCTCCACAACCACGGGCGACGCCTCAGGGCTTCGGAGCATGTGTTGGGGGAAGGGCAACATGTCACGACCGCTTACTCCTCCGTGCCAGCTTCTCCTGCCCAGCTCCCCCGACCCACGGCCAGACTTTATTTATCCTATATGTGCTGTGCTAACAGTAGGCAGCCAGACTCAGCTGTGAGAGGCAAACAAGCGAGCTGACCTGGAAAAAGAATGCCTTCACTCCGAAGGGCCCGGAGGGTTTAAAGGGCGTTATATAGGAGAGCGGCTGGCGGGGCTGAAAGCATTGGCAATATCGCTCCCATCAGCCCCGGCTGTGTTTGCTCGCCATGAGCCGCCGCTTTTGAAACCCATGTGCAGAGTGCTCGCCTTCGCATATAAGATGCTGAAGTTTTGCTGTTTGCCCAAGACTTTGCTTTTCTCCACACTAAATCCAGATATTATAGTGGTAAGTGAAGGACTCAGAGGACACTTAAAGACCTTTGAGCATCCCCGTGGCTCTCATTCTCATTAGATAAGGGACTGAATGCTTGCAAGGCTCTGTGTTACAGGGCTATTTCCTGCCGCTTCCTCCTCCGAGCGTGTGTGGTAATTTAATTAAGTCCACTGACTTTTCTAAAGGGCAACTGCTAGAACCAACACAATTAATAAAATGGGTGACTCCTCTGCTCTTTGTTGCTCTTTGTTCCCCATCCCTCATTCGAGTGGCTCAGCGCAATCCCCCAGCGGGCCCTGTCTCGATTTGCATTTAGAAAAGTCAAATCTGGCCTCTCTCCTGTAATTATTCATAAACTTTAAGTACAAAGTAAATAGCACATGAAGAAGTCAGCGAGTTCTGACAAAACTTCTCAGGAATTTATACCAGTGCGAGAATCATTTATATGCAAGAGGCAGCGTGTATGAAACTGCTTCATTGTTAGATTTTGGAAAATACGTGTAATAAAAATTATTAATTATTATGTGCACGGCTCTAAAAAGCCTCTCTGTCAAGTGATGGTGTAAATGCTGGCGTTTCAGACCGCGGCTCCAACACATCACACAGCCCTCCGGGAGCCTACATATCCTCCTCAAATGTCAGCGTTTAACTGATGATGTCGCTCCCAAAATGGCCGCTTCTCTTTGGGATTTCTCTCCAATACTGAGGGTTATTAGCAGGCAGGCGGTGGCTCATAGATGGCTCAGGGGTCCCATAGGACAGTTCAAAGTGTAACGAGGTTAATTAGCAAGAATTCACGACCTAGACTAAAGAAAACTGCTCAGAATGTACAGGATAAGATGTGTGGGTAATTTATAACTTGTTAATTTAAGACTCCAGACAAAGAGCTACATCAGTCAGACAATATCGTTTTATTAATTTAAAGTGTTTCAAGGCCAGTTCCATTATATGTTTTGCAACTTACTTTGTTGAAAGTCATATTTTTTGTGCCGCCACATCTTGAAATTTTGCCCCATAAAGTTCTCAAATCAAACCCAGATCTGATCAAAATGACAAATTGCAACTGCTGACAAATGCAGTTTTGGCTTTTACTCACGATGTTATCCATCATAGCAGAGGTGATTTATTGAACATGAATTGTCTTCTTAACGTGGCACAAGGCCACACCTCATCCTGGCCACACATGTATGACATTAATAGTAAAAACTTGATATGATTCTCTTCCAACAACTGGCCAACGAGCTTTAACACCAAAAGACATCATTCACATCATGTAGTTAAATTCAGAGGCTGACCTGCACAGAGGACAAAAACGTGTCCAGATCTGGATCTTCATGAAACTGGATGACCCACCACACTGCACGGAAATATGTGGCAACAACCATCAAAAAAAGACCATGAGGAAATCACGCAGACAGTCAGACAGATACATCAACAGTGGTGAAAAATCTGGACGGCTCATTTATTCAACATAATCCAGCCAGAAATCCCTGCCCACATGCCACACACACACACACACACACACACACTAGTCTGTAAGGGTGGTTTGAGGATACATTGGTCATGCAGTCACCAGTAGAAGGTCAGCGTCTGGAGGGCCGGGGGGATGGGAAGAGAAAAGGTTCAAAGACAGAAAAAAGCGCCCACATGAAGACAAAGCTCACATGTGGGTGGTTCGTGTATATGTGTCATCATTAACACGAATCATTTCATTTTGTCGTTTCATCATCTCGCTCTTTCCGCCTGCGTGAGTTTATGTGTTGCACATGTGTGGCACCGTTGACACATGCGAGACATGTTGTGGGGATTATTGGTCTCCCAACCTCGCGGTATACCAACATCTGTTTTCCATCGCATGTCCTGAATTATGCATCTCCTCACCTGCTTTTAGCACACAGCCGCTCCGTGTTGCAAACGTCTAACAGTATGGCACATGCATGTACTTCTTTATGTCTGTGAATTTTTTAATGTGGAAATGCATGAGGAGTTCATTTGGCTTTGAATTCACTGTTTAAAAATTAAAGCAGCCATTTGTCTTTAAGCTCTTCAACCAGCCTTTGGGAGGTTTATTTTAAATTAGATGTTATTTACAGATTTTTTTTTTGATTTCCTTTGATTTTGATGTATTATATAACAGCATAGAAGAGTCAGACCTTTCTGTTGTCCCATAGCATACAACAGTATTTATATATTTGCTTTATCATCTGCCTCCAAACTCCCAATTGAGATCATGTTGAGAGCTTTTCAAATAGAAAAGCAAACCGGAGCACCCACTTCCCTTCATGCATTTTTCATGCTCTCTGATTCTCCTACTGTATTTCTACATCTGTATAAGTCTATATTTTTACTTCTACCAAGCAGGTCCTCTGAACAATGCAGCCTTTGGCTCTTAGGAAGCATTAAGGTCTGTCAGATGAATCGGAAAAATCACGCTTGGAGAGGGAATGAAAAGCTCTCAAAAGCCGCATGAAATCTTAAACACTTTTTCAGCGCTTTTTTTTTTCTTCTCCTTTTCATTTGGCGAACGAACTTAAAGGTTTTCGCTCAGTGGGTGCTTGTGTTCTGTTTCGTAGCTTGTTTTCTGATCGGGTGAGAAATGGTTACTGTCGACAGGGCAAAACTCAAGAGTGAGAGAGACAGTTTATAGTGTTTGAATGAAAGGAGTTTGGTTTAGTTTTTGGCACTTAGAAAGTGTGAAACCAGTAAATGTGCGCGGCTTTGTGAATAAATTGGACATCGTAGTGCACTCAGTCACACCGATGCCTCAGAGAAATGTAATCTGAAGTATTTCATTACCTCTAAAAGGCACTTCAGGCATATTGAAGGCCGAGTCTGCTCATGTGCAAACCTTGCACTTGCACAGAGATAAAAATCCCTCTTCACTGTAACATTATTCTCCACCTGAATCTCCCACCTATCTTCACTCCTGTGGCTTGAATTGCGCCTTACTGACTTTACTTTGACTTTCACAAGGTGCTCGATTCCCTTTTGTCCTCGCTCTGCTCTTTTTCGCTTTGTGAATCACACTTAAGTATTTGGCCTTTTCAAGTTTGTGCTGCTCAATTAAAAATGAGCCAGAACTTGTTAAAAGTAACGCAAGCTAAATACACTTAGTTGGTAGACGAGGCAAACCTGATTCTCATGTCTGCAACTTACAATCTATTATTGATGATGCTCATAATAGTAGAAATAGCCCATTGTATGTATCATGGTTCATTTTGTTGCAGCAATTTCACTCTTTTCATGACCCTTTGTATTTTCCTTTAGAGCTTCTTTAATTGATCTTTTAGCTGCTTGTGATCAGATGCACAAGATGGTTATACAATATTTGACCTACTATTATGTATTAACAAACAATTATGTTTTAACATCCTGCAGACATTTGAAGTTGCACTTTTCCTTTTGCTCTGTTTTGGTCTCCATCAGCTCCTGTGTTTGCCTTCTATTCCACACTTTGTCTGTTGGCTGGTGCTCAGTGTTTCAGTTGGAAAAAAGGTTGGTGAGAGTTTGGCTCAAAGAGTTGGCTCAAAGAGGCAAAAAACTCTGTTGAGATGATAATTGTATGTAGTCTTTTTTTCCTATGAGCAATGCATGTAACATCACACAGAGTCATGTGATCCACTGCTAATAAGACCTTCAGATTGGTGCGGCTTTCAAGCGGCTCGATGTGGCTGATTACTTCCACCAAACTGACCTGAAGGGGTTAAACTGCTTCTAACATACTTCACTTAAACTCAAGATTCACATCGTCATCTTCAAGCAGTTGAATTCTAAACCCTCCTAAAAATATCTTAACATACCCTGTGGGTCATTCAAAGGGCAATTTATGCAAACCTGTCCTAAAATTAGTTCCACTACAAAGTTTGCTGAAAATCCTCTTGCGAGCGTTGATTTAATGAGCTTATATTTTTTTTGCGCTGTTGCCCTCGATATGGAAATGTCTTTGGCAGATGGTGCACCCAAACACGCTGCACTCTTTCCCCGGGCATGCAGGTCCTGCACAATATGCCGTTTCCACCGCTTGATGAAGACGACACACTCACACACACACACAAGGGCATATTTGCATTATGTCTACATGCCACAGGACAGAGGCGGGCGTGTGCGGTCTGTTTGAAGTCGTCCTGGCAACTGAAGTGAATGTGGAATTGATGTTCAGATATGTTTGCAAAGAGGCAAAACATCTGCTTGTTACGCTAACCAGCAAAGCACCAATGCCCTCTGCTGCTCTGAGGCGTGTGGACCCCCCGCAGCGCATAGCAGGCAAAGCGTTTTCCTCATGTGAATGATGAAGAAAAAAACAAACGAATTAAAGAACAAGTGAAAGGTAAAGCCATCAGACCAGGCTTTTCTTCTCATGAGGGGCATAATCCTTTTGTTGGGACTCATCCTAATACGGGATTGAGATATTTGGTTCTTTGGGGCAAGGCTCCGACACACACCACGTTAGTCACTTTTTCCACTGTACTTCCTGGAGCCTGTGGCTATCTCGAGCAGCTTTCTGGCAAGTCTGAAGCCAAACAATCTGCATGCGCTCCAACTTTCCAGTAGTCGTCGTCTGTCTACACGTTAAACACGAGGGGGAATATCGCTGCGTTTCAGATGTCGGGGGTGTTTGGCAACGCTCTATCTCTTACTCATGAAACTCAAGAATCCAGATGTTTGCCAGTTTATTTGGCAGAGGTGCCATGAAAGTTAACAGTGCGGCGTGACCGGCATGATTTTAATGATGATGATTTAAGTGACTGGAGCGGAGTTTTCATGTCTCATACACTGATTTGCACAATAAGGAGGTGGATGAATGGGTTTTTTAGGGCAGCCTTGATGGATGAATGAATGAAATTTGGTGCAGACAGAATCTTGCATGCCTCAGGGATTTTGTGCTCCTTTCACTTTGCATCTAGTATCATTATGGGGTCAACATTTTAATTTGTCCTTTACTTTGATTTGTGGCCAAAAAACTAATGTTAGCATTTTGTCTTCATTGCAAATTAGTAAATATTAGCAACCTAAACTAAGATGGTGATTATTATATCTGCTAACAAAAGCATGTATATTCTTATTCTTGTTTCCTCAAGGTTTATTCCAACTAGTCATAATGCATTCAGCACTGCCACCTAATTATGGTCTGATGTATTGCTAAGCAGCACAAATATGGCGTCCACATCTGTAACGTTACCACAACAGGAAAACTTTCACTGTAATTCAATCCGAGACATGTTTTTTTTTTTTTCTGAGCGGGCCATATAATTTAGATAAGTAAAAGCTGGAGCTATCACAGAAGCGCACAAATTTGCATGAAATTGCACACTCTGTGGGAGTCCGCAAAGACAGCTTCTCAGTGGTTGTTAGGAGTTTAAGCATATACAGAGTGACACACAGCAAAGTGAGGTCCTGGGAAAAAGGCAAGTCGGACACAAATTGATGACAGATGCAACTGGGAATCTGCAGGTTTTACCCCCTGGAACGCCGACCATATCGTCACTTTGCATTTCCATCAGCGATTGACAGATGATGTTTGACATGAACAAGAGCTACAGCATCATGTGACCGCAGTGAAAACAATGAGACGGTCGCGCTCTCCTCATTAAAGAGCCGGATAGCTGATGCAGTCGTTTCTGAGTCGGCGAAAAGGCCACAGATGTGGGTCGACACACCCTGCTCAAACCGCACGCTGGATCTTTCCACTCACTGAGGACATGAGGAATTTGAACTGGGCTGCTTCAAAAAATTCAGAGAGTATGATTTTAACATTGATCACACATTTTTTGCTTTGATGCATGAGGGAGGATAAATAATGCAGCAGTGTTCTTGTAATGCTCTTAAGGTATTACAAGGCAGGATTTTCTAAAAGCAAACTCGGCGCAAAGGGAAAAGTGAATGTGTCTTTAACAAAGTGGGTCTTGATAGAGTGGGACAACATATTTAAATCGGCTCTGCTTTCCTGTCACTCATCACCCAAGGATGAAATGCTGTCATCTGGAATATGGCTTAAAAACGACTATAAACACTATGCCACCCTCCATTAGCCTTGAACGCACCTTTGACACCTTATGAGCTAATTCATGTATGAGTGCAGTCTTTTAAGAGCTGCGATCCAATGCCAGGCCGACCTTTTTTTTTTTTTTTTTTTTAATAAAGCTGTGAAAGAGAATACAAGAAGAGGTGTGAGGTTTGATGCCTCTTGAAAATAATAAAAAGTTAGATCAAGCCACAGGCTGTATTTGATGAGGACTTTAAAGCGCTTGTACCTGAATTTACAGTAGATTTATTTTGCTTCCGTGCTGCTGAAATCCTCCTTCAGCTCACTACTAGAATCTGGTCTCGCTGAGGCCGAGAGAGCCGTCCGCCGAAATTGCAATTGTTGTGGTGCCGTGCATAGAATTCTAACATGGTGACATTAATTCTGAGACATCTGTGAAACTGCTGTAAACAAATAACGCCCTGGCCATTAGTCATCCGGCTGAAATCTTCTGGGTCCGTTTATTGCTTAAAGGAAGATTGCTATTTTACTATGCAAGTAATAAACAACTTCATTTCAGCCGCACTTCTCTGGCTGCAGAGCTTCAGTTTCACATTAGCTGACCTTGTCCTTGCAAATCTGCTGCCAAATGCTCTTCTCATCTATAATTCTAGCTCTTGCTCTTTAAACCAAAAGCGCGATACAGGACATGCATCTCACTCTCTGTGTGCATTAAGAGCGTTAATGGGAAATGTGGGCTTATTTTTACAAGGAACATAAACCCAGAGCTTTTCTCTCTTGCATCATTCGACTTAAATCAAATGGGCTTTTTCTCTCCAGTCATCCTTTGAGAACATCTCTGACTCTTCAGGTTCAGCTTTGCATTGTCAGATTTCGCTCACCTTTGTAAACCTCAGGTGTTCTGATGTTCAGCTGAGGTTGATGGAAATTAAGTCTGAATCCCAACTTGGTTGAAACATGTTGCTGCCATCAAATTCAGAATTAGCAGATATTTACAAAAATCAATGAAGCTGATGAGGCTAAACATTTAATGTATTGTCTTTGTGTTTTCAATTCAATATTCATCCAAAAGAATGAGCAGTTATGCAGAATCAGACGACCACCAAAGTCTTG
This sequence comes from Centropyge bicolor, assembly GCA_037975185.1. Taxonomy (NCBI): domain Eukaryota; kingdom Metazoa; phylum Chordata; class Actinopteri; family Pomacanthidae; genus Centropyge; species Centropyge bicolor. The sequence goes on along the minus strand of JBBMOC010000049.1, from coordinate 1,906,315 downwards.
AGTTCATCCTGAGCATATTTCAAGGCAGTCCAATATCTGTTGAAATACTTCACCATGGACCAAAGTGCTCGACCTCTGTAGCCACACCGCTATGGAGGCTAAAAATAACATAGCAAAGGATCATATAAGAGATCATATCCCAGAGGGGAAACCCCATGTAAAGTCAGACGTGCCATAACCAAAAAGCTCTATGGTAGATTACAGGCTTCTATGGCTTACAGTTAAGTAATTCATGAGGAGTCCTTTTCTTCTCTTCAGCAAGAAAGTGGAGGACGAGACTTAGAGAGAAAAATTAAAGTGGAGGATGGAAAAGATGGAGAAAAGAAGATGGAAAAAGTGGAGAACAAACGACAAGCGGGCCGGCAATGAAACATTAATATGCCCACTGTGTACGGCGCGGGCATCTCTGCGCGTTTCTGTCGGACTCATTTCCTGTTATAAAAAAATGGAACCTCGCTTGTATGAATCAGTTAAATACCTTCTCACCAACCCAAATTTTTACTGCAGGCATGAACATTTTTTTAGTTCCTCAGGCTTCATAAACAGGCCCAGCCTGGCTGCGGCACAATGAGCATGTCAGTGAGTTTCCCCTCCGAAGAAAAGCAAAAGCAGACACTTCCCCTGGAAACCGGCAGTGAATTCAGCAGCATGTGCTGGAATGTTAATTGTGAATGTTGTGTGGAGATTTTTTTTCCTGATAAGCCCGGCACAGAGAGTGGGAAGACTTATGGGAGGATGACACAGAGGAGGGAGGTATTGAGTTGCAGAAACGGAGGCGTACAGTGGCGAGTCATGTGCTTCTTTTTTTTTTGGACTGGTGCAGCGAACTCGGCTTCGTTATCAGCCTTTTCGCGCTTGTTAATATTATGAAATGAGCAATTTTACAGTGTGATAGCGGCAGAATGTGTTAAAGCTGCCATCAGTGAAGAAGCAATAGAAAGTGTGCATTATCCTCAAAAGTACTGTAAGGACACTGAAAAGCATCCGAGGAGGAGGAGGAGGTGCAGCGGAGCGAGGAGCAGAAGTGACAGCCAGGTTCTCATATCCCATAATTATAGTGCTGCCATCACTTCTCCTCTCCTCACCTCCCGTCCTGTCACTCCTCCTTTTTAACCCGCCACCTCTCACTTCCTCCCCCTCCCTCCCTCACACATTCTCTCTCCCCTCTTCCCTCCACTACTCTTGCCCTGTCATCTGTCATTTCCATAACACTCTTCCCTCTCTCCTTCCTCTGCTCCTCCTGGAGAGATCTGGGCCACTTGACGTCCAGGGCTCTCACCCACGAGAAAGGCTCGGATGTTAGCTCGCCCAGCAGGCCGAGTCCATCTCCAGACTGCGAGAGGACCAATGTTTTGTCACACACAACTGCTGGAGCAGGAAGAAAATCGAAACTGGATTCAGGCTGAGAGGCGCTGCACTCATGGGACATTTTCTTTCATAGTTTTCATGGTGCTATTAGATGCACGTTAATAATATTACATTGCCAGCTTATCATCAATAATAATTCATTAGGCAATACACAAAAAGATATGAAAATTGCATAAACATGAAAAAAAAGACTTTCAGTATCGAACATAGTGGAGCTTTCATATCTAGTAAGGACTTTGATTTGGAATTCATTTTCCAGCTTCCAACTTTATGGCCACTTTGAAGTTTGTCACGCTGTTAAATCGTGTTGAATAACACAGAGGTGTTTCTAATATTTTGTCCACCTAATTTATACACCACATTCCAAGTACATATTTACATATATATTATGCACAATCATCTAGTTTCTGCTCAAATACTCGCCCCGTTTCCTGCAGAAGTATATTCTCGTACCTTCCCTGTTAAAATCCAGCTTTTCTGCCAAGTTCAAGTTTCAGCGCGAGTTCTGAAAACCAGTCCTGAAATAAGTAATATTGCAGTGAGTCAAATCCGATGCGTCAGTCTGGGTCACCTCCTCGGAGTCTTCCCGCATGTGCAACTTGAGACAAAAACCAAGCTGATGAAACTTGGATAAACTCATGAATCCGGTGCCTGTAATTCTAGTAGTATCGGGTACTTTCACAGTAAATGTACGAGAGCGAGTGAAGAAAGTTCCAACAGAATCACCTCAGGTTTCATTTTCATTTCCCTTTAGTACTTTATTCATCATTTATACACTTACTGTTCCATTTCTTATTATGGAAGATGCCTTTGTGAAATAGAGATTGAGAAAACAGTCTTACAACTAGATCAGGTTTGTAGCTGCTCTGGAGCTTTCAGCCATATTGGATGATCTTCATCAGCTAATCCCAGTTAGTAGATGGCTATGTGTATATTCTGTTTGAGCATTTTATGGACTGGTCATGTGAGCTTCAAGGGTCATTCTTGACTTTGGAAACTGCATTTGAGAAACACAAGGTGCATTTAGTAGCTGAAGCTTTCAGTCATATCACATGAGCTTCAAAAACAGAAGTTAGCCCAGGCTTTTGTTCCATAAAATCTGATCCAGTCTAATTGCAGCACAGAGGCTGAACATCAAGTATCAATATTACATTTCCAGTGTTTCCATCCAGACTACTGAGATTTATGTTTTCTTTTGTGTTGAGGAACCTTTCATCAAAATCAGATGTGAGATGTGCTCACCTAACCCTGAAGTGTGTATTTTACATCCTCAGTCTATCAAGAAAAGAAAAGTAAAATATCCATTCACATCGTACAAGCCAGGCAACATCCACACAACAACTTTTAAGTGGTGAATCAATATTTCACAAAGTCTCCTGTGCTGCGCCCTGGGCTGCAGTGGGCCTTCGCCAAACAATAGGACCCTGACCTGCATTATTCATTCCCTCACTCATTCACTCCTCTCTGACTCAGACACAGAGCGCACAGGGGAATTCAACTTTCCCCGAACTAAACTTCAGATAAGAAAACCTTTCAAAACATCTCAACCCTCCATCTCCGAATCTCGGCGGTGCTTTGAGTCGCCTCGCACCACCTTTAATAATGTTAACCACGTTGAATAATGCATGGCTGACTCATCTCACAGTCGGGTTGTGCCAAGAACTCCTTAGTTCGGCCGAATCTCAATGAATGAAGCAAATGAAATTTTGGTTTCGCCGAAATTGCTATAAAAAAATCCCATGAACCGAGCTCCATCACAAATTATCCAATTGTATCAGCAGTATATAAAAACCATCCATCCAGCCTCAATAATACAGATCTATATTTAGAAGGAGTCCAATTATCATTAAATCTAACTTTGGGGATCCAGGAAGCGTAACTCAGTTATTACAAAACGGCGCAAATACTGGCAGCAGATTTTTTAATGAACTTGACATTTAATGCTTCACGGCTTTTAGAAGGTTTCCCCTAATGTCTTTTCATAACGTGTAATTAGGCACGGACTTTAAATAATGTGCGCGTGCAAAAGGTTCCCAACAGAGGAGATGAGGATAACTCGGGCTCAATCAGTGTATTATCTCCGCTCCAGACCATTACTGAAGCTGGCTACTTAATAGCCTCTGAATTAGATGTGGAGCTGATTGCACATTGATTGTAAGTGAACGAGAGGCGGGGGACGTCAGTCGCAACATCCAGAGTGACTGAGCAAAAAGCGAGATGCCAGAGCAGGATTTTGCAGGATGTATTGTCCTCCTCAAGTCTGTCACTAGATTGAACCTTATAATGCATCTCGTGTTAAAGCTCACTTCCCTCTGAAGGTCACACACAGTCACGAGCGCTGAAATCTTTCCACTGATCACCTTTTCGCAAAATAGCTCCCTAATTATGTCAATTACATTTTAATGGCATGAAGGCGAAAGAACTTCCCATGAGCACTGATTTCTTTGTACGACTATATAATATGGCCATTTGCATTTTGACAGTGAGTTCTGGTTACATCAGTATTTAGTGTGAGTTTGTCCTCGCTCAAGAAAGGACAGCAATAGTCACACACCTAAAGGCAACTGGGTTCTTGTGGTCATGTGACTAATGACTGAAACTAATGAGACTTGGGGACTCATTGCCATGTAATGCTGCAAGCATTCATGGTCTGCAGAGGAGGAATCATAATGACCTTGGTGACCCTCTTAATTTTTAAATAGCACCACCTGCAGGGCAGAAACTTTACTTATCTAGTTGATTGATTGGACAGGAAACTGAGAGATTCATTTACTTCCTCTATCCTTCTTTTGTACCACACTGAGGTAGACATTGATAGTTTTGCCTACAATGTGTCAGCAGCTACTAAATAGATTGTTATGACATTTGATAAAGACATAGATGTCACCTTTGGGATTAATTGTTACTGAGCCTCATTTTTAAGCAGGACCACATTATTTTCCTGATTGTCATCATAAAGTTCTGTGACCAAACCCAAACCACGGATGCACCAGATCAGAAAACGCCCATATGAATCATTTTTTGTATTGTCTGTTTTGGTAGGTGCTGACAAACCCCACAGAAGGGTGGAACTAAAGAAGCAGGGGAGAAAGAAAGACATCATGGAGGAACCATTTCACGACCCAGCCTTTATCAATGTGAGTCCTTTTTTTTTTCTTTCTCTTCTTCTTCTCTACTTCACTCACAAACCAAAACAAAAGAAACAAAAAGAAACAAAAGAAATTCCACTTTAAGATTGTCTGCTGTTTGTACATCACACACACCTTTGTACACCTAGGAAGTAACTCAGTTTGTGGTGAGTGTCCGACACAGTTCCCATGGCTGTGAACAGGTGTCAAACTATTCCGGTGCCAAACAATCAAAGGGAAACCAAGAGGAAGCAGCGATAGTGTTACATCAACACGCCGCCGGTCCCTGCTTCCTCTTAGTGTGACCGCGTCCCAGCTGAAAAGCCGGCAGGTGAAAGAGAGGTCAGGCGACCTCGGCCGAGATCTGTTTGGACGGTGGCGTCGCAATGGAAGCCAAGCGGTCAGCTGTGATGGCGTGCCAGAGACTAACTACAGACAGGATCTTCTCACTATCACAGCTCTGCACAAAGCACAGCAGAGGACTCAGCAGAAACCAGCTGGCAACCACGCTCCGAAGCTCATCCGTTTAAAAGCGCACTTGGATTCTCACTTCATAGAGATTTTCAAAAGGTTTGGAGATTGTGCTTTCTCAAAAAAAAAAAAAAAAAAAAGGATCGGCCTGACAGCTTTTTTTTTTGCAGCCGGCCACAAAATGGCTAAAAGTAATGTAGGAGTGGATGCGATCACATGCACACATCTCAACTCATTGATCTGGTATATGGCTATAAATAGCAACGCCGCGAGGAGTGTCACTTTTGCTTCCATCAGCGTGCAGCGGCATAATGTTGCATCTCGTTGCCTTTAAGTGCCGTGGGAAAAACTGTGACAACACACATGAGGAGCTCAGACGAACCGAGCTAAAACAAGCAAACAAGCTCACTCCTAAATTGTGTTTTCTGATGAGCACCTTTTACAAACATGCAGCTAAAGTTACAATCTCCATTAAAGAACAATCTGAGGCTAAATGATGCTCCCATTCGTTTACTACACATTTTGAACTCTGCCGACTTCTGCCCACTTATTTAAAAGCCTCTCGAGTGAACTCCCTCGTTCGCAATTTATAATTCAAATGTTTTATTCAGCTACTATGATTTATTCACGCAAATTTATGAATGACTAACAAAGATGTCTCACTCGCCCTCTCCCACACACATACCTACAGTATGAATCACCAGGCGTGCAGATTTACAGGATATGGAGTGAAATTACAGTCACCAGTGTGATGTCCTTCACATCTGGATGGAAGTACTTTCTGCATATGTTGCTATGTTCTGCATAGAGGTAACACATCTACACTGTTTTGGACTAAACAAAATTCATCAAAATCCAATCTGCTAATGAAGACCATGATGCATTTTTAAAGCCATATTTAATTTTTTTTTTTTAATTTTTTCCATTTCAAATTCAAAAATCAACATCTCACATTCAAAAGTCATGCAATCAGCAAAAAGCTACAGAGAAATCAAAAAGAGAAGCAAAACCTTATAGGCAAGGCTGTATCTCTGTAGTGAATTGGTTGATATCAGTGATAACGCCTCCTTTGAAGCGTTAGAGCCAATAGGATGTAGAAACAGCCGCCAAAGTGAGATTGACAGGTGCAACACGTGCGCCATCTTGCCTCGCGCCCCGCCCACTTCCGTGGCGCTCCTAAAGGCAAACAAAGCCTCCCCCGAGATAGGAAGTATTGCTTTCTGTTTTTGTTGTGGATTTACGAGAAACAAACTTTTCGTGGCAACACAGCTAAGGTAAGAGAGAATTTACGACTATATTTTGACGAAGCGGTTTCGGTTTTTGCTGTTGTTTGGGTTGTTTCTCGCTGTTGCTTTGGTTTCAGAGAGCTTTGATGGATGTTTTGAAACTGTCTGCTTTCGTTTGAGGGGTTGCTTTTCCGGTTTGCATAAAGTACCACAGCGCTAGAGCCAGAAATGTGGCGAGTGGGTTGACTTTGTGGTGCTATATTAATTTCTATATTTCTAAAAATGGCTTATATATGTTTGTATGTATATATGGTTGGTGCATGTAAAAATGGCTTATATATGTTTGGTGCATGTGAAAAATGGCTTATATATGTTTGGTGCATGTGAAAATGGCTTATATATCTTGTAGCCCAGGTTCTGCTGTTTAATTTGATGTGCAGCATCACTATATTCTCTCATGATTAGTGCATTGTTTCACACTGTTTCTTCCTCTCAAGCCCCCCAGTTGGGGTACTCTCGGGCTCAAAGGACATGTATTTAACTGATCAATGGTTTGCTGTATTGATTATGCCTCCAACTTTTTATTAGTGAGAATGATGGTGTTGTTTTTCTCGCTTTAACCATTGTTTATTATCCATAACCGCTATGTTTTTTGAACCTTAAACCCAACCATATGCCATTTAAAAACATGTCGAAAGAAGTGACATCAGCACTGGACATTATAATCAGACAATACTGACATTTGTAGTAGGATTAATATTTTTAGTGTGTAGTTACATCTGGACACTGTGATTCACTCATATCTCATCGTACGATCAAGATATCAGATAATCAAGATAAAGAGTCAAGATATCATTTCTCTTTTAATTTAATATAATAATTATCTGTCAACTACAGGTGATACATCACCTATTTCTTGTAGTGATATTCCAGGTTTATATGTAGATTTTTTTCTATATTTGAATTTATCCATTTTATTCTTCTTTCTCCTGACCTTTCTTTTCTTTACCTCCTTTTTCCCCACTTTCTTTCACTTACACCTGTAGTGCTTCCTCTTTCTGCTGAGTGGAACTGATGGCTCATTGATTGCACCTGCGCCTGCTTTATTTAAACCACCTGGAAGCAGGGCTCTGTAAGCACTGAGGGAGGGAAGGTCTGAGAGACTGGTTGCAAGATGTGTGCAAAAGCGAGATCAGAGTCCTTGAGCAAGAAAAGCATCATGATGGGGTTTTTTTTTTAGGCAAGTTATTATCTGTGAGGGTCAACTGTTCAGTCTCACTTTTCTTTTGCCTGACTCATGGGAGGGATGAAACAGCTCCTGATTTGTTTTTCATCTCTGCTCTGCTCTGATGCAGAATGTGCTAATGCATGCAATGAAACATTCTCCCTGAAAGCGAGACCATTGCTTTCCGGCACATAAAAACAATGAAGCCTGACCTTGTTAGAAATCCCGCTGAATGGAAATAACAAATCAGCTGTGACAATTCATGTCGGCTTTGTCTTATGAATCTGGGCCGTGTGGTCAATTGATTGGCCCATTACTTTGTATCAGTACATGCTGCTGACATAGCCTGTGTGTGTGTGGATGCTGATGTGTGTGAACATGTGTACAGCATGCCTGTGCGTTTCCGCTCCTGAGGGCAGATCAGTATATGTCATGGTTGGTTGGACAGTGTCCTCCTGTCACATGTCTGCAGCAGTCACGCTCAATACACACAACACACACTAACAAAGATAAAGCATCTCCTGGCTCTTTACAGTAGCTTCACTAAAGTTATCTCAGATCTAACCCCACGTGCACGAGCTCTGTGAAGTTTAGCCAAAGCACATTTTGGTTGATTAATTCAAGTCGGGGTGACATTTGTGTTGCATTTGTCAGCTCAGTTTTCTCGACTCATCTGCTCTTTGAATCAGCATTAGATCATAGTTTTGTGCCTTTTGAAGTTATTTTCTCATCTACAGCTGCACCTTCCTGTTCGGGGGGAATTTTGGGACCACATTTTAGGTTTTGCTGCACACACACACACACTCTGTATTCTGTAGGAGATACTCATTATATCCACCAATGAGTTTATAGGTCAGGTCCCATTAGCTGTTTTGTGAGTCAGTCTCTGAAAAGCTGCAGTGGATTACAGATTATCATGAAGCTCGGTTGCATGTTAGGCTGCAGGTGATGAGTATTTGTGCAGATCAAGGAGTTTCCGAGTTGGCAACGTTCTGTATTTCTTCTTCTTCTTGCAAACAAATCCTATCATAAGAGTAAAACCAAAATTGGATTTAATCTATAACAAGTGTTGGTTGTGCAGCTGAAGCCTCTATGCCACAAGGCATCGTTGTCCATCGTGGATCCAGCTTGTTTGAGTCCAGCTGTTTTGAGAAATTGAGCTTTTTTTAATGAAACAATGTTTGTGACCCATTTTTCAAATATGAGGAATGTGGGAAGAAGTGTGGGAAACTAACATGCGTTCTCATCTTTGCTGCCATTTAGATTGTTTCAGAACATCAGCCGTCTTCAACTTGAACATTATGATCAGGCATTCTTCACCATTTTTGTCACCTCCTTGTAAAGTTTTTTGACTGACAGTGAACTTCTCACAGCCGTCTTTTATTAAGAGCATTTTTCACTTTCTGTTGAATTTACAAGACAGTGCGGCCTTAGTGGAGGTGTGTGATCTCAGAGCACTCTTTAAAGGTGAAATATGCGATTTAAAACCTTCTCATCTGTTGAGCCCTCTCACGGTGAGAGAGGATGTACTGTAGTGATGCGATGACCTTTTTGTGTGTTTTATTTTCTCAGGCAGTGATTTACTCAACAATGATTCACAGATGGGTTAATTCAGGTCAGGAACCTTTTCCACGCTTCCTAACATTTGTATCCTCGGGCGCCAGTTTCTGGACTGAAGCAACACATGATGAGAATAAACTGACTGGGCCTGTTAATAAGGACCTTGTGGGTGCAAATTCCTTTGTGTGTGTGTGTGGCCGTGCGTTTTGTCATGTGAGGCCAAAAGAAAAAGAATGCACTGCTCTAATAGTTGCAAAGAAGCCCCTCCAAAATGAGATAAAGCAAAGTGAAATTGTGTTTACTGACATGCACGCATTCTCAAGTTCCCTCCCACGTTGAACTCTTGCACTGGCAATTACAAGCGTCTCTGTGCGGATGAGTTCATGCATACCTGCTTGTGCATGTGTGTTTTTCTGGCAAACCGTCTGGCCAACTGGATAACAGTACTCCGGGCCAAGTCATTAGCCGCCGAAATAAAAGAGCTTTGTTTTGTTGTCATGGTCCACAAAATTCTATTTAAAATCAGGCTGCCTTCCAGAAACCGACAAAAAGGGGGGACAAAGGGAAAATCGACGAGTCGCGCTCGGAGTACAGTATCCGAAAGAAGCTGCCTCACACAATTAATCAGAACCTCCTTGAGCAGAACATGACATGGTCGCATCAAACATCACTGGCACATGGCGAAAAGCTTTAATTGGTGTTGCAGGAGACAAAAACAGAAGAAAAAATCCAACCAATAAAAAAAGGTCCTCGGGCTGTGGTTTGAAAGATGCGAGAAAAGATCTTAATTACTTTCTGAAGTTTCCAAAGTTCGAGAGAGTTGATCAGAACTGCGCTAGTAAGAGAACGGTTCGACTGGCTTTATTCTCATTATTCCCCATCGTGAGGAATGAGCGAAAGCAACTGTTCATACCTCACATTATCTCTATTTCAATTATTGGCTCGCTCCGATCTGTCAGTCTCGCGGAGTTAGATGCCCAAACGCTCATCCATTACCTTCTCCAATGTGTCTAATGGTCTGCCAGCAGTTAATTTCACTTCTGCGAGGGTCTGTTAGGTGATTTAATATGCTATCAGGCAGGGCTGAGGGGAATTGAAACCAAAAGCCATGACATCTTTTTAATCTTTTTTTCCCCCTTTTCCTTTCTCTCTCCATCTCAAAACCATTAACATGACCACGCTTATTCTTTTTTTTATACTTCGTTATAGCTGAGACTTTCCTCTAGTTGTCACCTTCTAGAACTAGTTTCATGTAATTCATTCATTATCACTCGCAGGTTGGGTGGTGTGGAAAGAGGAAAAATGAGTTCATTTGGCCCTGAGAGATAAAGTATCTCAAACTTTGCATCAAAAAGCTATTCAAGGCTTATGAATGACCTCTAGTGGCGCAAGTGCAACATTACACCCTTTAGTTTGAAAATCAAGCACGAAGTTTTCTGAGCATTTTCCCAGCATTGCAGACATATTTAATTATTATGCTCGAGGAATGAAAAAGATACTCGTCTTAGCTGCCAAAAAATCAAGGAAACACAAACATTAATAGATTTAATAGTGCACCAGGAACCATACAGACCACCAAAACAGACACAGGAAGTCCAGAAGTTCCCCTGCAGGACTGTGACATAATTCCTCCCACAAGAAGCTCTATTATTTGGTGTTTCGATATCTGTGGAAAACGGGCTTGAAATCCGCTGACTTACGGTCGCATTTGCATCAGCTCATCAAACCATTCAATGGTCTGAAGAGCGGGGGTTTCCATTCTGGGCGATCGAATGCCAAACATTTGTACCAGAGTAATTGTGTTTATTAGCGTGCACATTTGCTGTTGAGAGGTTAAGCAGAAGAATCATCTTCTCAAGCTCCTGCACTTGTTGACTTGCTTTGACCAGGACCCTGCATTTACTATTTTTTGATAGATGACTCATCTGACCGTTTTTCGCCGCTTCTATTCTTCACACCGCTTCACTCAAAGTGTATTTTTCAGGTGCAATAAGGGGGTTTATGCACCACAGCTCGACCTCTGCACCCGACTCCATCAGACTTTGGAAGGTGCCCGCTCACACCTCACATTTCCAGTCGAGCGACTCTGAGTTCTTTTCTCTTTGTCGTCTCATCTCGGCCCAGAGGCACAGCTGTCGGGGTTAAGTGGTGAGGACGACATCTTTCTCTCACGTTGCTGGTGCTGGTGGAGGAGTCTTCATGGCCGAATCTACTCCCTCCTTAATATCAGCGGCCTCTGTACTCGGCTTTGATCTGTTCTCAAAGCCACAAGCTGGCAAAATAATTGAGAAGCACTGTGCTTTACATCCTCTATTTTTCAAGTGTTACTCAGGTTTTCATCACTGAATAGTTCTTTGAAATATATAGAGAGAGTTTGTGTGCCCCCCCCCCCTTGCAGTTTGGAAAAAAATGAATGGCATACAAAATGAAAAATATCTCTTCACTTCATAATAAAAGGCGTCTTGAAAAGTTATTTATCTTTTATGAAAGCAGAACCTGATTAGTTAGTGCGCTGTGTGTGAGGAAGAGAAGGAGCGAGAGAGAGAGAGAGAGAGAGAGAGAGAGAACACAATAATGGGATCGAACCCACCAGACAAAAAATGTCCCAGCTATCTCCGAACCAGCTTTGTAATGCAGCCAGACACAGGACTCTTAAAAAGTACTGGGGACCTTTTGACTTGAAAAGCAATGTGCCTTTGTAGATATGTGGCCACATAGTCATATTTTCCACAAAGGACTCAACATTTGCTCAGTTACAGAATAGAAAGCTCTGCTCCAGTTAAAGCGATGATTGGCACTCGCTCTGCCGGCTGAAGATAACTGACACTGACACTTGCTTTATTAGATAAAAAGCGCAATTAACACACTCAGGTAACAGCTGTGATGTATTTTTTTGGAACACAGTGTTGGGCACTGAACGCTCAGCTGACAGTCATTAAGCACACATCCACATTAACATGCTGTGAGGAAGTGTATAAATAATGCAGCGTGGCGTGACAGAAGTCAAGACGTGTGATCACAGTGACTATGAAGAGCGCGTGATAGATGATGGACAGGTTTGTTCCAGGATGTCATATCGGTGTGCTGTCTCCTACACATACAAACACATCATGATTTTTTTTTTTATACAACTCTATTGCAAAACAGTTGGGATGTGTTCACTGACTATTTTCTGAAGTGCATGCCTATGTAGAAATCTCCTCTACATAATCATGTGTTCATAAAGTGTTGAACCTCTCTCCATCCTTGCTTTTGAACGACTGAGTCTTTCCAGGATGAACCTTTCATACCCAATCATGATACTATCTCATGTTACCAATGAACCTGTAGTATTAAGTAGTAATAGTAAGTAAAATGTAAATCAAGAGAGAGGCAAGAGACTTCAGGGTTGTTCGCTGGTGGAAGGCCTTATGTGGCAAACTATGCTATGTTATATATAAAACTCAATGCTACTCATACAATAATACTAAAATATAATATTACATAATCCAAGGTAATATTCTGTCAGACTGTAGCTCCACTATAACATAATGCATTTATACATATAACATGCCAGACATGACAATCATTTTCCAAAGCACTGACTTCAACAGCAGGTGTCAACTTTATCATATTTAATTCCATTGTAGCATATTGATGATGACACGCAGTACAAAAAGCAATTACCAGACATTCCATTACAACTTGGACCCAGTAAACCCCACCGAAAAAATTCTCAGCAATAAACACCATAACACTAGGTCTCTCTTAGTTTCATAGTGACGTCAACGAGACAAAACATGATCTTGGTTTGGGGAGACGAAGCTAGGACCATTGGGATTGTTCTCTCTCCTCATTTTATTTATTTTTTCCCCCTTGAATAAAAATTGTTATATTGTATTTATATATTACAACACTCAACAAAGTAATACAAAAATTTAACAAAAATATGAACCTTGAGCGACGCACGGAGAAACGGCTTTTAAGAGCGACACCTATGGCACGTTCACGCAGATTGACACGTTTTCACAGAAGGTGCTTACAATCAACTGAGTCTGAACACAGCTGGATCCCATGGAAACAGTGAATTGTGGGAAGCAGCAACACGCCAGTGCACATGATCTGACAACAGATGGCGCCACAACCCTTATGGAGAATCCTTCCGTCCTCTCATTCTTGCACTTGTGAGGCCGTTTGACTTCTCAAAGTGACAAGATGAAGATGTAAATTACACACGGCTCGCCTCCAGATTTAATGCTGAAGTGGCTTCAAATGAGCAAATATTACATCATGACTTGAGAGAATGTGAAATATTTGCCAGCAAATACCCACTTGACTGTGAGAGGATTTGGATTTGGATTTAAAGTGAGTGAATACACAAGAATGTTTTTTTCCCCCCAGTACATTAGTTGGACCACTGTAGATTTTTGACTTTTAATGATTCGTAGAAAAATGAATCAAGAGTCTGCACCCAGGTGGAAAATGCAGTCTTGTGTGACAGGTATAATGAAACAGATCAGTCAGTCATACATCATCATCTTGTGTTGTGTTGTTATAAAGCTTGGTCAAAGATTCTAGAGCTGATTTTTTTATGAGGTTTATAAAGTTATAATTTTAGCTGAATGCAAACTTTTAGTGGAGAGTCACACCAGTATTTACAATGATTTCGGGTGAGAATTATTTAAAAATACTACTCTAACTGTGGCTCTTCTTTGTAGATACTTTTTGTTACATTGTGGTATTTGTATGCACGATTTAAACAATTCAAATTTTTATTACGTTGGCTTCTAGTCGGACCTATGATTCTCACATGATGACGATGAAATATGCTGAAATTCCTGCCAATGTCACAAGCTCTTCTATCCGAAATGAACAACTGGATGAAATGAACACAACTGTACGATAAATATCTTTAAGTACAATAAAAAAAAGAGAGACTTTGGCACATTGTTCCCGCAGTGCAGCAGGTGGCAAGAGCACATGAAAGCAAACTTACAGCCGAGTGCTTTATAATTAGGTCGAAGCATAAGTGAAGTATTTTACATTCAGTATTAAAAACAAAAAAAAACACAGCAGTCTGACAAACACCAACATTTAGACTGCCAGTTAAAGGGCTGACTTACTTTTAGTAGCTTGGCAAATTCTATACTTTACATGTCAATTTACATATATGTTGCTTATGTATGTTTGTATATATACAGCCAAACATAATTTGACATTGAAAAGTAAATCAACATTTGATCTTTTTTTAGACAGATGTGGCTGAACTACATTATCAGCACGCACACAAAAACTCTACATTTAGCAGCAATTACTAATATCTTAGTGTCTGTATGCAGGAAATGATGAAATGGAAATATGACTAAAGAGACAAATGTTTTCCTATTGTTCTCCACTGAGATATAGAAAATGAGTCATGGTGACATTCTGGAGAGTTGTGATAGTTATTTGAGGTATTTCTTGTGGGCATTTTTTTTTAAATGTACAAAACATTTGGGCTAAGAACAGAAGCAACTTTTTAACATCCATACTAAACAGGAAACACTAGTGGCTCTGGGATGCAAAAGTTGGTATAAGGCAGCAGCTGCGCACGTAAACAACAACGCCATGGCGCTAAGATGCAGGAGAAGCAGGGGAGGTTCGAGGAGAGGTTAGAAGGCAGGATGAGAGAAAATGTGAAATGAAGGGAGGGGTGAGGAGTGATTGTCATTGGAGGGGTTTGATCGTGCCGTTTGTTGGCAGAATCTCTGCAGAGATCAGAGTTCGTGGTCCGAGATCACACCAGCGTTTCCGGCAGTGCGTCGGCATTGTCCGAGGACAGCAGCTGCCAGATCTGCCACCGCTCCCTCTGCCAGTCCTGCCACTCCGGGCTGTGCGGCACCATTTGGGCCTGCGCCGTCGGGACTGAGTTACTCTGCGCCGTGCCAGGCCTCCCGTGCTGCAGGGGGGGCCTCTGAGCCGCCAGCTGAGGTGAGCTTTGCGACCCAGCCAGTCGATGGTGGGCGTTATAAGGGGGCGGGCAGTGGGCGTCGTTGAGGGTGGCGGGGACGCCCTCGCCGCTGTTCGCCCCGCCTTGAGGTCTGCAGGTCGAGTTGAGTCCGCTGGCTCGGTGCGTGCTGTTGAGGTTGAGCTGCAGGCGCGTTTGTCCGGCCTCCACGTGAGGGCTGGTACACACCCTGGTGACCAGGGGGTGGGGTCTGCACTCGCTGAGGCCAGGCGCTGTCTGAGTCCGTTGCAGCGTTGCCTGCTGCCTGCCGTCGCCCTGGAGTCCGTCGAGGCCCTCCTGCGAGCTGCGGGAGCTTCCCTCTGACATGTTGCCATGGGAACCTAGAAACAGAACATCAAGTTGAGTGAATTATAGTTCAGTTTGACACGTGACGTCTGAAATGTTTATAGCTCAGTGTGACTGCCTGAAGTAGCTCAGAGGCATGAATAACAGAAGAAATGCCCCAACATATCTCATCTGCATATTACATTGTATTATAGACATATCACAATTATTCATATTTGTTTACCTCGGCTTTCTGTTCCTCCCTGATAGTTAATAACCAGCAATAGACCAGAACAAAATCTGCACATGACCCTGGCCTGGTTGAAAACTGTTTACCTGTGTATGCTTGGTCCTTGAGTATTGGTTTCAGAGTCGTGTGCCACGTCCCCCAAATGTTGGCGTGCTCCTCTGATATTGTGTCTGAAGGAAGCAAAAAGAGAGGTCAGATTTCTCTCCATACTCATCTGTCACATGAAATGAGAGTCAAGAGTTCACCTTTGCTTGCCCAGGTGTCAGCTCCGTGCTCCCTGCCCCAGCCGGCCACCTGCCCCACCAGACTGTACTGCTCTGGGACCCGGAAGAGCTGCTCGCTGCCTGGGCTTCCCGGCTCTCCCCTCCTCTCGCTCAGCACCGGGGAGTTGTTGTCATAAGGTGACACCTCGCCGCTGGACACCTTGTTGGAGTCGCTAGAGGAGCGGCGCTCGCTCAGGGCGAAGGGCTCCTCTGTCTGCAACAGGTCGGGGCTCCTGTGGTTAAATACAGACAAAAATCAGGATGAATTAACGAGAGAAGGAAACAGCTACATGCATGTGAACGCCTCGTGTGATTAAGTGCGCGTCGCTCACTGTGAGGCTTTTCTTCTCAGGAGGTAGTCCACCACATCTGGATCGGTCTCCAGCAGACTCATCAGAACCTCATTTTGCAGATCAGGAGGCACCTACAAAAATGATGATAACTATTTAAAAAACTATTTGAGTGAAATAATTGGAAAATGACATTTTTAATTATTATAGGAACCTAAGATAGAAATGCTATTAAAATGTTTTGGAGGTCAGATACTAATACTTTACTGTAATAATGACAATAATAATGATAAGTAGAAGAAGAAGAAAATAAGAAGATGCATTCTTGATCTGTAATGAATAACCTCTTCCATGTGATCAAACGACCTCATCAAGCATCTGTCAACATTTCTTTCTTATTCATCCTGATTTTTCTCTTGAAAACACAAAATCAGGAGTTTACTGGTTGTTCAAGGGCCCAAGAACAGGAAGCAACAATGAGACAGATTTTGAGGTAATTATCTCAGTTTCATGCTCATCGCAGATGCGGATTATAATGCTCACCGTTCACAAATGATCCTCATCCTCAAATGCTTTGAAAGCAAAGTTGCCAGGTTCCGACATAAGCAGGTTACGAAACAACTTTCAGATGTCATTCACAAAACTTGAGCTGCCTACAAATCTGTTTTTACTCACCAAGACTGAGCGAGTCAGTACCAATTCACTGTGCGATTAATAGCTCTTCGTTGGCTTACTGCAGGAATGTGAGCCTCAGCGGAACGGCAGTGGCAGATTACAAAACATTACGGTTTAAGGTTTCGGACCCGAAATGACCTGAACTGCCTGTCCGCACTGTTTGAGGCTCTCAGGACCAGAGAGGAACAAAAGCAACTGATGAGGCGGTAATCCGTGCAAAATCGCGACCTCTCCTGACACCGAATGGAGGATTTCATGCCTGAATTTTCTGCTTTTATTTTGGAAAGAACAAGTTCAAGTATCTCAGTGAAAAGTTCTTGGTGTTATTGTCAGCTCACTGGCGAGATTGTACTTTGTTATCACAGCTACTCACAAGAATCCAGGTATGATTTTGACCCAAAACACATCCCTCTGTCATCTCGCGCTCTCTTTGTTTTTTCTTCCTTTCCTCTGTTTTCATGAACTGAGACACAACCATTGTCTGCTAAGCCAAGAGGGATTGTCTTACTTTAAGCCTACACAAGAATGTGAGAGGGAAAGTGTGCATGAGCGAATACAAGGCCGTGTGTGTGTTCAGCGGAAGAATGAAAAGGAGGAAGAGAGGATGAAAGTTGGAAACACACATGCCGACTGACTGACCATGAAGAGGGTCTGGAAGCTGGCAATCATCCTCTGCAGCACGGCGATGACGGCCGTGCTCTCCTCCGCCCTGGCCGAGCTCTGGACGCTGAACTCCTTGTCCGAGCTCTTCTGCTTGTGGAGCAGGTTGGGGCCGAAGATGGTGGCCAGGTTCAGAGACGTCATCTTGTTCCCCGTGATCTGTTTTAACAAAGAATTACTTTTTTCAAGGTTCAAGCAATGTGAATCTTCTGTCTACTAGCAGCTCTGTGTGGCTGTATTAGACGTCATTGGTTTTGCAGGTATTTGGACTATTTCAGAGCTTGGACAACATTTTTGGTGACAGATTCATTTTCATGCTTCGTTGCCAGTTCCCCTCCTTTTCCACTCCCGGTCCCGAAGGAGCGACGGGAGCGGTATTGATGTGTTGCTCCTGGCCGAGTGTGAAACGTTCTGACTTCCTGTCACGATCTCAGATACAGAGACTGGAGCCAGGGAGACAACACAACAGGCTTCCATCTGCGCAAACATGACAAAATGCCCAATCTGCTACTCTCTCACACACACACACTTGAACCCTTTTGCAAAGTCACTGAAACAAACTTTCTCTCCTGACACACACACACACACACATGCAGAGTCCTGACTGATCATGACGCCACTTCCTCTATGAGAATCAGAATCAGAATCCTTTATTGTCATTGTCACCTCTACTCCCCTCATGTCTACTATCACATGATCTTAACCAGCAGCTTTGACTTAAGTCATTGCTGGTTTCACCATTCATTCATTTAGATGTGAATATAATTCATTTGCACCTGCATATCTGCTCGTGCTTTTTCAGGCCTCACAGGCATAGAAAACAGCGTGTACATACCAGCCACACAAACTGATTACTATCACTTCTTTGGTAATTTCCTCCCAATGAGGTGGAAACACAAGACAAACAAAATGCTGGTACGAGGCCTGTCAGCTGTTTGCACTTGTATGCACTTGACTGAAGCAACAACATTTTGGATTTTGGACGTGATCTTTTTTCCTCATGTTTCTATTTTTTTCTACTTAATATTTGGAGCATTTGAGTCGTATTTCCTGCCGATAAAAGCTGGCACTCGCCTCCTGCCCTTCTTTGTCCTGCCGGTCGTGGGCGTGGTCGGTCACAGTGGACAGAAACTCCAGGAGGCGGTGGAGAGTATCGCTGTTGCATGCTGGGAGCAGGTAGACGAGTAGCTGTGTGACGTTCTGCTGCTCATCTGGATCCAACACTGCAACACAGTTTAGGATGGATTGGGTGAAAAAGGAAAAAAATGGAGAAAAGAGGAATGAGGATCAGCGTCAGACAGAGAAGGAGGAAAAGGAAGTTAAAGCTTACATGTGGTGTTGATGAAGGCCGTGTAGAGCTCCTTGGTGAGAAGAGGGTCGGGCATGTCCCTGAGGAACTCCTTCAGCAGAGCAGCCACATCGTGGACGCTGTGCTCCTCGTCCAGCTGGACGTCAATGCCACGATCAAACTCCTCACGCAGCTGGAGGAGGGACAAAAAGAAAAGAGATGACAAAGGAGAAAGAGAGGAAGAGGGGGATTCAGAAACATCCTCCGCACATAACAATGGTATTCTAGGTAGCGCACACACCCACTTCCTGTGGGTCCTCCAAGTGACCTGGTAGACTCAAACTAGTTTTACCAGTATGCATCTTAATCTCTACGATCTGACCTTTGGATGACTTCCAGATTCCAAAGTCTATTGTCGGCCATGATGATGGGAATACAGGGGTAATCTGTGCAGCATATTCATTTATATACCAGTTCTGACATTACAAATGGTGGCAAATGCATAAATGTTGACATTGGATTGTATCAACACAGACCAGTAGAGATGGATATTTACAGTTCATATACAGATGTGTGAACACAAACCATTTAATTGACGGAGTTTATAATAAAGAGGAGGTGTTATAAACATACACAGGAGCAGAGTCCATTTAGCCACAATTAACAACTAATTCAATCCTGTTAATTCTCTTCTATTTGCCTCCTGTTAATAAATGTTCTGCAAGTTCACACACAAGTTATAGGCAGAATCAAGCTATCAAAAGGAACACGATGGAAGCAAGAGAAGTTATTTAACCACTTTCGTCATCACCAGACGATTTTAATTGATTTAAGACATTTAGTAAAAACGTCATTATTATAGCTGTAAGTAATTTATCAGATAATTGTTGCCCTCTGAGGCACATTTTGCTGACTAACCAGAACCAGAGCAGCTTGAAAGAACTAAAATGAAAAACAAAACAATGATTTTCAGAACTGAAATAGCCTTTTTGTGAATGCCTTTCAAAGTCTTTGCAACAAGACATTCTGCAGTATAAACTGTACGGTGCTCGTTTCTATTCAAAGCAATTCCTCAAATGAAATATCAAGCAGACAAAATGTTCAATATATTTTTTGAGCTGGTGAAGAGGGCCCCAGGTCTCCAGGAGTATTAACGATTACATTTAAAATATTTGGTACCTGTGGTTCTTCTGAGAAAGTCAGCGTTTTAAAAACAAATAATAGAAAATATTATGTAAAAAACGAATGCTGCCCACAATGATTGACCCACGAAGCTTAACCCTGATTTGTGCATTCTTTTGCTGTGTATTCACCTGAGTCATGGGTAATAGATAATGAAAGGTGTGGGAGTAAGTAGAAGAACTTGCAATGCAATATTGAGCTGGTCAGAATACATTCACTTGAATAACAAACACATCATCAAGAGCAGCTCTGTTGGATCACTTTGCTTCTATTTCTTAGAGATATTCAACAAGTCTGTCTGTACATGTGTTCGAGTCTTGAATCTTTGGCTTCTCTCTGCACGTTTAGTTGAAATGTGTTGCTGATCACACAGTGTATTCTTAGAAAGGAGGTTTTGTTTGTTGCTGTTCACGATCCTGGATGGAAAAGGAAGTGTGAATTGCACAATTAAATCCTTTTTCTTTCTGCAAAATTGGCCTTTGATTTGCTGCACCTTGTTAGAATATGTCGCTGTGAGTCTTTCATGCATTCACATCGAAACGCTAGCATCAGATCACTCACCTGTCGGACTCTCTTCTTGGAGCTTCCCACTCTGAAGATCCCCACAGTTTGCAGACCTGAGAGGAGAAAAGAGAGCTGTCTCTAGCACCTGTCCGTGCAGTAACAGAGGATAAATGAAAGACAGGGTGGACACATATGTCGCCGCAGTGGTAAAGCTCACCGTATTTCTCGATGTGCTGACAGCAGCTGTCGACCACCCGGGGCACCTGACGGTAGATGGGGTTGAGGCTCAGCCTTTTGTCCCGGTGCTTCTCCTTCTTGCTCGGCGTCTCGGCCGGCAGAGAGAGCTGCAGCGCCTCGAGCAAGCGGGACTGGTTGTCGTCCAGGTCCGTGATGGAGTCCACCGACATGCCGCCCTGGAGGTGAAGCACGCACGAGTCAAAACACAAACACCTGGACCCCTGATCTGAAGCTCAGACTGGGATCAGTTGTATCGTTTGCCTCACCCTCCTGCGCGCTCGCGGCGCCGCCTCGGGCGTGTTGGGCGATGTCGACTCATTGGCTGTCTCCGATGTAGAACTCAAAGATGAGTTACTGCTGGAGAGCTCCTTATTGGACGGCCGCTTGGTGGCAAACTGCAGGACAGATGACCCAAATATTAGATTTTCTTTCACACAATGCAAATGGTACATAATTCAACATCGCTTCAGAAAAACATTTTAATTGGCTGATCAACCTGTAAAATGGACGAGACGAGGTCGGAGGAGTCCTTGTGCTCCTCGCGCTGAGGATGGTCCTGACGATAGCCGTCCTGACGCTGCCTGTGCGTTCTGTCATTAGCGATGACCTGGGACAGCGGGATGCTGAAGGCCTGGGGGATGCATTCTGGGGGAAAAAAATGGAAATAAAGGCGGGATGAGAGGTGAAACAGGAAGGAATAAAACTTTATTCTTAATTAGATGATAAAGCACAAAGTGGAGAGGATGATGAAAAGATAGACTCTGAACTTTTATCAGGAACATCAAACACAATTAAACTCTTTATTGCTTCTGAAACTCGCCTTTCGATAAAAGCCTCACAGCACGTTTACTACATCAGTTAAAACTCTTTTAGCACTACTACAGTACTACATCTGTTTTCCAAAATAAGACATCCCAGAGAGAAAGTTGGCAAAAAAAAAAAAAAACTGGCAATGACAGACCACTAATTCTAGTGCCTTTGACCAAAAATCACAACTTTGATGACTCTCACCCACAGGCAATGTCATGTAGGATATTTTTAGAAGGCCCTCAGCTCTGGCATCTGGTTTTAACAGCTTACATGTTATCTGGTTAGCTCTTGCTCCTTTGTTCAGTCATTTTAAAGTATGACGAGAGGCTGAAAGGAGTTTGCTTTGGCACGAAGTTGCGAGAGATGCATTCAAGGTTTGAGCGAAAGCTTGTGCAAAAATCTGGTGAAGCAAACCAAAGCAACTGATTCAGGCCTTGTTGAAGATCTGCTTCAGAGAGAAATGATGTCATACTGGGCCATCGAAGGCTATATATTCCATTATACAGGATCCCAAGGCCTGAGCCAACAGCTGAGAAAAACAGTCCAGCTGTTCACTCCGTCTGTGTGTGTGTGTGTGTGTGTGTGTGTGTGTGTGTGTGTGTGTGTGTGCAGAAAGGAGGCAAAGGAACACGGAGGGAGAGAAAGCAAAATGCATTCCACAACCACAAGTGGAGGGCTGTGGTTCACGAACAACATGACCACTAACACTGTGACACAACGAATTTGCTCTGCAGCCTCGCAGCATTAACACGGCTTACGTAACATGCACACACACACACACACATATATACACAATCTGGATCACATAATGTACAGATCACTGTGCGTCCTCAGCCCACAGTTATCAAGACTTTCACAAACCCATGTTTTCAAGGCCTTAGGATCAACACAGTTTTCAGCGTTGTTTCTTAATATTTCTTATTCGTGACCACGTAGTGTGTTTACACAAGCTGGACGTCCACACAGTCTCTCAGAGCCTCAGGAAAGTTATAAATATCATGAAACATTTGTTTTAATGTGCACCAAGCGCCAGACGGGCGGAGTTTACCACACAGGATAGAACAGAGACAAGTGCCAAAAAAAAGCATTCAAGAGACCAATTAGCAAATAGTTGCTTTGACTGACAATTTGCTTGATACCATCTGAGCAAAATGTCACCCATAAGGCACTCAAAGCAGATTATAACAGCTATTTTGCAAATATAGTTTGAGCTGTTGTGACCAGGCCTCAGTCAGAGCGCTGCGCCTCCGGTTTCTCCTTTGCAGAGAAAAAGCCGCTTCAAAGCGAAATGCTCGGCTGGTATTCGGGATCCCCGGGGGAAAATTAAACTTAGAATAGTTTGGCAGGTCAGACCGCAGGTACGTCTGAGCCATCTGCTCCGGAGGGGCAGAGCCAGGCATGTAGACGAGGGACAACCCAGCTACACCCTGACGTAAATGTTACATAACTTATAGAAACTTTTTTGCCCTAAAATTAATGTTCTGGGAATGAGTTTGTTTGCCTTATTGTAATTATCATCCAGAGGTCTGATGTAACTTGACAGTATACTCACAGTTGGCAATATGAGGCTCTGATTGGTTGTGCATTGCTTTCAGATAACCCAGCTGTGACATACTGAAGCGGCCTCATCATCATTCCGAAATAAAGCTCCGAGCTTGGCAGCTGTTCCTCCCACTTATTGGAGCAGTAAATAAAGATAATTCCAAGCCTGACAAAGATAGCACTGACAAAAAGTCCAATTTTAAGAAAGTATTGCTCCAAAATTTGGTTTGTGGATGCTTGATTTTTTTGCCAGAGCCAGATGAAAACATGGCTTTGTTTTTGAAGTGATTCCATGTAACTTGACTTCAGTTAAGCAATCCTGAAACAGAACTGTTTTCGATCCTCTGTTGCTGAATGGCAGCAACTGTGACAACCACAATTACAGGATGATGAAACAGATGCTGAAATGTAGTAACACATGCGAGGAGTCAGAAAGTCACCCAGTTGACTCTGTGATGTTGGTTACACAGCAATTTGAAGTCAACTGTTGCAGCAGCAAATCCCTTTATTGATTATGGATTAAACTGATTTTAACTCTACTCATGCAGTTCTATAATATTTGCATGCAGCTGTAAGATGTTGTATAACTAATTCTGCATGTGAGTTCATCAACTGGTCTTTTAAGTTCTGCCTTTTTTGCAGAACTTGCAGAGTGCGGTTGCTAAATCCCCCTAAATCCAGAATATCACATTAATGCCAAATACCATTACTTACTCATTTGTTCCAAATTAGTCAGTCACACTGACTAATACGGCAATGCTCCAGTATGGGAACACTGCAGGCTGAGCACAAATCAGCACTAGAGTGTGCATTTATTTTAAAGGAGACCCACACTCTCACAAATTTGACAATAAATGCCCAGCTAATTCTATCCCCTGCTTCTCTCTGGGCTTATTTGACAAAGCTCCTTTTTCTCTTTCTGCCAAATATGCTTTGCTTAGCGCTGCAGAGTGGCTGCTTCTCGGAGCCAGTCCCCTTACAAGGAGTCTCTTTACTTCAGCTAAATATAAACTGTCAAAGCCCAGTAAACAGAAATTGTGTTGTTATAACCTCGCCATTCACCTGTGCGAGGGGGCGGGGACCAGGGCTCGGCCCTCGGAGAGCGAGGCGGCAAAAAGACTGAAGGAGAAGAGAGGGAGATGTGAACTTGACGCACCTTTGTCTTTACTCTTCTCTTTGGCCAGAGAGTCCAGCTTCCTCCTCAGCGACTTTTTCCTCTTCTGTCCATCTGCGGCAGGGAGAAAAAAAAAAAACACAAGATATAAATCACGCGAAACAAAGAGTCTCCATATCGGCTGTATCTTATCTCGCTCATTACATCTAATAAGCTTATGTCAGGAATGCAGACGTGAATTAACCACAGGAGGAGAGCTGTCTATGAACTCTAATCCATTTAGCTGAAACGTCAGACAGGGTCAGCTGGGGTATTAGTTATCATGAAAAATATCTATCAAAGCATCTCTATTGTTTGTCTACACTGGCTAATATGTGTTATGGATTGTCTTCATTTGAATGCTGGGAATTGGCTTGGAATTGAAGATGACTTCTTTTCAAAGTATGAGAAGAGTTATTGTACACAGATATATCTGATGTAGTACAATTGCCAAATACCCAACAAGAAACAGCACTTGAGTTATTGCAAACAGCCAGTTGTTCTGAGAAGGACGTTTATATGTGTCTACGTGACCTCTTCACATCCAGGTTCTGCACTGGAATGCTCTGAAAGGAGGAACTGTCAGCTGTCGACATGATGGATGACTCCTGAATTTGCTGTTTGAGGCCAGGATGTCAGCTCTGGAAACCTCAGTGTCTTTTAATGCCGTCACTCGGTCACCCTGTTCTTTAAGGATCGGATGGTTTGAGATTTGGATGAGTCTTTTTTGCCTTGATCTGTTGGTTTAGCAACCTCGGTTTGAACCCCCAGATGTTCCCTTCTGCTGTATCGAATGAGTCACTCGCGGAGCTCAGGAAATTTCATCCAGCTCCCACAACGCGCTCGATGGTAGCTTTAGCTTGTTACGTCAGGGGCAGGTTCAGTTTCCCCCCAAACTGTGTCTTGAGTCAAATCTGAGTTGCTGCTGTTCTTTGATTGTCAATTTAATACGGCTGCAAATGAGAAACCCATTGAAGAGCTGCAAAGTAAGCTGCAGCCTGGAGTCAAGAGGACAAGAAGGGAAATCTTATGAGAGAAAACTAGGTGGGAAACAGTGAGGAGGGGGTGTGACATGGGAGAAAGAAAGCAGATGTTGTGATGGAGAGTGAGGGCAGGGTGAGAAAGAGTGAGAGGGGAGAAGCAGAGATAGGAAATGGTTTGGATTTTTGACAGATGGCTCCCAAAGCCGTGCGGAAATCCCCCGAACCTCCAAACCTTCCCAGCCCGAACCAGTTGTGAAACCGTCCCCGTGAACCTCCGCTCCTTCATTGCGCCCTCGTCCCGTCCCTGTCTCTCTGTCCCTCTTTAATCTGTTTTTTCGTTCTTGAAGAAACACTAGAAACGTGACCCTCGGCGCTCGGGTAAATATGAGAAACAGCAGGGCTTTAAGGCCCACATTAGCGGTGCTGAAATAGCACTCTCTCTCTCTCTCTCTCTCTCTCTCTCACACACACACACACACACTTACACACGAGTTGAAATATTTCCCTAGCAAGCACATGGCGGCCGTTAGGGGCTCTGGAATTCATAAGCAACACAGACAAGTACGTATTAAATCATGGTGGGGAGAGGTTTAACCTTCAGCTGGAATGCAAGGCCCTGGATAATCCACTGGCTGCACTATACTACTGCTATGGCCGCCCCTCCACTCCCATATAGTGCATCACAAAAGTGCTGCAGGCCAATCTGATGACAATTCTGCTTTACAACAACTTGGGTCTGTTTTTGCATGATTAAATGCTTGATCAAATCGTAGTGAACCATAATGGTGGAGGAGCACAACAGCACTATAAGTATGGTAGAGTAAGGAACATGTGTGCAGACATTCAGGTGGGTTGCAAACAAGCCAACCATTTAGCAAGATTATCTACACCAGTGATTCCCAACCTGGGGGTCGGGACCCCTCGAAGGGTCAAAAGAGAGGTCATGAGATGATTAGCAGGACAGGAAATCTTCTAATCTTTCTTTTTTTAAAAACTAAATTACTGGATATTTTAGCTTCTCAGGCCTGTACGTAGATATGAGTTTATTATATGTGAAGGTGAAGGTGAGCACATGAGCTCAAGAACAGCAGAAGAGAAGTTGGAAAGCATCTATACATTTATCTATGAAGGATGTTTGCAACTGATAGGGTGATGACTTTTCTATTCAGCTTTGTTTTCTTGCAAAAACCTGCAGTCGGTTGCATTATGGGAAATGTGGGATCCAGCATTGTTCGGCGCTTACTAACCTTTTGTCATGAATCACTGGATGACAAAAATAAGACCCGAGAAATGTCCTTTAAATAAATCCCACTTTTGAATATGTCCGATAACAGATGCATGATGGTCATTAACTTGTTGTATCTTGCCAACTTGTTTGCTTTCAGTCGAGCAGGGTAATGTATATTTGTCTTTTCTATCTATAAACCATGATGCATATAGACATTTTTAGCATGGGTGGGCCCAGTGGGAAACGAACCGCAGAGCTCTGCCCTTTTCTGCTATATGTGGATTAATTTGTCGAATATTGTCAAACCCTTATTCACTGAACAGCGCAGTTGTTTGGCTTTAGGGACCACAGGGACAAATCCAGCCTGCTTCTGCAACATGTAGGAGGGGGAGTCAGCAGATATCATGTCAAACAGGAAGCGCCCGATCCCGATGTAAAGTAGAGTTTATATCTAAATTCATGTGCTGTCACAACTTCCCCAAACATAGGCCGTGCACGACTTCCCTTAAATACACTCGATGGATGACAAGAGGATGTGGTCAGAGGGCTCGAGCTCTGTTTTATGGGACACTTGAAAGTAGCTGCGCAAGCTTGCACAGCAAACCCGGGTTAAGAATATCAAATGAGTTGGGTTTGCGGCAGAGTCAATCACAGATGTGTTGCCACAGTTAACGGTCCCATAAATGTCAGGGTCTTACAGTACGCTGAAGCTGTAAATCCCACCCATCTGGAACTAAGAAGAAATTATGTAACAGCGTTTAACTCAGGTCTGCAATATGCGTAAAACCACAAGCACGCTCCCACCTTTTGGCATGGTTATCTGACATCCCAGGTCGTAGTCCTGGTGCAAACGGGTGTAGGCCACTTCCTGCAGCCTGGCCCTCTCCAGCTCCGACAGGCTCTGGATGGCAACCGGGGTCAGGCGCACGCTCCGCCCTGACAGGCTGCTCCAGGTGAAGTCACCCTGACGAAAGTGAACACAGAGAGTAGGATAAGAACCATGTGAATAGTGTGATGTGACAAATACATATAAGCTCATAGAGTCAACAGTCATTACCGAATAGATATCATTATCTTGTTTTACTTTGTTTTGGTCTCCATCTTATCTTATTGAATAGACATATCTGTGAAGGTTCTCAGTCATCCAAGTGCAACTGGATTCAACTTGCACTTGAATTAAACAGACATATTTAATTCAGTGGGTTCACACTAGCGCCCCCTTTCACATATACGCAGTCATCTAAAGGTTGAAAAGTGTAGATCAGTTTCAGGGTCAGGGTCTTGATCAGGGTCGAAATAATTTAAAAATTTCAAATGTAGGAAAAAAAAAATCTGCGACCAGTTTCTGTATCTTTAATAGCCCATTGAGCTTTCCTGGATTTCAGCTTCTGCCTTCTTGGAGCAATAAAACAGCCATTTTAATGTGTTTCTCATAAACGATGACAACCGACAATTACAAGAACAAACACGGAAAGTCTGACAATCACAACACGTGTGCAGGATGTTGCTTTTACAGTAGAAGCCAAACTAAAGGTATAAAACTGAAGTGGCCTACGCAGACAGATAAACAGAGAGACGAGCATGTGCATAGGAAAAAAAAAAGTCTTTCTCTCAGGAGCAAGCGGGGACATGAAGTGGCCTTGCACTGATGGATTCACAATATGCTTTTCCATAAACTCATGAGAGAACGCACAGCATGTGGAGACGCTATAGAAAGCAGCAAGATGGGTTCGACTCTGCATCTTCAAGGTGGAAATTGAACTGAATTGTAATGAATTTGCTGGTTTGGCTTTGATGGACATTTGAGTCATCTGCATCCCTGGTCATGCACTCCTGTGTGTGTACTGAGATAAGAGGTCAGGATGAGGGAGAGGTTAAGGGAAAGGGAGTGGGGAGGGGAAGAGATGCTATATCCAGACAGAGGACTTGTTCTCCAATGTGTCAAATGCGAACTTGATTTTGTTCTGTTGCAACCAAAGAGAAACTATTTTGCAGTTTATTTCCTGAAAAAATAAGAAGTCATTATGTAGCTCCTTGAATGATGTTTACTTTTAAAGTCTCAAAAGGGCTTTCCTGAGACTTTGCTTTTCAACCATTAGGCCTCTATTGACAATATTTTCCTGAAGTCATTCCCCCCGCTGTCAGCCCTCTTGTTATTTGACCCCACTTAGTGCAGTGAAGCAACAGAGCCATCGTTCAGCCATGGGAGGAAAAAAAACAAGATGTGGACACAGGCAACCTGGAGAGCCACCTGAGTGTGTGTGTGTGTGTGCGTGCGAAACAAGCCTCTTGTCACGAGTCCAACGTGAAGAAGCTGCACGTTGCCCCCCCCCCCTTTTTTTATCCAGCACAGCTGTTACGTGTGTGTTTTTTTTGTGCGTGCGCGCCAGTCTATGCCATTCCTTATCGCTGGCTGAGGAAACCCTTTTGCCTCCCGCTTGACCTCACACACAGCTTGAGGGGGGCACATACACATGCACGGACACACACACACACTGCAAAAGAAAAGACAAACAGTTGGAAAAGTCAAACAAGAGGCCTCTGCTCACTCGAGCCGGTTCGGCCCAGCGGGGTCTCTGAAGGGGATGGATGAGCTTCGCTTCTTGAGTGTCGTCCCCTGAAACCGGTGGAATGCTGACAGAAGAGCGAAGGGGGCAGACTAAATCCTGGTATCACTGCTGGACTCTGGTAACAATGAGCTGAAAGCCTGCGTGACCTGCAGGGAGGCCCTTTCGAGTTTACAAGCGAGACGCTCTAAAGCCGAGCTGCAGGGTTTAACTTTGGACAAAATAGGTTCTTGTTCAACAATGTTTTTGCAGATGACTTTTTTTGAAGGGGTCAAAAAGACACGGCACATCAGCAATATATAGTAAATATTCATTTTAAAAATAAGTTCAACTTTTTGTTATCAACATGTTTAAGTGCAGTTAGATAATAAGATTGCACATTGATCATATGTGCACCACAATTCAGTCTCATTACACATTAATCAGTTCTGTGCAAACCTGACTGAAACGTGGAATCAAAAAAAAAAATGCAGGATGATTCAAGCATGATGCAGAATTTGTGCAAACTCAGAGATTTTAGCTTGAAATAAAGCCCCTCATCCACATCAGCACTCCACTTAATGGAGAAAAAAAACTGCTGCGTTGGGATCCATTTTGGCCTCAGAGCAGTTCGAGCCGAGCCAAGTTTACCTAGTCAGACATCCAATCCTGGCTTTAACAGCAGCACACACAAACACAGAAGCTGATTGCCATGGTGAAAAGTCACTTTGAGTTCACGACTCCATTTTTTTACGAGGGGAGATTCTCTTCATCCTCACACTCATCTAATCAACAGCTCATTTTCTCACTCTCGAGGTAATGACGGCCACTGCGATTACATAAAGGTTAATTTGTTTGTTTCGGTGGACTTAATGAGCTGCAGTGGATGATATCATAACTAATCTTGAAGCCAAGCCCGTTCAGGTTAATGGCATCACATGTCACCAGACCAAATTCATTCACTGACTCATCTCGCAAATGTCAGACACTGAACGCCTTTGGAACATACAACCAGAGCGTTCAGCATGGCGGAGGCTTAGCGAGATGTAACACTGTTTGCATAGTTTGTATAGAGACAAATCTGGCCTGCAGCTACTGTCACAATCCTTTAACTCCTAATGTTTGTCTCCAAAATATAACTGGTTGCTAAGCCTCTACACAACTGCCGTCATCTGTTTTCCCCTGTATTTATTAGAACTGCCGAGCCCCCCCCCCAACCCCCCTGCGGACTATGTTTGCTGGACCGGCCGCACAGATCTAATCGGATGATCCCAAGTTTAACAAATGACATTTTCTGCCAGTTTGCTACACTTAATCCAATTTTGCATTAGCAGAAATAAATCCGCGTGCGAGAAAGACGGGAATTGGACACAAGAATGCAAAGTGATTTAAGTGTGCAGCTCGTCAAAGACAAACACTCTGAGACTCCATATTTAGCAATTAAAGGCACCAGAGTAACATTTAATAAATGGTACATCGCAAAGTTGAAAGCAGCTATCAGGCTTCAAAATGCTTAGAGTCTTAGCAGTGTTATGTTTATACAATGTTATGTAAAGCCTTGGTGCAAAGCTCCTCTTAAGCACGGATTCATTATTTGTTGTGCTGCTGTTGCTTTGTGACAGATGTTACACTGGAAAGATTAATGACTTGCGCTGACTGGACTGGCACCACGCACTTAGATGACTAATGCCATTTTGACATACAGCGCACGCATGTGGTTTCTATTTCTGACAAAAGGGGCGAAAAAAGGAGGACGTCGGTTACGGCGGCAACACATGCACAGAAAGATCCAAAGGGCGGGGAAGTGAGAGAAATATTACAATGGGAATACACACATGCATTTCAAGCAACATCACTGTGTTGAGCTTCTTTGCATCATTCCAGTTTTCCAGCACGCACATATTCCTCTGCAGATCAAAAAAAAAATCTGTGCCACTTCACGTTATTGTCCTCTATTGTCCCTGATGGCTTATTGACATCCTATAATGTAGCCAGGAATAAACAACTTTCACACTCAATATTCTCCATACTACAAATATCAGTTTGACTCGTAATGACCCGGAGCTCTGTGGCAACGCATTGACAGAACTGTTATTACTGCTCCCCATTTGTTCATATACATGTGACTGTGTGTGTACAGTATGTTACAGTCCGTGTGTGACAGAGCAGAAGAATTATACACACACACACTGCTTTCAAGTGCTGGTGGAAATATCCCTATTACAAGCCCGTACAATAGTAAATAGAGACAAGGAAGCAAATCCTCTTTTCATGAAAGGAAATCTGTTAGAAAGCTTTTAATCCAGATCTTCTGGCTTGAGCAATGAGCAGGGTGAAAATCCTCCAATGAGCTTTAAAAAAAACAGTAGTATTGCTCCAAGGATGGCAGTTATTAAAATATCTTAAAAATTTTCATGGTTCCCACATGATGAACCCTAATCACACCTCCATTTGTTTCTTACATTCAAAAATCCACTAGAGGAGAGAGTGTCAGTGTCGCCTCGCCAAGGTGTGAAAGGTGCCATACCAGCAGGGGGCGATAATGGCAACAACAAAGTACTCACATAGTTTAATGAGAGGAATTTTAACTCAAACCACGATCGTCTCCTAAACCTAACTAAGTAGTTTAGGGGCCTAGACACAACCAAACCGCGCCAGTCACCTGAGAAGTTTTATTTTGAAAGTCTAACTGGATGTTGCATATTTATTATGGCCAGCATGTCAATGGAATAAGAACGTACTTTCACGCCCAGGCAAGGCCCAAAAAATCTATTACAGACTTTGGAAACCAGGCTGAAAAGTTATATATTTGCAAATCTGCCAGAAGATAAAAATACAAGTCGACACTTTAGACTTAAAATACGTCCATCACAGCAATGTGCTTGCACACACACATCTGTAATGACAAAATCACCCTGCCTAGCTTTGTATAGTCAAGAATGAGAAAGTGCTGTGATACTGCGTGAAGGCACCAGAGGCCGAGGAAGAGATCACTTATTGCGAGTAAAGAAAAGGATCCAAAATTCTTCACATCGCGCTCCTGCTTTGTTTTCTTCCCCTTCTTTGTGTTGCAGCTGCCTTTAAACGACTCCTTGAGCCGAGTTTCTGTGCCACAACACTGATCCAGAGGAATGCACAAGTATTTTTCAACACTTCTTTTTTTTTTTTTTTGTGCCTCTCTTTTTACAGGTTGGCTTCATGCATGCATGTAATAGATTGCTTTCACTGACCTGAAACCTCCTCAAGGTTCACATCTGCTTGTAATTACTGACCACCCCAGCTTGTCAGCCAGTAATGTTGGTGTGTGTGTGTGCGTGTTTGTACATGTATCTGTCACACACTAACGATTAATTGGCTTCTCCACCTGTTTTGGGTTGTCCCTGACGCCGCCCGGGGGGAAAATAACCACTAAATTATGGATCCCTGTTATCCACACACGAGTTACGTAACCCAGTGTGAAAGTAATTCAGCGGTATCAGGCTTATCGCCCGTTGTAAAATGCGAGGTTATCGCCCCCCAGTAGGGGAGGTCACGCAGATGAGCATTATGTGAAGAAAATAACCTGCTATGGTTGTAAATGAGATTATCATAGCGCCCATTCCAATGCAAAGAAAAGGGCAGCTGCTTTGATTCAGATGTAAGTAGTTGTGTGTGTATGCAGATGTGGCAGAAATCATTTGAAATGATTAGTCTGTATATCAATCAATCAGCATAAAAAAATCATCACGTTTCATAACAGATGAAGTCATTTGTAACATAAAAATGGCAAAATAGTTGTTGCTTCCAGTTTCTCACTTCTACTTTTTTCCAGTTTCATATCATTGACTTGAATCAAATATATAAAGGCTGTTGACATCTGAGGACGTAGACGAGAGTCAGTGCACTTCCACATTCAATGGAGCAAAAATGTGACGTCAGTTCAAGCCATATCCAAGTCTACTTAGTCAAATGCATATGTACAGGTACATACTGCAAACGGTATTTACATCATGGTTACATAAGTTGCATTCAGTCTGGCCAAGAGTAGGGTCGAGTGTGCTGTAATAAAATACACCTCCATAAAATCAGTAGAAAAAAAAAGGTTATTCAAGTTACACAACTTTAGAGCAGTCCGGTCCTCTTCCAGCAGAAGGACAGACCGTCCAGTGTTTTCTTCTGAGAATCACATTCTGACAACAACAGCGGAGTCAACTTCAGCGTGTTGTGGCCATCATTTATCTCATTTTCTGATTCCACGCTCGGTGTTGATCCCTCGAACGGTTACACAGCTTACTCCAACAATGTGTGTTGTTTATGAGGCGCTTGCTGGATTTCACAGTTTTACCTGCACTCTGTTTTTTTTTTAATCTTTCTATTAGAACAAAAACCTGCAAAAATCATGGCTTGAGTTCAGGGGATCTCCTCATTGTATTTCTGAAATCATGCAATTCATTTCATGATTCTTGATGTAGTTCAAATCTTAAAAATGGAATTACTATTAAATGATTTGCTCATTAGCACAAAAGCACTGGTATCAGTATCAGCTTCCACTGCTTATTGTCCGCCTTTGCATTTAATGAGGCCGCCCTGGCTCGGTGGCAAGAATGAGCAACTTGGAGTGTGTGTGCTCCAAATATTACCCCCCAATCATTGGCAGGCACATCTGAGGCCTCGAGCGAACTTCAAACATTTTAAAGACAGATTAATTTGAAGGGCCCGCGGCAATAATGAGGCCCGACCTTGAAGATTCTGGAGCTCGCACAATGGTTACGTAACGTGCAAAAGCAAAGAGAATCAGGTATTGCATGGACGCTGCAGCTGATAGTGGAGGGATTGGTTGTGCATCAGGGTGTGTGTGTGTGTGTGGTAATCAGTAGTGGCAAGGGAGCACAGATCACATCCAAATATCTGTCAGGGTATCTCTCTATCAGCTGTCATCGGCAGGCTGGTTTGTGTCAGACATATATTCCCATTTGCAACGCTGAACTTTATGCATCATGACCTCAAGTAGTCAGACTGTGTGTGTGTGTGTGTGTGTGTGTGTTTGCGCCGGAGAACAAACTTGAGACACTTGAACTCTGAGCGCAGACCGCAAAACATTTTCCCCAATTCTGACCAGAATTACTTTTTTCCCCCTCTTAGAAGTTGTCATTCAACTTTTCAGCAGGCACATTTCTCATGCTGTTTGGCCTTTTTGCAACTCTTTGCTTCGTACACAGTTCTTTCTGTGAAGCCTGTGAATTGTGGGAAGTGCAACATCGCAGCTCGAGTGTGAAAATCCACATTTAAATGTCTCTAAAAATTCTGCTCCCGCGCCTCAGCCAATCATCGCTCGGTGAAAAAGTGTCTTCAGTAACACATCCCATCCTCTTGATTCTCATAGCAATGCAGCACAAAGACATGATTGTTCTGTTTACATCGACTTGTCCATCGAGGGCAGCTGTGTTTAACATGCTGGTAGTCGGTCCTCGTCCCTGCTTTGGTTTGCAAACCGCTGATTTGCTTGCAAGGCATGCTGGGAAACCTTCAGATAGCTTGGGATGGTCCAGGAGCCAGGCTACAAACAAAGGATAACTCCACTGTTTCATTCATCTCTACATCTCCTCTCTGCACTTTTGTCCGCATCTGAGGTTGTAGTTTGACTAAGGAGGGATTCAGGATCCCCAGCAGTTTACATTCATGCAGGGCTGTCCAATTATGACAAAGTGAACATCATTTAAAGATGTTTAATTGAAGTGAAAGTGTGGCATTAACTGCAGGTAAAATGTAGTCTTCAGCTTTTTATCTCCCTTTTTTGGACACACACACACACACACACACACACACACCAAGCTCTGCCTCTAATAAGTCAGTAAATTCTCCTCCTCTCTCTCTCTGAGCTAATGAAGCTGGTTAATCATTGCTAATCCTAAGAGTGGAGCTCTTTCAGTGATTGGTGTGTGTGTGTGTGTGTGTGTGTGTGCAGATTGGACGGCGGCGTGTGGATCATGTGCATTTTAGCATAAATAAGTGGAAAAAATTGTGTTGCTCGGTCCACTCAAAGTGAGGCAAACTGATTGTGTCCTGATGGCTGAGACGGTCCGTGCAATCAGCGCTCGGTCGCCGCATGTGTGTGTGTGTGTGTGTGTGTGTGTGTGTGTGTGTGTGTGTTCATGTGAGTTCCTCCGGGCCTCTGCGGGTGTCGTGGAGTGATTTGAAACTCAAATTAAGGTCACAACTCAGCGGTAGCCCTAACCACTGCCAAACAGAACTGAGCAGATGACAATTGGAGTCTCAGCCACCAGAGGTGATCTTGATTTTCAGTCAACAGACACTCAGAGTACAGTTGAGGAAATGAAGAGATCATTTGCCCGGAAAAAAAAAAAGAAGTGATTTTTCTTCCATTTGCTGTGACGACGGCCGCCGACGGATTTATTCATCTTTTCATCAATCAGCGTTTGATTCAGAAACCGATTTCACTTTAACAAATCGCAGGCCTCTTTCGGAATTTCAAGCTTCTTGGCGTCGGCTTCAGTCAATCAGGAAATAACATCGGCGGAAAAATGACTGAAACCCATTATGCAGTGATGTAATGGCTGCGGATCGTGCCTTCATTTTTCGCGTGCAATATCGAATTCCACAACTGATTGGAAGGAGAGGCTCACGCTACCCCGCCCATCGACGGCTTGCCAACTGTGTCTAATTACTGTCCTTAGGTGCGGTTGCTGCAAGCTGGATGCAAACTGCACACATTCAAACCATCATTCATCCCAGTGTAATGACACATTGATTCTACAACACTACACTGAACAGAGGTGAAAAGTTAGAGGCATTGATTGATCATTTCATTGATTATCATTTCAGCTCCGATTACTGATCACAGCAGAATTTTTCCCAGCCTTGAGAGAGAGAGAAAAAAAAAACATTTGAAGAATCTATTTTCTTGCTCTGGACAAAATGTTCAGTTCCAACTTCCTCACAGTTGAATTCTTGCTCAGTTTGTGGGCAGATTGTGATCTCGTGGTCCGTTTGTTAAATCACTTATTTCTCATCCATTTTGCCTTTTTCCCAAATGAATACCAAAAAAAATGATGCATTTATGTGAAAATAGCTGCCCAGTTTTTCATCTTCTCACAGTGGATCAACAACTATGACCTGGATATAAATAAGCATACAGTTATGGAATATTGCATTTGAATTCACTGCATCTGCATTAACACATAGACATTCAATACATATACAGCACAATGTGTGTGCACTTAATCTGTCAATCAAAATGGTTACGTAAGTAGACCCATGGGCATTTCTTTCCCATCGAACGTTTTTGCAGTCTGAGCGCTCCACTATGTCGGCACCGTGAGAACTGGATCTCACACACACACACACACACAGGCTTCACAGGAGCGACTCCCAGAGAAATATTGTGCCACTCCATCAATCCTGGAATGTTAAATGGATAGATTCAGAGATTAGAATTGGCATCTGTGCCAAAAAAGCGTAACGCGTCGGGCCTCATGTAAAGTGGGAATGCAACTTATGCAGGTCCGGCTCGCCTTCAATTATAAGTCTCATCTTATATTAATAACACACACATCTCCTTGACATCTCCTAAGAACTTTTAATCAATGAAATGATTAAAAATATTTCAGCACAACCATATACACAAGTCACACAACAGGCATATGAGACGCTCAGACAACTTTGTCCCCTTACTTCCTGTTGTCCAGACAGACACATGACGCTGGAAAAAAAAAGACAGGAAGCCTTGTTTTTGTAAAAGAAGAGATGGCCCCAAAAGCACATAATAAACTCAAGATTTTCTGGCAATTAATTTCCAATTCCAAGCAACTAGTGTCGTTAATGTGTCAGTCTCCTAACAGCTGCTGTCCTCTGCAGACTTTTCTTTTTTTTGTATATATATACGCTCGACATTTTTTTCTCTGCTTGACGAATTTCACGACAAACCCGATTTCACACTGTCTGGCTGCGAGACGTTTCAGTTGACGGGGTGCTTTTGCAACCGCGGATCGTGCCCCCCCGCCCTTCCCCCATTGCCCAAGAAGATTTCCCCACTGGAAACGTCCGAACAAATGAGTTTGACTTGTGGGATGCGTTGGCCGTTTTTTTTGAGGAAGTGAGGTTGCAACTGTCATTTAAGATAAGACTGACTTGAACCATTAGTTAGTATGGATGGATTCATGGAGTTTCTTCTTTGCCCTTTCTCCTCATTTTTACTGCATCTAAATCCAAACACCTTCAGCCACAACAGATCAGAGAGCGTTTACTTAACACCTAGGTCTTTATTTATCATGGATGTAAGCGTGTGCAAGATTATACGTTGATCCTATTAGGAAATAGTTTATTTTTCGCGTCGGTGGCGAGAACACGAGTCGACAAAAGTGCAGCACATTCCCTCGGTTTTTCCCCTCTCTGTGCTTCTTCCACCGTGTCCATTTAACACAGCGGGATCAGAGTAAAGTCTCCATAAGACTCTTTATTTTCCACGTGGGTGCCAGACCCCCCCTCCCCACCACCCTCCCCTCCCAGTTAATCCTGCGAGGTAGTTAAAGAGTGGGGATTAGAACCTGCCGCTCTGCTCCTCAGAATCCGGATGAAGCTGATGATGAAGATGACAGAGTTAAGACAGAGCCGCGGTCGCTTTGCGAGACACATGGCAGCGTTTAACGCGCAACTTTTAATGCGGCGTGCGCTCACGAGCCACGCATGCAGCCGCACATATGCTCAGAAGGTTGCACATGTAAGCTGCACTTGAAAGAAAAATCTCACACATGTGCTTTATAGGTTTTGTAAGGAAGCATGAGCTGCTTGGAAATGGTGCAAAATTAAAAATCACAAAAAGCAATCATAGTTGTTTTATATCATGTCTATGTTGAAGATTGAAATCCTGGTGGGTGTTATTTCATAAAGTCGCCACAAAGGATGTAAATCTACAATAGTTCTGTCTTGTGAGTTTGATGCCGTCATCATGTCTGCTCGAAGCTGATCTTTGGGTCAAGCTGTTTCCTTGTTGTTTCACATGACAACGCCATCAATGCGTTTCACTTTGTTTTTGACCCCAAGCAACTCAAGGGGCCCTTTTTCGGACCCCGGGGCTCGTCCAGGGTTGGACTGTCTCCGCAGCTTCCGATGGAGAGTCTTCCATGACTGGGCTGGAATGTGTGACCAGGCAGGTTTCAGCCCCAGGGGCAACTGATGGCTGGACAACTAGAGAGCACTCACACACTTAATGCTTGATACTTCCATTTTACACTCAGGCCCTATGAACATTCATTAGTTGGAGAGATATCAGTGTGATGGGGCTGCCACACTCTGTAACAATGTGTCTATATTATCTACTGTAATTGGATAAGAGAGAAATCTGTGATCTTTGATCTGTAAGGTTAAGTTGAAACTCCATAAGTCCATAATCAACATCTTCAGTATTTACTTTTGATGACTGGAAGATTTTGCAGGCTATTCCCATCACACCATGATCTTGGTTACAGTAAAATCTTGTGGTCAGCTTTTTGCATTGGGACATGAAATCCAGGTGTCCGCCCTTTTTATAAAAAAAAATATCCAAGGATTTTTCTAAGAACTGACAACAAGCCTCAAATATAACAGAACCAACGTGACTGTAAACTGACTGTTACCAACAACGTGATGTAAAGCACTCAACAAAAACAAACCACTGCCGAGAAGAGAAAACACTTCAACAGTAATTAAATCAACATTCAGAACCATCGGCCTTGTTTCAGTCCAGGAAGCTTTAGTCAAGTGTGACTTCCTGGAGACCCACGCCACACCCGCCACTGCCCAGCGATGCTTTGTTCTCTCCGGACACTGGATGTGACACCGCGTGTGCGTGCGTGTGCGCGTATGTGTGCACGTGGAACACGGGTCGCAGTCGGGTCATCTGGTCTATTATTGATTTCCTGGCGGAAAGAGAGCGCTCCAGCTCCAACACACCGAGCGAGCTTCAGCTGACCGAAACGTGTGTGTGCTGATGAACGTGTGCCAGCAAAGAACGCTATAAAGTAACAATAATGACGAGGTGTAGAACACTTTAAACAGAGGCTGATAAGTGCTAATGGGGTGTTAAATGAACACGGCAAACTACTTATCACCTTCCCACCAGCACCGCTCCGCGACAGCAATCAGAACTCAAACAAAGTCTGTTTCTCACCGGGTCTGCGAAGTGTAGGTTTGATTACTGGTGAGAGTTGGGAGAGTAAACCAAACAAAGCGCGGACCACAGGGTTTAAATACGATCCAGCACTGAAACATGATGACAACAAAACCGTCCAAGATTTGCTCCGCAGTCCTTCGCTGACACTCTGAGTCAAAGCAAACGCTGAGAGTCAGTCCAGTTAAGGGACTGTATGAAAATTATTGGGGTGTAGGGTGCTGATTATTTGACTTCTTGAGCACTAAAAGTTAATGTAAAATCCTAAAAAATAATCATCCATATTCGCTATTTCTTAAAACTAACTTTCTAGTCTAGTCTAATTGTGATAGGAAATAAAGCTCCAATCGAAAGGCATGATTGTTGTCTCTGCATTTCGAACCTTTACAGTCCACATAAGACTTTTTTAAATGTAACTATGAAGTCCTTACCCCCCCCCCAGTAAATCAAAATATGGAGGAAGATAAAACTAGAGACTCTCCCCTGCTCTCTCGATACAACCAGACTAACATGCTTC
Organism: Centropyge bicolor; assembly: GCA_037975185.1. NCBI lineage: Eukaryota > Metazoa > Chordata > Actinopteri > Pomacanthidae > Centropyge > Centropyge bicolor. Next base: position 1,866,815 of record JBBMOC010000049.1, on the reverse strand, counting down.
CAGCATGAAGACAGAATGCATCACCTTTTTACAACCTGAACTTTCACCTAATAGCTTTCGTATACGACCTAATTTCATGGAGCCATGACAATATCACTGACATCTAGTGATATGTTAGGCCTTGATCCAAAGATCCATGTCTGTGAAGCAGCATCGAAAAAGTTGCATTGCCAGATTTTTGATCATGTTGCCATTTTCCCTTGAGCTATTCTACTGACTTGGATTCTGGCACAGAGGAGAGTGAAATTTACACATAACCTCAAAAACAATTTTCTCCTGTTCTGACTCCTGTTTTGAACAATGCCACTCGTAGATGCCAACTATCAGTCAACACAGTGTTTATGAGTTAGCGTGGAGCACTGAAGTGAACTGTTTAAGAAGGACACAGATGATCCACCTCTTTTAGGAAATAAACTGAATGTAAATTTTTCAAAATAAAATGAACCTTTGTGAAGTTTTGACATGGGAAATGACACAAATGAAACATACATGTGCAAAAATCTAATCTTATAATAAGACAATAATGCATGTCTGCAAACACTGCTCGATGGATGCGATTATTCATCCTCTCATCCATCAATCAGCGCGTGCACGTCCTCGCTCATCTGCCCATGTGTAAGCACACACACAGGGACGTTTCCTGTTTACATACTTTTCATCATTTTGCTATAAACAAGTGTCTTCTAGTGCACACGCTCCAAAGGCACCCTGAGGATTTTTATCCAGTCCTCCATTGTTTTTGCCTATTCGCTGCACATGTGGCACTCTCCAAATCAAATATCATCACATCATGCATTCATGTCCACACCAAGCCGTCTGATGTAAATGATAAAAATAGCTACTTGTTTCCCCCTGCCACCAGCGCCGCTTTCATGAAATCCAATTTCAGCTCCGCTCCCAGAGAGAAAGTAGACAGAACGGACAGAAAGCAGGAGTGGAGGAATATTAATAGACTCTAATAGACTGGAAGGTAAACAGTGTGTGCGCCACGACGAAACGTGTGTGTGTGTGATCCTCGCATTCCAGCGGCAGCCTTGAGAGCAGCTAATCCAGTCTTGGTAAAAGGCCCCTTGAACTCCCGGGTCACACTTCTGCACACACGCTCACAGGTTGCGAGTTAAATGCATGGGCACACACATGAAATGCAAACACACGCACACACCCACTGCAAGTATGAACCGCATGCTGTATCCTTAATGCAACAGATGTGTGTGTTATTCCTGGCGTCATCTCTGTTATTCCTTTGTCAGACTCTCAATATTTCCATCATCAAGCCTCTCTGAGATGTCACCAGACTGGAAATTTGACTTCCACCTTCGCGTCTGTCATCGCCCGTCTCCATCTGTCTTGCCTTGATTCTATCAGTCCATATGTCTCCACATGTCTGTCTGTCTTTCACTTTTTGCTCTCAATGCTTTGCAAACAAAATCACTTCTGAACAATAGGGCGAGCGCCAGGTCACGTACACACGCACGCCGGCGACTATCAGCCAATCTCTGACAGGCAGCCATCACCATCATGACGCTGACTGAGAAACCATGCAGTTTATTTAAAGCTCCATCTGCTTCTTTTCAGCTCACTTGTTCACACTAATAATAACAATTCGATGAGCCGCCTTGAAAACCTCGAAACAGCTTTCTATTCTGAGGTCACCAACATCTGCATTGACTGTGCATTGCCATATGACTGTAAAGCCACATGCACAACTGCACACATTGTTTTATTAACAGAGGCTGCAAGTCATTCATTCCAATGGAAAGTGAATGATGGACAGTGACAGGAAATATGCCGGCTGTTTTTAGAGCAGAAAACAATTTTTAACTTTGTTTCCAAAGGGGAAAGTTATTGTGATTTATACGTGTTTTGTTAATAATGATTAAGACCGATTCCATCCAAGAATTATGACTATCAGGGGAATTGAACCATGAATCATATAAATACTTGATAGTCGCCATCGCTGGACCATTTCTTTATTTATGAGAAGCTGCATATTTTGGTCATAATAGCTTTTCATCATTGTTTTAGTGCTTTCGCTCCAATTCCCTCAAGTAGTTCGAGTCATGTAGTATCACAGTGAAAAGGTGTGTGCCAGGTGTGACTTTGCATTTCTTTCCAACTGATTTGTTCTTGCTTTCTTGAACAGCGCAAAGCATTGTGAGATATGCGCAAAACTGCCACTTCCAGTTTCTGTTTCCAAAGTATGAAACCTCACTCTAAATCAGAGGTGTGTTTGTTATAATGCACAGTTAAGTGCTGAGTTTGCCCAGCTGCATCTTGTGCAGCTTTATTGATATATCACTGCGCCTGGTGCTGACAAATGGAGTCAGGACGTGGAGAACGGTGACAGCAGCAAAAATTGGAAAGGTGAAATTAGAAGAGAGATTAGTAGATATCGTGAATAATGGAGGTTTATGATGAATTACTGAGACTGCTAGGCTGGAAAAACGTCATGGGAGCTGATGTTTTTATAATGCAAAAAAAAAAACCCTGGATGAGAAGCAGCACTGATGTGATGTCAGGACTTTGGATCAGTGAATGTGCTCCTGAACCCGATCTTTATCATGTGAGAGATAATTAGATTACCTCCCATCAATTTACTGTACTGTCTGTATCGAATAACAAAGAGTCCACGAGCCGACCGCTGTGAAGCCTTGCAGCATGTGGTGCCGGCTGATAACATGAGCGCACCGAAACACATGCACCTTGTTAGAGGAACGCACTCTGCCCCACGACCTTTGACCTCCGGAGACACAGTGAAGCAGTAAAGCAGATGACTCCGTGCTTGATGTCAACCTGATGTTTTTGACTTGCTGACCTTTAGAAAACTTTCCTGGAAATTCCTAACCTCTCATAAAGAGTATTGTTTTGGGGGGTGGGGGGGTTGAGTCTGCAAGCGTTTGCTTTTCCTCTGTCAGATTCAGACGAGCTCTTCTTGATACAAAAGAACGAGTCAAGGTCGTGAAATGTATTCCGCTGAGATTGAACCGCTCTGGCTCGTTCTGGCACCGCCAGCGCTGCTGAGGTCAACAGCTGTCTGAGGTGTTGAAAATACGAGCGGAGATTTCTCCACCGGACGGCACAATCTGTTCTCATTATTTAGCATCTACTTCTGCTTCGTGTGCATGACTCATGTGTGTGTGTGTGTGTGCGTGTGTGCATCCATGTGTGGCTCTGCGGGCTGAGTGCAAACACTGGTGCGTGTCAAGTGGGGGAGTACAAAAGCTTTAATACCGAGGATGGTAAACTTGATTAGTTGTGTCTTGATTCCGCCGTTTTGCAGCGCAGGCAAATCAGGGAGAACATGATGTTACAGTGCTTTAAAATTCCCAAACTATGATGTAATGCTTCACACAGCAACAAGGTGATTGACATCATGCCCTCATGGTATTTATACAAGAAACAAGTCTAACCTTTTCTTGAACTGACTCCTTTAACTTCCCCTGAAGAAAGACACATCTCTGTGTGAAGTCATGAAGAAGCCACCATCATATTTTGCTCAGGCCCAGAGAAAGACTCTGGTAGCGCATCTCCCCCCCGACAAACAGTAGATCAGATCTTGCCAGAACTTTCTCTTCTGCGTTTCCTCCGCTCTGTTTTCCCCCTCAGCCTTCGACCATCTCCATAAAAAGACAAGTCTTGGGGAGGGCGGACTTCTCTTTCGCTGTTGATAATAAAACAAGTGCCGTTCCCTGACAGGGTCCAGGAAGAAAAACGAGGGACGGGCCCGTCTTGTCACGATGAGCCAGAAGTGACGGCTGTGGAACGCAACTTTGTGGTTTTCCTTTTCCTGCCACGCTGGAAGGGCGCTTCCACATGCAGTAGCAGAGCGAGGACCCTCTCTGAGTGCGAGGTTAATGAATGCAGAGGAATGTGTGTCATAACTCATGACATACATGATAAGAGGTCGACGAGCCCTGAGCAAAGCTGACCTGTGAGCAGGATTTTGCTCATTTAGAAATGGAGCATTTTCCCCCAAAATTGGACTGACAGGCTTTGGTAATGGAATCAAACATTTGGAAATGCATTGTGCATTCCTTGCAGCTGCGCTCGCTGCGAACAAAATGTCCACTCCAGCAAAGTTCTCCCTCTGGGTCAGAGTGTGCTTAGGAAAACTTGTGATCAATGTAAATAAACGCGCCGTGCTGATGACTAAGACGCCGCATGGACGGTTGATGCCATCCAACCACCCACACACACACACACTTGTATGCATGCATGAGCGCAGCTGTTCGCTCACTACAGCACCAAGGCAGTGAGGAAAATTCCCTTTTGAATACAGCACTTAAAATCAATATTTATTAACTCATCCATTCTGCAAAACCTTTAAAACACATCTCTCAATTTGCCACTTGACTGAAGGCTTTATGGCTGTCTTCTGCCCGAGCTGTTTGTGCTGGGAGTGGCAAGGGAGTAAAACAAACACACCTACCGCGACAGAACAAGGTCACACATCAGCAGGTAAGGAGGCGACAGCGTGTTATAAAATGTTTGCTCTCAGGATTACGGAGTTCGAGTGGAGGGGGAGGAGGAAATCAGGATGTCAGGAGAAATAGCAAAGAGGAGACTGGAGACAAAAAGTGGGGGGAATTTGGTGCTTGTCCAAACAGGTAGCTGCACTCTGACAAGGGTCCTTGGATGAGTTTGAGGAAGACAAAGTCTATTTGGACAGAGGCAAGAGACAGACTCGAACACACAAAGGGAGACACAGATAGCGAAGGCGAGCGATCAATCACTTCATCAATACTTCCTTTGTGTCGCTCTGCGTCAGCCATTTTCGCTTCTGAGTGTCGACCACAGCGAGAGCACATCTATCAATCCGGCATAGTGTGAGCTGATTAAGAAATCTTAGATCCTCTTCAGACTGAACTTTGAGTCTGTACAATCTGTACAATCACCCTGCATTGGATTCTCATGCATTCAGATAATGGCCTACTTTATAATGTAAAGTATTAACACACATAAAACAAGGTTTCAAGACAGAGACGATCATTATTTGACTGCTGGCGAACGCCTCTGCGCCGGCTGGCTCCCCTCCAGGATTATCTCACTCACACCGAACTCGTGTATTCTAAAACGTCCTTGTTCATTCATCTCTGTGTCATTATGTGACATCGGCGCACATGACCTCCGACTCAACTTCAGCGAGTAGAAAACACCACTGTAATGATTATACAGTTGTTCTTACTGGTGCAGCCAATGTTTTCAGAGCAAATTTGTAATAGAACACATGAGCCGCTCGACACTGAGATCAAATGCACGGGACAAATCCTGCAAAAACAGTGAAGGAAAGCATCTCGAATGTTACTCACGCCTGTTTGGATCAACTGACAATCTCCTGATGTCTGATGTGCATGACTTTCATTTCCAGCCTGACGTAATGTGATGATTCACAATTTGTTAAGTCACTCAATAAATGAGTTAACAGCTTATCTGCCGAGGGTAAATCAATCTGGGCTGAATAAACTGTTGATACACAAAAGATTGGTTCAGTCGGTTCAATTACATGTTAGTTTGTGGCCACACAAATCAGTTAGTTAAAGACACACTGGCCTGATGAAAAAGTGCAATGTCGACTGGTAAAAATGGTCGAGCTCATCTCTTCGCGTCTTTAAAGGCCAGATGGTAATATTCCTCATTTTTTCTTAATGATGAACCATTTCATCAGGAATGATTCCTCTTGACATTTTTGAATCTGGCTCATTGACTAAAAAGGTTCCCCATCATTCTCATAATCCCTATAATACCATTTAGTCTGCAATATTATAAAAGGAATTCCGTCCCAGACAGGAGCTGCTGCCATCAATCCAGACTGTTACACGTTATCCCCGATGGTATTCCATTAGCACAATGCCTTGACGCCATAAGCAGAATACATCACACGTCGCCACAAGTGGAACAAATGCACGGCTCCCTCGAGTGGGGGATTAAACGTTTACGTTACTCGCGTTCTGGCTTCCTCTCTCCACCTCCATCCATGTGTGTGTCTCCAGTCCAGTAGCACAGAATCTGAAATATTTATCTGGCCTGGCAGGAGCGACGAAGACTAGACAACGAGCGGCTTGAAGGGACATAATCTTCCATTAACACAAATGCTTTGGATCTGCTTCTTTGTCATATTTTAAATGCATTCTTGCATCAAGTTCAAGTACGTGTTGAGGATTTATGAGACAGCAACGAGCAGCCGGGCTGAAGGTCCAATTGCATTTGGTTATGATGCGCTGTCAGGATGAAACTCTTATGGCTTTACCTGCTGGTGGAGGAAGGATTCATCTTTATTATATAAGAATTTCATACCTTATAAAGCCTCCACAAACTACTTTACTGTTCTTGACTTCTGCATTTTCCTAACTATATTTGCAAAGACACACTGCACACTCCAGCCTCACTTCACTAGATTTTTACTGTTTGCTCATGCAACGTAGAGCATCAACAGAAACTCACCCACGTACTCATAGTCTGTCCTCGAGCAACAGGGTGGGCTGGGAAACCGAGTAACCATCTGATAAAGAGCTGTGACACTGTCTCGAGGCCAAAGAGGAAAAATGTATTGGAATGAAGAAAAGGCTCGACGTTTCATCAGATATCAAAGCAAGAAAGTGACGGAAAGCTGCAGCAGTTTTTCTTTTTGTTTCCAGTGGAGGAGTGTTTCCTTCAATGGCCACAAATGGAATTTAACCATCACCTACACTGTGGAGTTGCAGGCAGTTGACATAATGGCTCAAATGTACAAACCAGATCTGACATTTTCTCCTTTAAGGCCGAATAATAGGTTGCATTTCAAGGTGACACTAACTGATGTAGAGCTGAAAGATTAGTCGATTAATTGATTAGTCCATCAAGATAACATTAATCAGCAAGTATTTCTTTGATGTTAAACTGATTATCTTTGGACTGCTGGTTGGTGACTTTGGCTGCTGACAATACAAACAATCCTTTTTTCCATTTATTGATCTACTGATTATTTTCTCTGTTAATAGTTGGGTCAGAAAACAGTGAGAAATGTCCACCGCAGCTTCCCATCTGTAGAAAACACTGATTATGATAATGATTTATCAAAATGGTTCTTGATTCTTTTTTCTGTTGATCAAGTAATTGATTAATCCGTTAATCATCCCATCTCTCCATTTTTAGTTATTTGGATATGATGGAGCCCTGTATTGATGCATTACTCCGAAAATATTTCTGTCACCACAAATCAATCACAGTACTTATTTTTATCAATCAATACATTTTCTGTAGTTTATCTGCAGCACAGTCATCACTGGTTGGTATCCCACGTGTCCTTTTCCCTCCTCACTTCCACCAGCTCTTCTTGGGGGATCTTGGGCCATTTCCAATTCGAGTAAGATATACAACATAATCCCTCTATTGTCTGCGTGGCCTCAGGTGTCTAACCCACTAGATGCACTACCTCAGCTGACTCCACTCCTTCTGTATGTCTGAGCTCTTCATCCTGACCCTGAGGGCTGACCTTTGACCTCCAGCAAAGGATTTCGGACTCTCATTCTGTCGGGCACCACCATTTGAAAGATACTCAAATCATATAGGATTTCTACATGTTGTGGCTTTTCGTCTCTGTCTCGCCTTGCATTGCCCAGATACATCATTTCTCTGGAAAACATTCTCTGTTGTCGAGAAGTGCATCAACAACCATTTGGCCGGCGCACAGAAGCCTCATCAGCCCATGTCGGATGAATCCCCTGCACCATTACTGCGGGCCATGTGGCGACAGCTTTCGCACCACACGGCCGCGCTCCAAAGCAACAAATCCAGAACCGCAACGCGCTGCCAGCCCGGCCAAAGAAAACTGTATTGTTTTCCAATCAATGCTCGCAGCTTTATGAGGGCTCCCAGCCACAGAAACATTGCTCATAAAGAGGAGACAGACCGCTGGAGCGGGCAGCAGAGGATTCCTCGCCACTGGAGAGGAGCAGATGGAAACAGGAGGAGGGCTGGATGATAAAATACCAGCATGTGTTTGTGTGTGTAAATCTGTGTCCACTGCACAAAGCAACCCCATTCCCACATGTGAGTGAACCTGTTCGACAAGCAACCTGCTCCTCCACACCTTTCTAATCTCGTACGCCAATGCACGAGCTCCAAAATGCTGAGGCTTTCATTCTGACGCCGCAGCTCTCGTCGGCCCTCACGGCCTTGACCCATATCTGTGTTTTGCCCTCATGCCGCCGCCGAGCTCGGAGGAGCGTCGAACACAACACCTGTGGCTCCAACAACACAACTCTGCTGCCGTTTTTTTTCTCTCTCGCATCTTCAGAGTGCCCAAACCAGGAAACATGTGTGGTCTCGTGTGGCTGCATGTGTTCGTGCTCGACGCGCCACATGTCACTTAAAACGTTCCATCACAGGAAGTTTTTGCATGTGGAGGCCCCCTCTTTGCTCGGGTTTCGAGTTTCTATTTCCGTCACTGGCATTTTTTTAGAGGCAAAGACATTTATTTTGTTAAAATCTTAAAAGCCATGTTTTTTAATTGCACATCTTTAAATGCATGCAATAAATAAACTTAGATTTTTATCGCCATGTTTATTTATGGCACATCATTAAATCCAGGCAAGATGCAGGAAATAATAGAAATCCTGCAACTTATGTGCATAATATCAGATATACATAGAGGATTCTACATGCAAAACTGACTTGAAGCAATCTTCATGCAGAAAAATCTCTCTCTGCTCCAAACACACACAAACACACTTCAGGAGATGTGAGCCTTCAAGCCTTATCAGTGAGTCATTATAATGAATTTATGGCCACTAAAACGAGTACTTACAAGATAGGAATTCTGCCTGTCGAGGAACACGGAGTCTCCCATGGTCCCAAATAAGAATCCACATATAGCACAGACCCCCCAAAAATGCAGATGCAACAAATGAAATCCTGTTGGAAGAGAGTAAGTCCAGAGAAGTGTCCGTGCGTAAAAGGAGCGGAGCGCACAGAAGAAGAAAAAACTCGTCTCCACCAACCACTTCAGTCTCCTTCTTCTACATTAAAGACAAACGCAAATCTCGGGATGTTTTTTTCAAGAGTGCAAGTGACAGTTTTTAAGAGCTGATGTCTTTGAAGCGCGTGTCAGGACACCATCGTGCGTAATGCGTAACGGATCCATGGCGCGCGCTCCGAGGACTCCGCCGCGGAGACAGATGCTGAACCGAGAGAGAGAGAGAGAGAGAGAGAGAGAGAGAGAGACGGTGTCAAGTCGGCTGTAGTGACGGGACTTCCGGGAGAGATTTTCAAAATATGAGCAGGGCTGGGTTGGACTTGTACAGTGGTAACAGAAGGAAGGAGAGGATGACTGAAACAAATATTTGGAGACTGATGGGTTTCATATTACTCGAGAGATGATCACCCATTTCTGCAATAATTATATTGACATGGGTGCAAATGAGGAAATTAATAATTACAATTATAATAATATAAGATAATTAAAAATGTTGTACTCCACAAATTGTAATATGATCCTTCAGAAATAATTATTATAATATATATAATTATACTATTTTAAAAGCTTGCAAATGCTTATATACCACGCTTTTATATATACATCATAATGATCCAAATGTATGTGATGATGATAATGAGGATGAATATGGCCAACAGTAGTTAAGAGATGAGATCCTTTACACCGACCTGTGTGTTCCCCACTTTTATGCATTTGTTGTATTTTAGCTGGTGGTGTTTGAAACTGAAAAACTAGAGTGAGGCAGACGGGGAGGGGTTGGAGGCTGAAGGAGGAAGAAGCTTTTGATTATCAACAGCTGGGCTGCTCAAATGTCTTCATGTAACTGACCCACAAATGGAGCTTCACTGTAGATAAGATTTGACTTGGGGAACTCCTTATAGGGAGATTTTGGTGTTTGGGTGGTTTATAGTACAGAACTGTTTTTGCAGTAGGTGTTTGTGTTATTCTTCTTTTAGATTAAAAATAAATTAAAGCAGTATTCCTCTCAGTCAGGGATGATTCGTGTGGTATCTCAAAATTATCAAGACAAAAATTTGCAATCTGATTATAGAAATCATGGGGATTTTGCCTGTGACTAATTGCTGCCACGCTTACTGGAAATATCCATAAACGCATCGTGCTCAAGCTAAAAACAAACCCATTTGTTCCAGCCTCTGGAAAGTTGATATTTCAGAGATACAAGGTTTCCTCCAGCTGTGATAAATAGCTTGTAGTAAGCCTAATTACTGCAGCAAATAAATCACAGTGGAGACAATTTACTGGACGAACCACAGAAGCAAAACTGTGATCGCTTGCTTCCATTGTGAAAAAAAAAACAGAGGCGATTTTTGTTTTTTATTTATGAGTGTTCCCCTTCTCAGAAATGCTCTTAAGGGCGACCATGAAAGGCCAGTCCACCACTGGAAGACTGAGGAAGTCGGGGGGGGGGGGGGTTAGTCTGGGTTTGTGTAATACTTGATGTGGAACCAGCGTTGGGCAATCGGTGTCAAAAGGCTCCACTCGCATCCGACCTCATAAAAAGAACAGAAATATGCAAAACAAATAGAGCGCAAGCTGGTTTTATCAAGGACACAGTGGCCGAAGAGTATGAGCTGGCCTCACACACACACACACACACACACAGAGTTAATGAAAGCCATTTGCTTTGCTCTGCAGGAGTTGGTTTATTGAGAAAGACACAAACTCGCCACATTCTTCTCCTCTAATTTTACATCCAGTGTGGGTGAATGAGTGAGTTAATGAGTGAGAGAAGGAATTCGTCTCTGCTTATCAGATAGTGTAGTCATTTGAAGAATGCTGAGGAGTTAAGAGGTAGACTTGCTTTGCTCTGAAATCAGGAGATAACACACTGAGGAACTGACTCAGCCAGAAAGCGTCAGAGCTGTACTGTGCTGGACAGTGGTGTGTATCTCATACCCTGTGGTGTTATAAAGTTACAGGTGACGAAGAAACCTGCTCTGCCAGAGAATGGCTCTTTGATCAGCCGGCGGCTTATCAGATCTAAATGAAGCTTGCTCAAACACTTGAGGAGCTAAATACGTGAAAACAAAAGTCGTCTTCTCGTTGAATGAAATGGGGACAGAAGGTGGAGCTGCGCTTTACTCTCAGCTTACTCAGAGTCAGAGCAGAGGAGCTGGAGCGTATCCCAGCATGCAAAGCACAGGTAGACACTCATGTTTCCATACAAATCAGCTGAATTACATTATGTTTGGATTGGTGAGGAAGGCAAACACAAGAGGAACATGCCACATTATTCAGTCATTATTAGAATATGCAAAGCAAAGCTGAACAAAACAAAGACGTTAATCCTCTGTTTTTGTTACATAATCCGCAGTCATTTTTTGTAAGAATGATTTCTAATGTGATGACATGAAGAAATGAGTGAGGAAAATGCTGTGGCACAAAATTGTTTCAAATTAAGTTCAGATTCCAAATCCATCAGATCAAGTCATTTTTGCACATATGCTTCATGAAATAATAATGATGCACATTTAACTTAACATCCAAAGCCTGAAATCACTCATAGAGAATCTCAACCTAAAGTCCACTTACTATCTTTTCCTTATGCTTTTAATCATATGAGATAGTTACTTATCAGCTGATAGTTTCATCAGTTATTAGTGAAAATGAATCTGTTAATATTTTGTCCATATGCTTTTATGACTCTGAGAGAAAATGCTGATTAAGAGAACGTGATATAGAATTGTTTTGTTCAAACTGTGATTTCTAAAGTCAAGAATATACTTAAATGCTTCACAGTTTAAATGTGCTTTGAGTGGAAAGGTCAAGGTGATGCATTCTTTACAAAGATTAGCCATTGCAAATAGAATCAATTAATATAAAGATTAGATACAAGATTAAAGTGAATTTTCAAGTCATTGTGGCTATTAGACAAAAACATGCAGAGAGAGAAAAAAGTAGTGCTGAAAAAATGAGGTATGAAAAGAGAGCCACATTCTTGGGGATGATGGGGATTCAGGCAGGAGAGCAGAAAAAGATATTAATGTGTCAATGTGTGGTTTTACACGCGTGTGATTGCGACTGCAGGAATCATCCACCGCTGCACGTTAGAACACGCTGAAACCGTTTGCGAAGGCCCGAACCCGCCCGTCCTTTCAGCCGGCCATCACTTCTCATATCATCTTGAAATTGTTAGAACGACGCCGAAAAACGAGGCCGCGTGTGATCGTACATCAATTTCAAAGCGCACTCAGGATTTTCCACTGTTGAATCTGGCACGGCCCGTTCGCGTCCATGCATCACATCCCCGCTATTAAGTGTCCATCTAGAGAAGAAGCAGCCTGGAATTCCAGCAACAGCAGTGACACTGAGGAGTATTTACAGCTATTTAAACCTGCATCATGAGTCCTTTTTTTTTCTCTTTGCAATCCTGAATCACTTCTAATACACATATTCTCAATCAGAAAACAAAACAAAATATGAATCCTTTGCATTTATCACCTCCTATGAATGCACATCTTGACATCTCCAATATAATTTTACAGGCCACATATGAGGCCAGCACTGTATGGCTGCACAACGCTAATGTTTACATCGTTGAGCCGAGAGGTGCGGCACCCTCCTTCCAAAGGCCCGAATGCCTGAGTTGTGAAATCACCCCATCGAGTGGAAAGTATTCTGTTAAAGTGCTTTAAGACGCTCCAGTAAATGACAGAGAAAAATCCTGCGAGGCCTTCGATCTGTTTATTAAACACTCGCAAAATAGATGTCGCAAGGCCCGGATCAAATTTGCATGTGTTGCATCACATATCTTCTCATAGGATGCCGGGGGAAAACTGCGAGGGTCGTGAATCATATCTCACTGCAGTTAGAAACTCATGATGACAGCTGGAAAGAGATTCTGAATATGGAATCCACGACATGTTTCCAAGTAGCTGCTGAAAATATCAGCCCGACCCTGGAACCACCATGAGGTTGACATTCATGCTCCCCAGAGGATGAATCCTATCCTAACCTATTTGGTGATCTATGGCTTTTCCTTTAGCACCATGAGCAGATCCAAGTCTTTCTTATTCGGTGACATGTGCATGAAGTCAATTCTCAGAGGATGCACGTTGATCCCTTGGATTCATTCTAGCTAATCCCAAGCAATATGTGTGTAAATGGCTCAGAGAAAGCAGAATCTCAGGGAGGCATTGTGACTGATTACTGCTTGCATGTTCCTGGCTGGTTCCTGTGTCAGTTTGCTCGCCAGCAACAGGAACACAACAACAACCCCGTGGGAAGTCACGGCATCGACAAGCTTCACCGACCAAATATTTCGAAAAATACACGCTGATTAAATTTGAGAATTAGTCCTATTTCCACTACTATTTTTTTAATTAATTCCCAAGAATCTCATGGAATTTTTCAATAATCACGTTATATGTCATCTCATGCCAGTTTCAAACTAATCAGACACAGCTGATGAAATTCAAGATGAGATCAGAAAATAAACACAAATACAAGACAGCTGATAAAAAGAACAAAAGAGCAGAAACTCAGCCCGATGTTTTCCTGCTTATTACCTCGTGCTCTTTGTGATTTATCTCTCTTTCTTTCAGACGGTGAGCTTTGACCTCCGTTTCACAAGAGAGCCCAAAGAACGAGAAAGAAAATGAGAGAAAGGGGAGAGGGTGTGTGTGTGTGTGTGTGTGTGTGTGTGTGTGTGTGTGTGTGTGTGTCGGGGAGAATGGTAAAAACTGGGCACACATAAACGAATTTACAGCAGGAGCTGCACAAAGCAGCTTTGGGGGATGACCTCAGAACTGGGGAATGTGTGTGAGTGTATGTGTGTGTGTGTGTGTGTGTGAGTAGAAGAGAGACTGAAAGACAATGTGAGTCCGCTCCTTCACTTGGGAGGTAAACACAGAAAACACACACACATGCAAACAAGCATTATTAACAAATTATGTCTTGTCGAGGGTCTCAGGCCGAGGTCTCCCTCCAGAGACGACCCTCGTCCGGCGGAGATGTTTTTTTTAGAGGAACTGATCACTCACCGTCCACTAAACACGGGACGCACACACACACACACACACACACACAACGTGACGACAGCGCGGGTCTGGATTCAATCTGGACGCTTCTATCAACAGGCCAACCCATATGTCCTAAATCTCCATACTCTGTCCTGAGGGCCAATAGACAGTGAGGAGGGGAGAGAGAGAGAGAAAGGAGCGGAGGAGGGGATGTAAGTGAGGAATTTTGGGTACTAGCCCAGCGTGACTATACGGCTTTCATCTCCATACCACCTCCATTAGACCGTGCTTAAAGCGGCGAGCAGGTCGGGACTCTTCTGCTGTGGAAACGCTCGGCCCTGACCTGGGGGCTACTACGTTTTGCATGATAGAGAAGTGTGTTTTTGCAAGAGGAAACATTTAGATTGTGACAGTATTAAAGCAGAGAGGTGCACTTTTGTTGAATATAGAGTTGAGTTGTGTGGCATATTTGATTTGGAGGACTTCTCATCTGGGTCTGGATCCTATATTAGACAAAAACAATCTATTGTCTCCTCTGATCTGACACACATGAATATCTTTAAGTTCAAACCTTGAATTCATTGAGCAGGTAGAATTAGTGAGTCTAATGAGTATTTGTTAAGCATTTCCATCAACTGACCCTTTGTCCTATGAAAATAATAGTGTTTCCATTTCAGAAAAAAAAGTGGAAGATGAGCTTGTTTTGACATAATACATTTTGAATTTTTACACATTTATTGTTTTGAAATCTTGAGTCAGGTGTGTACTTCCAGTCCAATTGGTTGTGATCACACCTGTGGGCGGGGCTAAGCATTTCCATCAAATTACCCTTTGCCCTATGAAAATAATAGTGTTTCCATTTCAGAAAAAAAGTGGAAGATGAGCAACCAACGTAGCAAATTGTCTTGTTTTGACATAATACATTTTGAATTTTTACACATTTATTGTTTTGAAATCTTGAGTCAGGTGTGTACTTCCAGTCCAGTTGGTTGTGATCACACCTGTGGGCGGGGCTAAGGCTGTTTATTCAATGACACACACCTGAGTCTGTTTGATACCTCTTCTTGACAAAGAGAGGAGTTGGGCTCAAAGGATTGTACCTCTCTTAATTTCATGATTTTTGTTTGAAGAGAAGCAGATGACCTTCATCTTTTGTCTCTTCAGTGAATAAAGATGAAGTGAACATTCTTCTTCAGTTAGAGCACAGATGAAGAATAGTCTTTTCCAAGCAAAAACAGGCCGCAGTCGTGATCTCTCCGGTTGAAAGACGCTCTTTTAAAATCAGTATTGTTGACTCTGTCGCCGGATTCAAGCAGGACTGACGTGCAGGTGTGCGTGTTTGTTGAAAGCAGGATTGGTTTAGTCTGTTTTAAAGTGGATGAAAGTGCGGCAGGAACACACAGGAATTCATTTCAATACTTTTCAGTGGTGCGTCATAACTTTGCAGCATAATATGAAAATCTATTTGAAGCCGTCAAAGTGCAAATGGAATCTAGGACCAGCATGTGTTTCTCAATATTTTTGTGTGTGTGCAGGTGTTATTAGTGTCAGCGTGCATACCTGTCAGGGTGTGTTTTCATCACCTAACTTGTGGTGACGTCACCACCAAGGAAGAAAAGAAAATCAGGTTTTGGTTCCTTCACTTGTCTTGTTTATATGTTTATCTGTGTCACGTCTCCACTGTTTGTCTCCGTGCTCGTGTATATATCTGGTGATGTGACCTTCCACCCCTCTGCCCATCAATCTATCTTCCTGCCTGCTGCTCTGTCAGCTTGTTTGCATGACTGTTTGGCCGGCAGCTCTCTCCCTGAGAATCCTGAGCCATGCATTAACACTCACCTGCAGTCTGCTAACTCATGCTCTCATAGTGATGGATTGAGTTCTCTAATGACTTGAAGCAAAGATGATTAGAACATTTAAGGGAAGTGTATTTGTTTGATGGATTTCAGGAACAAGCTTTTGTGGGGGTGTATTAAAGTTCACCAAATGCTATGGGTTGCTATGCAGTTCATGTTTGGGTCAATTTAGTTTGGATGGTCCAGTGCACAGTAGATGTAAATGATGGGTAGGCATTGCGTATGTGTCATTGTGTGAAGGAAAACGGAGAAAAAAAAGGCATAAACAATAATCAATTGCATCTTAAAAACTTGACGTATGAGCCTTGCAAATATCTTGCAAAGAGCCCAAAAAAAAAGCCCAATCAATTCTATGGCTTTTCAAATCGAACGCATGTGGTTGAGGTTTGCAGGCACGAAGATAAAACTTTGATTAGCCGCATGCAAATGTAAAATCAGATGTGTTTCTCTGTTGTATTTCTGCAACAGTTGCCATGGGTACACAATGAATTTCAAAAAGGGATGATAAGGAAAACTGACTAATAAGCAGTTTTCAAGACACCATCATTTGACATGTTTTTGAACCACTGATCCTCCTAAATGCTGACAAAAAAGTTGGCTCTAATATTTTAATATTTACTGATGTGCATCCAAAAAAAGCATTTCTTTTTTTATTTTTGTGCTTTTGATCGAACTGTTTGACTGCATATCTTCATTTTCTTAAAAAGTGCGTTTGCTTTTTTTTTTCTCCTAAATTGAACATGAGAATGGCTCCGTTCATACGCGCCACAAACACAACCTGTTTGTTCCTCCAGTGCCACTCAATGGCCTCCTTGTCTGTGTGATAAAGGCTGTTTCTCACATACAGATGCCTCGTCTTTCAGCTCGGGCTCCTCCACCTTAATGCACACGTGCACACACACACACACACACACACACACACACACTGTCCTCCACCTCCCACGCCTCCTTAGTGTTTTCTGCCACAACAGTTGCCATGGTGTCTCAGCCCGCCAGCTGTGCCGGACAGCACAATAACAAGGACATGTGTATTTCTGTGATAGTGTGTGTATGCATGTTTTTGTATATCCACGTGTGAGCATGTAATATGATGCACTCATCTAGTCTAAAGGCCCATTTTAAAGCCAATAATGATCCCTCAGAAATCATCACGTATTCTCATGGGGTCAAATATTTTCTTTGACGTCAAGTCTGACAAAATAATTGCAGAGATTTCTGTATTTTTATGCCATGTGATGCATTCGCTGGCAGCAGGAAAGCAGAAAATAGCCTTCACTTGTTGCCATAGCACCACAGTGAAAGCGTCAGGGTCATTGTGGGAAACAGGGAGAACGACGTGAATGGCTCACAGGAGCTTAGATTTGGGATATGAAGTCGCAGAAATGTCCAGGGTTGCCAAATATTTCTTCAAAATATCAAACCAGACGAGACATATTCTCAATATACAACAGGTTTGGGAAGAAACTCTTGTGTCTAAATGCAAAATTCATTTAGCGTCTGATCCACATAACACAGAGAAACAAACCGTAGCTCACACTTATTTTCTCTCTCTTGAGAACCCAACAAAACATGGAGGCTTTCCCGCAAATTCAGACGTTCGCTCTTTAATAAAATGTGGCAGCGCTTCTGAAAACACCAGCTCCACACCTGCTATAATACGTCAACTGATCCCCACTTTGAAAAACAACCACAAAAACTCCTTTCTGCTCCGTCGTCCTTCTTTTGTCACTGACACAGTTCTGCCTGACGTAGGAGGTTTGGGCCGACTGTGGAGTAAACCGAAGGAACAGCCGTTGAGGAGCCTGTCTCTATTGAGCAAATCTCCAGAGACGCCTGAGTGGAGTGGTTTGGAATAGCTGGAATAATAGAATAAAAATGTCCACTGAGTGATGTGAAGCGAGCGTGTTGGCTCAGCCTCCTTCAGCTGAAGGAGAGCATCACTCTCATCCAAACACTTTTGTGTATTTGCACACGGGGCTCTTGTGTGTACGAATCTGCCACGGTGGATGTTTGAGATCTGTCAGGGACATTTTGAAGATTCCTCTTATGCTTAGTGTTCAGCTCTTAGATGGAGCCTGTGAGAGTATATGAACTTGTTTTTTATGTGAGCTCACACAAACTTTACTTTTATGTCCAAGACGATGATTCAGGCTCTTTAACAACTGTTCAAAGGGGCAACTGTTCAAGACCCCTAGGGGCCAAAAAAGCCTAAGATTTACGGGGTCATTCTCTCTGTTAAATTTCTTTGCACCACTAATGTACAAACTGAACTATACCAGCATCTATTTGATTGCTTATTCCTGAGGCCCTGAAGTTTTAATGCATTGTGATTTTAGCTTATATTCAAGACACTAACTTCCTGGAGTCTCTTGCTTGATGGCAGCTGCCAGGAAATAGTCTGGCCCATGTCATTCCTTAAAAGGCTGAATTGTCATTTTTTACACTTCAGCTATTGTACAGACTAAGCATTGAGCTTCAGAGGTTTTGAAAGGCAGATTTTGTTGACTTTAGACTTTGTTTCCGGTCTTTGTGTCTGAGTCTTTCATACCCAATCATGACACTATCACCTGTTACCAATGAACCTGTTTACCTGTGGAGTGCTGTCTTTGTGTCTGCTGAGTTATTTCACTGTATTTCGGTCAGATTTTCCTTGGCTTTAGCTGCGACATATGCTTATCAAATTATCAATATGATGACTTATTTCCACATATGAGGTCAGTAATGTCTCTCTGTACACCATGATACTTTCCAATCCGATATTGTTATATTGACCAGAAATCATCTGAACAGCAGTACTTATTAAAGTGCTATTGTATATATTTCGTCAGCTAAAATCATGCCAGATCAAGTTTTTGCTTTTGAGTTCAGTTTTTGTATCAAATTAGTTCTTCCACTCTTCATGACTGCATGATTTTTTTTGTTTGTTGTTGCCAGTGAAGGATCCGTGTACGCAGCCTAATTAGGGAGGGTCCGTCCATTTGCCTGCTCACATGCAAATTTGCTCGTTAAGTGTTGCCCAGCTCTTTGTCTAATCACATTTTTTATGCAAATCCGGGTTGAACGAAATCACACAGGCAACACATGGGGAGGATGGAACCGAGCGCAGCACACTGCCTTTGTTATCCTGCTCGTTTCTCTGTGGTGAGCAGCTCAATGTGGAGACCATCTCACTTGTTTCCAATGCAAATCAGCTTGTGGTTTTTCAGGTGTCAGGTGTTTGTTGAAGGCAGTGCAGGAAACAGGCTTGATGTAGTTGTTAAAAAGAAAATCTAAATGAAAATGTGGAATTATTATGAAATATAAGCTCTGAGGAATTGTATGGGATGGACATATTTTCCTTGACCTCTGTCCTCCTCCTCCTCTTCCTCCTCCTCCTCCCTGGAGTTGTCCCTTTCTCTGCCACACCTTCTTTTTTTCCTTTCTTTGTATTGGAGCTCATCTCTCTTTCTTCTGTATCTTCTTTCTTTAGCGGTCACCCTGTTTCACCCCATCTCCTCTGACAACTTTTATTTGTCTCATGCAAGCCAACAGATATCCTATACGTCAGCGTTAATCTGATGGAACACAGTTTACACATTCTCTCCATCTGTCCTTATTACTTTCTTCCTTCCTCCTATGGACTCATTTGAACCCAACAAACAAGCACAAGTGACACTGCTTGGACATACCCTTCACCTGTATTTGGATTCCCAACATTTTTCCACTATTCATTTTTTTCACTCGTATACATAAATGTATGCTCCGTCCGTGCCTATGTGTGTTTGTGCATTCAGAGTACAGCAGGTACGCTGTGTACGCTCTGTTTGCGTAGCTGTATACACAGTCGCTGAATGCGGCCGTGTATGCAAGTCAACTGGGCTAAAACATATCAAACCTTTATCAAAGTCAAACTAAGCAGCCTCAGTTCTTCTCAGTCCGGGGGTATAAATATTTGTCCTGCAGTATAAACACAGCAGCCTTCTAGGAATGCTCTGTTCACAAATGACAGCAACGCTTTTTTATCCCTCTGCTGATAATGTGGCTGAGGGACAAAACTGTTGATTCATCCGAAATATGGAACACATTGACTGACAGGAGGGAAAAGAAAGACGTCCTCATTTTCATTATTTCTCGTGCTTCATACTAATACCTCAACTTTTAATACCTACAAGTCGGCTTATGCATGATTCAGTGTAATATTAGGGGATTACCACTATCTTCAAAGTGATAAAATGTGAATTTGTAGCAGCTCTAAAGCTTAACTGTAAGTATTCATAAATAATGAGTGTAAAGTAAATTGGTAGATTCCATATGAGAAATAGTCTAAACTCCCAGCTACTACTTTTCTACTTCCACTGGAGAGCTAAAACTAAATTTGTGATACACTGCATGGATGAATGTAATATTGATGCTCATAGTGCTTTATAGCTCAGGCTGATATTTTTCTTATTGTCGCTGAATCCAGTAGACAAACCAAAACCCACAATGTGTTAGCCAGCCTCAAGCCTATTCATTCCAACTGAAGATGTAAATGTTTAAAAATGGATCGCAAATACAAAGTGTATAGTGTAAGTAGAGCATTCGTTCGGGACTATTTCCAGCTGTGGATGAATACACATCCTTATTACTGTTCCAGGATTTATGGCCACATGTGGGATTGACTGAAAGTAACCGTGCTCGTGGTAATGAAAGAAAGTGCCACATGTGGCTCATTGAAGTTTTTTGTATAGTTTTTGTCTCATGGGATTTGTTGACAATAAGAAAAAACATATTGGCAGCCTTGTTCTTTTAAAACAGTAGTCAAACTATGAGCCAACCTCAAGATATTTATGCATACACACACTCAAATGCACAAAGACTTGACAGTATGTTCTGAGGAGGCTTTTAATTTCCCAGACAGCATTGTCATGTGGTTTAACATGGGCTTCACCCGTGTGTGTGTGTGTGTGTGTGTGTGTGTGTGTGTGTGTGTGTGTGTGTGTGTGTGTGTGTGTGTGTGTGTGTGTGTGTTTGGGTGGAGGCTTAGGATGAGAAGAATAAGAAAGGAGTGGAAGAGAGACAGGAGGTGGGGGTTGACAGATCCATCCCGTCTCTTTTTCCTCCTCTGGAATGCAGCTGGAATCCAAGCTCGACTCCCCTGTTGGCTCCGCCCACACTCCCACCACCTCACATCATGCTACACACACACACACACACAAGCTGCCTTTGCACTAGTTATTCCCTCTGTTAGGTCATTTTAACCATGAAATAAGCTGTTGCCTGTTCTAACCTGTCCAGCTGATGTGTAGCCTCATGCAAAGTCCTTTTGATGTGTGTGTGTGTTTTAGAGAAGGAGTACTACAGAAGTACACAAACCCACTGTTATATACTAGCATGGTATGTAAACGGCAAAAGTACTTCCAGGTTTTTTTTTCACACACATGAAAAAAAAAAACTCTTTAATGTTCACATGCACTTCAAATGATGTCACTTGTTACCAACAACTTGCACAGTGTAGCTGACAGTGATCCCTATCTGATTCTTTGTTCCTGTTTCACCCTGCAACCCGCCGATCATACATATTTACTGCAGCTTCTTACACTCAGAATTTCGGCTGCTTTGCAGTATATGAGTCAATAAATCCGTGACGGTGCATTTGTAAGTGCAACATTAAACTTCAAAATCACAAGAAGCTCAAAAAGCTTCAGTGAAAGAGAAGCTGAATTTGACATCTTTGAATTCTTAATTTGTGCATTTTCTTTATGGAGTTCAACACTAACCCTCGAAATGTAAAATCTCATTAACGTCCATGAAGCATTGTGGTAAATAAAAACACAAAAAAGGGGAAAGGAGAAAGTAAAGAAATGACAGTAGGATGATTTAGGTTCCTTTTCTCGTAAAATGTGACACACTTTCCACACTTTGTTATTAGTTATAAAGATATGTGCTGAGACCATAAAGAGGTCACAAATTCTGCACATAAATCATTGCTGAACTTAGTTGCTCAAAAACGTAAATGCTCCCTTTAAGTGCCACTCTCAATCACTCCTACACGTTACATTATACGGCCATAATGTCAGCCAAGGTTTGAGGGATGTCTAAGGTAAAGGGCGTTACGCACCTCCCAACGTCTTTATTGCTATTTTCAATTCTATTTATAATTACAGTCGACGTTCCCCCTGTGTGATTCTCCTCCACTGCCGAGAACTGGCGCTGAACTGCGTCAGAGCCTTTGAACGTACTGTATAAACTATCTCTTAATGCTTACGTTCGAGGAGGATGCCGTCTTTGTTCTCACTCCTACAGCCAGGGTCAGAGCGCTGTTTACATCAGCGGCCCGTTGCCGCGGCAACAGACAGAACCTGGCAGTCGGGAGAGGGAGTCTGAATTGGAAATCCTTGAAAGTCATATGGAACAAAGCTCTTTGCTCAGACTTCACACTTCCTGCAACATTGTTCAGACTTATCTGCTTTTACATTTTGCGGCTTCTCTTTCTGAATTGATGCTGCTGTTTAGACACAATTTCCAGAAGATGCTGGGATGCTATGTAGAGCATTCTCATCCTTTTTGACATGTACTTATTGATTCTTGTAAATATCTGCTTATTCTTAATTTGTTGGCAGCAACATGTTTCAATCAATCAGGACAGGAGCAACAAAAGACTGAAAGTTGTGGACTGATCCAAAAACACCTGTTTGGATCATTGCACAGGTAAACAGGTTCAGTGGTAGCAGATGGTAGGATCATGGTTGTGTATGAAAGGTTCATCCTGGAAAGACTCAGGATGGAGAGAGTTTCAACACTTTGTGAACACATGATTGTATAAAGGAGTTTAAGACATGGGACAACCCCACTTCTCTATGGATACAAAGTAAAGCACACACAGATTAGGTACCATGACTAAGTACTAAGCTACATTTCCACAAAACCAGAAAAATGAAAACTGCCATTTCACAGTCGATAAGCATCACAGTTTGATAGCACAGCAACCTGCGGTCTAACCGATACATCTGCAAACACACATTATCTAAATTTGAAACAGGCAGATTGAAGTTGTGGCGATGATGGGAGGATGACTAAGGTCAGTACAAAATGCTGTGCACAGAGTAAATGCTCAGTCTATGTCTGGATCACAGTTATCTAATAACCACATTTATACCACAGTCTGTTATGAACGCTTTATTGGTCTATACACAGTGTGACTATTGGATTTGAAAAACACTAAAACACTGATCAGTGCTCAGAGATCCAATATGAGTCGGCCTCTAGAAACAACACCATCCACAATGCCAGCATCCCTCAATCCAATGTAATTTCCCAACTAGGTCCTGTAAACACACTCGCTGAACCGCATCTCAACATCGAGTTTGCGCTGTTGTCATTGCCCGGCGTGATGGCTCCGAGAGCAACATGGAAAGATTTAATAACTGGCATGAAGACGTTGCAGGTAAACATTCAAAATACAAACCCTGGGCGCACACACACACACACAGTTTGACTGTGGTAAGTCATTTCAGAGCCTATTAAATCTCCATTAACACACAGCCTCCCTGCGAGCCCCAGCTAATCCAACCCAGGTGTGTGTGTGTGTGTGTGTGTGTTTGTGAGTGTTTGCGCCCCGTCTCTCGGCTGCTCCCTCGTTTCTCTCCGCCTTTCTCTTTCTTCCCCTCCACTCTCTCTCTCTCTCTCTCTCTCTCTCTCTCTCTCTACATCTCCTCTTTATATCTCCCCCTCAGCTCGGACAGACGTCTCCATTTCCCACGCTCTCCCTCAAACCTGGCAGCTCTGCAGCAGCAGCTCTTCCAATTAAGTCAAATTAAGGTAAATTGCAGCTCTCAGTGGGAAACCGGACTGACACGCCTCATTGTTAATCTTATTAAGCACAGTCATCTCTATATGCACCAACAGTCGTAGATTCCTCCGTTTCCTTTGACTCAATCAATTTCTCTTGATCATTAACGTTAAGGGCTTTTATTGATTATGTAAGTGTGTTTCCCATATGCAAATGAACGCCTGTGCTGCCACCATCCGTGAGCTATTATGACCCCTTCATCCTCATTTAAAGTGTGAGAGCGAGAGACTAAAAACAGACAGAATGAAAACTCAATACGACAAAGCATCTGCTTTCCATTCGGCCGAGTGCCTGAACAATGAGGCAAAAAAGGATGACAACAGGGTTATGAAATAGGCCCGAGTGATGAACTGAAGAGAGATGGACGGTGCCACATGAAAGTGATGCATGATCGATACGCTTTCTCCGGGTTTTCTTTAGCCGCATTAGCTCATGTCAACCGCCCGCTTCTTCTTCTGTTTGTCGCAAAAACAAACCTGTTGCTGGAAATCTCAAACGCATCACTTCCTGCGCCGGTGGAACTTTTCCAGGAAAGATCTGTTTGACGCCAGGTGTTTGGAGACCCTTCCTGAGCTGATTGCGTTATAGCCATCATGCATGCGGAGTCACCAAATTAACTTTTATTTATTAGAAGAAAGTAACATAAATAGCTTTAAGCCTTTTAATTTGCAGGGTTTTGAATCCAAGCTCAAACTCCTCCTTTAAACTTTTTGTAAAGAAAACATCTTTTTTTTCCCCCAACTCCAAAAACTAGGCCAACAATACCATTATTTTTTTTTATCTTGAAGGGACTACTGGATCTCAAAAACTAATATCTTACGCACACAAACTCTCTCTCGAACACACACACACACACACACACACACACACACACACATTAATGTTCTGGGAAGGTTCTCTGCAGGAGAGAATATGATCTCTGCTTGGAAGTGACTCTGTTCTCTACTAAAGCAGTACAAACACACATTGTTATGTTTGTGTCAGCCTGTGTGTGTGTGTGTGTGTGTGTGTGTGTGGGTGTGTGTGGATATGTGGGTGTTGGTGACAGTACAAACAACTCCACTCCGCTGGAGATCTCTTATGAGAATACTTTGCAAGCGTGTAATAATAACAATAACAGGCCCACATTTACCAGAAGATTTTATTGGTTAAATGGTTTAAACATTATGGAGGGAGGGAATATTTATAGGAAAATCCATGCAGCTTGATTGTATAAGTGCTGGATGAGGTTGTATATGTAAACGTTTGTGGTCTGACATATTGTCAGCCTGTGAAATATCCTTTTAGAGTCAATGCATTTCAGGATCTAGGAACAAATAGTTGGGTTTTCCTCCCTGTCCAATGCATTTTAAACAGTTTTATTTGGCCCCTGGTGCTGTGAAATACGCTCTGACCGCAGCTGGTATCGGCTATTATAATGTTTTCGCAAGATACTTATGACACGGAGAGGCAGAGGAGACAGATGTGCGCAGCTGTGACTGGCCACGACGCAGCCCACCCACATTTTTACTGCGATTCATCATTCGTGTCCATGTGAGCATTTGTCCAAGTGGCCGTCCAACTCATGGAAGATTTGTTAGAAGCAGACTGGCGCCATCTGGTGGCAAATACAACTCTTTACATTTACTTCACTGAAAAGTGCATTGGGCATTAATATCTCCAGCTTCTGATGAAACCTCACTGCCTAGATTTGAAGTTTGGAGGATATGATGAAGAAAATTCCTACTGAAGATGTCCAAACAACCATAACTGAGTTACAACCAGATTTGAAAAAAAACTGTCATTTGCACAGTTTTCTGTGGTATCTCCTGTCTGCCCATAGAATGTATTAAACACCCTTCTGTGTGCCAAGCTGCCCACACAACCCCAGGATCCAGCTGCTCTAGCACTTTGACCTGATTGGTGCGGCACCTTGACAGTGGACGAATCACATCCGTGCAACGAAGCGCAGCAGTACAAAAGTGCTGCTAGCTTGTCAGTCATGGCGGCTGACTGTTGGTGGCAGCTCGCCTCTGCCTTGGAGTGTTCCACTATTTGCTAAAGAACTGAGTACTTGTTTTGCCCTGTGTATTGTGACCTTTTAATTTGAAAGCCCGTATCTTTGTTAAACGTTTGATGTGCAGCCCGGCTCTTTGAATAGTGACTGACTCTGGTAACTGCTCTTCACACACAGATTAACCACTGTATTAGTGACACTAGGTGCAGGGCTGCTGTTTCTGTTTGTTGTTTGGGTTTCTGCTGAGTTAGGCAGCTAGCATTTGTTTTCTTCTATTTTGGAATTAGATAAGAAAATTAGTAGCTCTCAGAGAGTCCTCTTTTTGTTATATTCTGTTTTTGATTTAAACAGCACCCATCGACTCTCTTCCTCGGTTCGTTTGATTTGTTGAACTCCATTCTAGAATTTAAGGTACAGTAAACTGCTTTACCCTTTTACCACCTGGGTTTTTGTGTTGCTTCCCCTTTCCGCTGCGAGCTGGGTTGTAACATGCCCTGTAAGGGTTAATGTAGTGCTGCAGGGGTCAAAGGTCAACTTGGCCCTTACATGCAGAGATTTCTCCTGATTTTCTGAATCTTTTGATGGTCTTTTAAATTGTAGATGTTGAAAACAACATTGTTCTTAAGCTGTTGGACTGTTGGCTCATGCAGCTTTTTCTCTTTTTTTTCTCTTTTTTTTTCTCTTTTCGGGATTAACCTTTCATACCCAGTCATGATCCTATCACCTGTTATCAATGAACCTGTTTACCTGTGGACTGATCCAAACAGGTGTTGGAGTAGTCCACATCAGTAAATCTTTTTCTTATTATTCTAGAATAAACATCTATGAGATGTGTGTCGTGGCCCCGAGAGGTCATGCTGAAACTAGTAATAATATCATTCTTTATTTCTTTTGCACAGTTTTTATATTTGCTTGGTCTATCTGCATGTGTTTCCTCAAGCTGCGGTGTGTTGAGTACTCAGGCTGCTGTAGATATTGCATTATGTATGATGGGAATGCCAATCATAAAGCAATTTTCAAAATGTCCACTAGATGGCATCAAAGCCTTCTGATACCAAGCATCCTCATTATAATGGCTTTCTGATAAGACAATGCTTCAGAATTGGAAGTGGCCTCCTCCCAGTGTTAACACACACTTTGCACTATGAGGTTCCACTGAGTTTAATGAAACATCACATTTTCACTGCAGGGGTGTGCATAAGCTGCACACACACACACGCGCACACACACCTGCAACCAATACGACTCTCCCCGCCTCGCCTCTGGAACTTGAGTGTTCCTCCGCTGAGCTATTTTTCTATTTATAGCCGCGGAGCTCCGGAGTGGCTAAAATGCCTGCTGTCTCATTCTGTTTTGCTTCTTTACTGTCTGGCAGATTGTGGAGGAAGGGTGCTGAGAGGTCCTCCGGTTTAAATCACTTTGCTTTTCGGGGGCCTGGAGTGATATTTATACATGACGTTGGATGGCGTAGTTTTCATAGAGACCTTTGAGAAGAGTTTGTCATTTGTCTGATTTGATGCCAAACAGATGTTCAAATTACAGTAGAGCCATTAGAAAGTATAGTGTATCTGCATCGGTGTCACTTGAGTATCTGCCTTAACATGACTTCACTTCTAATCCTTACGCCCCACTGACCTCTTGACCCTTGAAAGAAACTTGCTGCAGATGTACACAGCCTCCCTCACTTTGTCACTTTAATCAATTCACAGCAGCTTGGATGTTTCTCCTCGCTGACAAAAACCGAAATAAAAGCCAAAGTTTATGTTGTGCGTCATTACACACTGAGTTACAAATCAGTTTAGCTTTGAAACGGTCCCAAAGGCGAGTTCATTCAGAGTCAGTGTTGGCCGATTGTTTGAGCTCTGCAGATAATAGTGACTCCCAGCAGCCTGGCCAAGAGGAGCAGAGGAGACGCTGGGAAGAAGATTCTCTCTTTGAAGTGAACTCCATGTGTGGGTGTCACTGTGGGAAAATCAAAGGAGATAGTCCCACTCGGTTTATCGTTCTGGTCTGAAGGATGTCATCCTCAGTTGTCTGCCTCGCTTCGTTTGTCTACCTTGCTCTCTCTCTCATTGAAAATCATTAGGAGACTTGGAATCAATAGTAGAAGAATAAAGTTTGAAGGCACCTTTAGGCTGCAATGTTAGTTACACTTACAGTTTTCTAATGGATTTAATAACAACTGCACATGTGGACATTTGTTTTGGAGGTGAAGCAATTCACCAGTTAATCAATCAGTGGATCAACAGAAAAAAATATGCATGTGATGAATTATTCAGGCAAAAACATTTGGCAGTTGCAGCTTCTCAAATTTGCAGATTAGCTGCTTTTCTTTGTCCCATTTTACAGTAAACTGATTATCTTTGGATTTTGGACTGAACCTGAAGTGAACCAGAAACATGACTTGTGCACTAGAAATTGTGAGCAGTATTTCTGACGGCTTTCAGGTGTTTTATAGGATAAAAAAATTAATCGGTTAAAGTTTAATCAATAATAAACACAATCATCAAATCTAGATCATTATAAGTAGCCTGTGGTGACTGAAAATGAGAAGTCAAGAACAGTTATCCTCTTGGGACCCTAAATGTGTTGAGCAGACTTCATGGCCTTCTGCCTGACAGATGATAGTATATTTATTTTTGCACAGCTGGCACTGAAACAAACTCATGAGGGTCAAAAATGCAAGCGATTCATCCTCTGGGGAGCTTGAACGTGCTCAGCAAAATTAATGGCAAAATGCCCACAAGAGTTTGTTTTATACTGCCTACAAGTGAGAGGTCATTAAAAACATTCAGACTCATCCTCTGGGGACCATAGAAAACTCTAACAAGTCTAACAACAAGTCTTTTAAAAAGGGAGTTGTTACGCAGCAGTTTGACAGACGACACTGATTTAGCCGCCCTCAGCTCCTCAGGCAGGTCAGTTCAAAGGAGCCTCCATGTCAGAACAAATTGCTGAATGCCTGCAGTCTTTGAAACGGGCGAAGCCGGACCTGTCCAACAAACCCAGGCTGCCATCCCGGCTCGGTTCGCGTTTCCTCGCCAGCATAAGTCGAGCTGGTGTGATCTCATGTATTTTTTGCTTCAGTTGCTGTATTTAGCATAAGCTGGAGATTAGAAAGAAAGGAGGGTTTGGCAAAGTCCGAACGAGAGGGAGAATACGGCCATCTGTAAAAGTGAGTCAATAAAAGTGAAGAATGGACGGGAGTGAGCTTCTGTGAGGGGAAAAATAAAACCAGGCAGAGACGGGATGAGTGGGTGAGGAGGAGAGGAAGTTGGAGGGAGGAGGAGGAGGAGGAGAGGGTGGGGGTCACTCTGTCAGTAGCCACCCCTCTTTTAGTAGGAGCCCCGGGGCCTCGCCATGAAGCTCTGACCTGGAATTCCAAATAAATAATTCTTTAAATCTCCCACCGAAAGAGCCTCACACACGAAGGGGGTGCACCATTCTCCCAAACCATGGCTTATTGAAACTGGTTTTCCAAGCATTTGAGGGTATATTTGATCAACAGGCGCTCGATAATTCTGAAGCTGAGGTGAAAACACACACATGCGTGCACGCTAGTGAGCACCGTCGCAGGTATTAATTCTCCAAGCTTAGCTCTCAGAGTAGCCCAAATCCTGCATGTGTGAGCAGGAACATTCAGTTAATCCTTCCTGAATACAGCATGAAACTGTTTTATTCAGTGATAAATATCCACGCAAAGGGAGGCCTGACATTGAGGTCGAATGCTCTGCGGTTTGTACAAGTAATAGAGGGAGAGTTAAAGAGAAAGCGTGCGACCAATCGTGCACGACTTTGCAAGCAGAAAGAAAAAAAATTACGGTGCATCCGAGAGGAACAAGACATCCTCCTCTGAACCCCCGAAGTTCACAAAACCATTCAGATAAAAAAGCCGGAGCTCGATAAAATCAAAAAACAAAATTGGATTTTATTCCTTTGGGCTCATTTTTTCAGCAACGGGACAGGATATGAACCGGCCAGTGTCCTCTTTATATTCCTTATGAAGATTGTGGCATGCATGCACAATCTGGCTGGAACACAGAGGGTCAGATCTGAGGACTGATGCTGCTCATGTTTTGCAGAAATTAAAAATGATTCTGGTTTATGGATGCCCATTAAGTTTGGTTGACAGCTGAGGTTGTTGGCAGATGAGGATTAACTAAAAGTCTCTCCATTCCAACAAAGGTCAAATGACGTTCCCATTGTTTCTGTGACGACGATGCTACTTTTCTTATTGCATGCGAAGGAATTTAGAAAAAAAAAAAAAAAAAAAAAAAAAAACTTGAAATAATTCTGAGGTCGCTAAATATACTCAAGCTTTCTGTTCCAAGATTAGACAAAGAGCTGGTGTGTTTGAGATGTTATGAAATGTTTTCCTGCAGTGTGAGTATCACATCACCAGAGTTTACACTGATTGAGACAAATACATAAATGGGAAGTTGTAAACTTGTGCGAGAGGATCCGCGCTTTCCGCGCGGCCCGTGACGAACCACGTTAGAGGGAACATTAAGCGGACACGGGGGTCGATGTAACGCACACACACAAATACACAAGGGATGGACGGTTTTTGCCTTCAAGACTGGAAAGCGCACAATTAGATCATCCACCTTCGGACTCTCTCTCCCACACACACACACACACACACACACACACACGCGAAAACACACTAAAAGTAACTCAACACTGCCGCTTTCTCACTGGAGGAGAGCTTTAATCTGCACCAGACAGAGAGATTCTGGCTGCGGAAATTAATGTTTACTTTTCAGCCGTCTCTATTTCAAACTGCCCTCTTTTCCCTCATTGTTGAGAAAACATCCCAAAGGAGATGTGAGATTGCTAAACTGAAAACGCTGCCAAACAAACCCCGCTGTCTCATATGGTTCTTTTCAAACTTGTCAAAAAAAAAAAAAAAAGCTGCCCCCCCCCAAGGTGTTACGTTTCTGCGGGCAGAGGAGGGAGCTTGAAATATTTTTTCACACGCGTTATAAACATCTCATCGGAATTGAAAGTTGATGTCATATCCTACTGGTCTAGTTGTGTGATTGCTTTATGGCACAAAGAGAAACTGCTTTACAACATAAAACAGAACACAAAGAAAAGCCACGTTCTTCTGCGATTAAGTTAAAATACAAGTTCAAGAAAAGCCGACGTGAATTATAACCTTTATAATGGATTTAAAAGATGAGTCTCAATTGCACAAAAATGGTTTGAGCCAAGTGCACCAGAACCAAATGTGCACAAAAAATACCAGACTTGCATGATATTTTTCAACAAGGTGCGAATCTCCACTTTACATAGGCATCATGGAACAAAGATGGAGTTGAATGTAGCTCAGAAAATTCAATGCAAATTATAAAGGGCCCTGTGATGCCTCTTGAGATATCTCTGAAAAGCTAAATATATAAAATATGAAGTCCTTGGAAAGGCTTGTTTTGCTATGGCATTTTAACATTGCAATTTGATTGATGTTGTTTTCACACATTTTGTACAATTTCCTGTTCGTGCAAAGTGGTAAAGTACATTAAACAATTTCACGCTGACTGGCAAAATAGCCCACTGTCAATAGTGACAGATTTAAAGAGGCCACTTTATGAGGTGTACATCCCTTTGCAAGTAGGAACCATGCGCTTTAAGAGGACCTGAAGATGAATTTACAGTTGTGCCTTGAGGGACTACAGCGTCACTAGCTCATGCACATAGCAGCAATAGCTACACCAGAGCTCATGTGCAACTCCACATTGGCAGCATGGCCTCGACAGAGACACCATGCAGGGACCACAAAGACTTTAAATCAGAAGTGACGCGCTAGGCATCTGCTGCAGTGCTGCTGCCGGAACCGCTGCCACAGCCCCTTATAAAGTCTGAACCCAGTTCAACGCTGGAGTGAGATAGATTGTGTCCTCTGGTGCCTCCTTTGTTTAGTGTCATCATACCAAGCTACTACTGTGTTACTTTGAACACTCGGTGAGTGTTTGGGAACTGAGGAGACGAATTGAAGTTTTGAAAGTGAAATTCTTTCCCATTTTTGCATGGTTTTTAATCCTTTATAGGGCACTCATTGAAATTCTTTGAAATTCAAATATTTAACCTCAGAGTGTTATTAGAGAACATAAGAAATCTATATTTCTATTGTAAATTTTTTCACAATTTTTCGCTTTTGTAAATGGTGTGGAAATTACCAAAAATAGCCAATTGCCTTGTTAGGGCCACTACTTTATTTATATGTACTCCGAGTGGTATCTCCTGTCTGCCAAGCTGCCTACACAACCCCAGGATCCAGCCGCTCCAGCACTTTGACCTGATTGGTGCGGCACCTGAACAGCGGACCAATCACGGGCGTGCAACTAAGCGCAGCCCTACAAAAGTGATTAACCACTGTATTAGTGACACTAGGTGCAGGGCTGCTGTTTCTGTTTGTTGTTTGGGTTTCTGCTGAGTTAGGCAGCTAGCATTAGCTTTCTTTTATCTTGGATTAGACAAGAAAATTAGTAGCTCTCAGAGAGTCCTCCTTTTGTTATATTTAGTTTTTGATTTAAGCAGCACCCATTGGCCCTCTTCCTTGGTTTGATTACTTTGTTAAACTCTGTTGTATAATTATATCCAGGGGTTGCAGTGCTTGGTTCTGGTCTCTCAACTGATTTTCAAACATCTTAGGCTTGGTCTACTTTAGTTCTGTCCCATTTCAGGGCTTTCTCCTTTGAAGGACTTGGCTTGTGAAGACTTCAGAGGACATTTGACATTTTACCTACATCTCTGTTTAAGATTGTAATTGGCTCCATTGGTGAAATCAATGAAGTTTACTTTGGTTTTACACAGCTCACCATTGCTGATGATATGATAAAAACCATTAGATACACATTAGAAGCTTTGAGCGTGTGATGTTAAGATGCGACTATTTCAGCTGAACAAGCATGTCTGAAATTGCTCTGGGTGTTTCTGTTGCTCTCCCTAGAAAACAGAGGTCAGTCAGGGGGTTGTGCATGTTGACAGCCAGGCCCATTAAACTTAATAAGGACTGTAATCAAACTACAGCCCAGGCAGATTTACATTCATGAACCCAGAGCTTCTCCCTGGAGGCGAACTGTACTGGAGGTAATCTATACCATAACGAGGAATGTTTAGCAACAAGAAACAGGGCCAGTGGTATTTTTCTGAGGGACGTCTCAGTTTGTTCTGCTGAAACTAAAACTGTAGAGAAACTAAAATCCAACTTTTTGCGTCAGAGACATTTTAATTAATGTCCATTTCTTACCAATTAGTTTATAGCATGAATGCTTTGCTAATCTGTAAATCCTATTTTGACGAGAACAGCTGACATCGAGGTCTTTTGATTCGCGATGCCATGAGATCAGACTCCGACTTTAAGAGAACTGTGAACAGATCCAGATCAGAAACCGCAGCCGTGAGCCAAGAAAATCAACCTGCGCTCCATCACGGCTTCAGTGTTTTGATGGAGGCTCTCGTAACAGTGTGATGACATCCTATACTCCACTCCTTGATTGTGTTCCAGTCGCTCTGCAGCTCGCCATACTGTTTGGTTAAACCAGAAAAACTGTATCTCTAGATTTGTGAGACTTGTCCGACGGAGTGTGTGAATTTGTTTTTAGTGTGTACGAGCATTCCAGAGATGTCGAACCTGCCAAGGTCTCGTTCCTCCGACGCAGCCTCCTCACTTTGAGAGGAACTGAGGGAGGAAATCGGGGAGGAAAGTCAAAATGAATAGATGTTAGGTTCACAAGTTCAAGCCTCGCTGTTTCCTTGAGCAAGAGAAGATGGATTCAAACAGGGAAGCTCGCACATCCAAATTCCAAATATACAATATCAACTTCTGATAAATGCTTTTTATCATTTCATTTAATTCAAATTTCAGCAGATTGATCGGTGAGAACATTTCAAAATAAAGTTGCCAAGTGCTTCACAGCAAACATCTTTGCAGCAATGACTCTAAAATAGACTCTAATATAATCAGAACGCTCTCCTTCTACTTGAAGCTTTTCAGCAGAATTTCTCTCCAACACTCGGACCATGTAGTGCCGTTGTTATAAACACTTCAATGCGAACCACTTTTGGTAAAAAAAAAAAAAAAAAAAAAACCTGGCAGAGAGCCGCGAGCTGTGTCAACGTGGAGGCCCAAGCAGAATGCACCATTTCAGATAAATGAAACATTACAGCTTTGATAAATGTTTTCAGGGGATGAGTGAGCTTGCAACACAAATGTTTTATTAATTAGATATTTCACGTAGCATATGAGGAGGGGGATTCTATCAAAGTGGCGTAATGCTGAGCAGGAAATTCAACCCGACAGCCAGCAAAGTGTCTCAAACAGATTTGGCCTCGCTGTGATGGTTGTTTGACTATTAACATTGTTGGAAATGTTACCTTTAAAGGAAACATTCTCATTCTTTCTTCACTTGTTTGCAGATAAATTCAGCTCAGCTTCTTTTAGTGCTGAACTGAACCCTCATTGCTGTCAAAGCAAGAGAACATTCCAAGCCTTGAGACTTGCAACTAAACACCTTTAAGTATTTATGTTTCTATTTGCTATCCATACAAGCATTTGGGTTCATCCTCTAGGAAGCATGAATGTTGCACCAATTCACTAGTAGATGTTGAGATATCCAGTCTGTCAGTGGTGGACTGACTGACGGACCAACGTCGCGACAGAGCCCCAGGGGCTGGCATGGCTGGGAAAACAAATGCATCGATCCTAAGAAAGCAAACAATGACCTGGTTCAACTCCGAGCGACCGCCGGGCTCTCTGACGTAGCTCGGCGATGATACATAAACATAAATCAACACGGCAGCATTTGGAGAATTTTAAGAATCCTAACAACTGGATGCAAGCAGCTATAATTCTAAATGTTAGTTATTCGAATGAAATGACTTTGCATGTTTTTTGATTGATTCTGCATAAACAATTTATAGAACAATCTGAAGTAGGAAACATAAAAAATCCAAATGGTGATCTTCCAAATTCCTCTAAAACAGATTAAAGTGGGGGGGTCAGAAGTTTTTGCACAGTAATAACTTTAACATCACCTTACTTGATTACTTAAGAAGCTTCAGTGTGTGTAGCTGAGTCACTGCTTTAAACCCTTTGTTATCAATCATTTAGCAGCAATGGCTGATTTGGTCTTCTTCACGTCGTCCCTCCTCTGAAACATTAGGGTAAGTGGCTCTAAAAATAGACTGTACAATGTCAACATTCTGGCGCCCCATAAACAGCCGGGATTAAATTATCCGACCGCCGTTTCCTCTCTGAGTCTTCATGCACGTGTGTCTGCGCACGGAGGCTGTTCAGTGTTTCACATGACATATATTGCAAATTCCAGCGTGTAAACGTCCCTGTAAAACCTCCACTGTTTTTATAGTCGTGCTGTTTTGCGAGATGCTGCGTTGATGTGACGTCCAGCTCCAGAGCCTATCAATCCACAAGGAGAGCCGCTTCCAGCCTCTGACCCTCCCACTGTAATAATACAGAAGGTACTTTCGAATCATTTTTTAATGCGTCATCGCTCTTTCAGCGTCAACAACCTGACCGTGGTAACAGCTATTAACCAATCAGGGCCCATTATAAATGTGAGACGTCGCCTTTTGTGCCAAGCATTGCATCTTCACTTTGTCTCCTCTGCTCCCTTCCATTCTTCCTCTCTCTCTCTCTCTCTCTCTCTCT